>JAESUZ010004527.1:0-384095 GCA_017311185.1 Proteles cristata cristata
GGGGGGAGGAGGGATGGGCATGGAGGGGGGCACTTGTGGGGATGAGCACTGAGTGTTATGTGGAAACTAGTTTGACAATAAACTATTTGTAAAAAAAAAAAAAAGAAACAAAGAAACAAAGAAAATCAACATGTTTTGTATACAGAAAAACCATGAGGACATCTTTGCTCTGGAGACAGAGTATATGATGCAAATGATAACCTCTGAGGGAATAAGGAATGCATTCTGGGAAAAGTTTTCCCCTTCTCTAGTGAAGTGTTTGTTTGTTTTCAGCATTTGATGTCTCAGTTTTCTTATAGCAAATTCCCAGATGTTGTACGTATGTTGCACAGAGGGTTCACTGTGAGTGAGCAAAGGGAGAGGAAGAAGTTTGTCTTTTCTTGCTTTTCTTTGTTGACTGGACAGAAACATGCTACTGGTAATCTGAGCATGGAACGGTTTTCCCTTTCATAAAAAGTGGAAGGAAGATAATCAAGAACAAAAATCTCATTTGAGGCAAATCCCATCCACAGAATTATCTTTCTAATGAGCAAGCAATGCCATCTATAGGATATAACATAAAAAAGAAATTAATAAGTCGATGGCAACTTGTGTGACGTGTTTGTACTTGATAATTTTATCATTACCTTCCCTGGTTTAGAAGATATGACTTTTCTGTCTCATACTTTAGATACCACAATTATTAGCTTAGGTGGTTAGTGTTTATTTTTTATTTATTCCTATTCTAGACTTGGAGGAAAAATCAAATTTTCTTGAGATTTTTCTAAGACAAAAGACATTCTTAGGATTATTTATTTTAGGTATCTGATACTTGCAGTTCTTATTTGCCAAGAGATTATCTCTCTTCTCTCTTCCTTGCCACCTGGTGAGGGAACACATCTTACTTACAAGGTAAGTAGAAGCTGTCCCCCCAGGAATATCCAAGTTCCTTAATGTTTTATTCTTTTAACTGATCTGCTCATTTTTCACCCTTTAAGGTAGACTAAATATATTCTAGAACAGAGAATTCTTTCAGAGTTAGATGAGTTCTTCTCAGAATTAAGAATTTCTAAGGCAAATACTTTCAGTTATTGACATCATTTATATTTTAGACTATAGAAACTAAAAACATTAAACAAAAACTCCAAAGCATGAGCCCTAGCACTAGACATCTGCCTAACAAATAGGCTTTGAGAAAGAAGGATCCTTTTCCCCATCAAATACACTGCTACAAAAGTCATATCCATGGATTTACTGATTGCCTTCTTTAAAAGACTGTGTGCCCCTGGGGGGTTGGGGGGGGGAAGGTGTGTTGTTCCAAGAATTCAAGATGAATGGAATTTGGTTGTCAGAACAAGTGGGTCCCTCTTCTCACATTAAGGAAATGATTTTCAGTGGGATAGAAAGTTAGTTCTTAGTAGCGGGTGAAAAGCGGAACTGTTACATATGATTTTACCCAGGGTGCACCCCTGTCCAAAGTTGGGGCAAGAGTATGAACCTATCCTGTGCTCATCTTGCCAATCCCTGTCCCTGATGCAAGGCTGTTTCAGCCAAAAAGGGGTTCCTCTCCTTTGCACAAAGACCTCTCTGTTCACCAAGACCTGTGTTTTTACAATTGTGTCCATGCAGATGAGGTCCCTTTTTCCATTTCACACAAAGAGCCTCTATGGCCCTGCTGACAAAAGCCAATTTAGTACCTGAAATACTACATACATCATCTGGCTGGTATGGTGCTTTAAGTTTTCTATGGCTAAACAGGCATACTTTCTGACATCATTTATTCAATAGAAAAACATGATTGCGTGTCAGCTATGGGCCAGGGACAATGCTTAGAACACAAAGAATAAACATACAAACATACTCTGCAACTTTCAGGAACTGGAATTTAAAACAACAAGGAGATACCATGATACTCCTACTAGAATGGCCCAAATCTGAAACACGGACAACACTAAATGTTGGTGAGGACGTGAAGCGGCAAGAACTCTCACTCACTACTAGGAGGAATGCAAAATGGTACTGCCACTCGGGAAGACATTTCATTCCTATAAAACAAAACGTCTTGCTATTACATGATCTAACAACCGTGCTCCTTGTTATCCACCCAAAGGAGCTAAAGTGTTATGTCCACACAAAACCTGCATGTGGATGTTTATAGCAGCTTAACTTATGATTGCTAAAACTTGGAAGCAACCAAGACGTCCTTCAGTACATGAATGGATAAACAAACTGGTACCTACAGACATTGAAATATTATTCAGTGTTAAAAAGAAATGAGCTACCAAGCCATGAGAAGACATGGAGGAAATTTAAATGCATATTTCTAAGTGAATGAAGCCAAAAGTCTACAATTGTATCCTTCCAACTATATGACTAGCTGGCAACACTATCAAGATAGTAAAAACAAAAATCAGTGGTTGCCAGGGTTGAGGTAAGAGAGGGAGGAATAGGTGGAACATAGAGGATTTAGGGCAGTGAAAATACTATGTATGATACTATAATGGTAGTTATAAGTCATTCTACATTTGTCCAAACCCATAGAAGGAACACCACCAAGAATGAACCCTAATATAAACTATTCACTTTGAGTGAACACTAATCATTACAGGTTTATCAACTGCAACAAGTACACCACTCTAGTTGGGGAGTGGATAATAGAGGAGGCAATGAATGTGTCAGGGCAGGGGCTTAATGGGAAATCTCTGCTTTCTTCTCAATTTTACTGTAAATCTGAAACTCCCTTAAAACATAAAATGTAAAAGAAAATAGGCAAGGATTGAATAACATTTCACCAGTGAAGCTGTACAAATGACTAATGAGCACATGAAAAGATGCTCCACATCATTAGTCATTAGAGAAATGCAAATTAAAATCACATGAGACACTACTTGACACTGACTAGATAACTATAATCAAAAAGACAATAGCAAGTATTGATGAGGATGTGGAAAAACTGAAACCTTCATACATTACAAGTGTGAATGTAAATGATATCAGCACTTTGAAAAGCATTATGGGTGTTCCTCAAAATTGTAAACATAGACCACGTAACCCAACAATTTCACCCCTAGGCATCTGCCTAGGATACAAGAGGAATGAAAACATTTCCATGTAAAAACACAATGTTCACAGCAGCACTGTTCATACTAACCAATAACTCATATCCACCAGTTAATGAATTGATAAAAAAAGACATGGTACATCCAACTGAAATTTAGCAAATAAATAGTAAGAAGCACTGATACACACTACAATATGGATAAACCCTGAAAACATGATCAGTCACAAAATATACATATTGTAAAATCCCACTGATATGAAATGTGTAAAATAGGGCAAGCTATAGAGACAGAAAATAGATTAGTGGGTACCAGGGGCCAGGTGATTCGTGGTGATGGTTGTGAATGTACTAAACATGTAAATATGCTTAAAATCCCTAATTGTATGCTTTAAACTGATGAATTATGGTCTGTGAATTATATCTCAATATAGCTGCTAAAAACAAAAACAATATTATAGGTGTTTTTTGCTAGGAATCTATATGTTGCTTCACTTGTCTTAAAAGAAAGAAGCAATTAACAAAAAAAGATGTAATATGGCCTCGAATTTCAGAAATATAGGAGATACAAAAATAGGTCCCATCCAGAGAGGGGGTTTTACTGCAACCATATAACTTCACCCCTTTGTGCTCCTGGGACAATGAAGCAGGAATATGGCAGGAACCAACAATTTTCATATCAATGGTATGTTTGGCTGATTCCGGCTTGGAAGGATCTTGTGGCTCTTGATCTTTTTAAAGTGAACTTTGGGAGATGAAGCCATCCAAATGCCAAAGGAATTGACCCTTTTTAGAAAGAATCAATCTCACTAACCTGCTTTCTGAAAATTCCGAAAAATCACCCTGAAGTTCAAACTTGTGCAGAATTTCTCCAATCAGATAGCCACTGGCAAATGCCTTTGCAAATGATTTGGGACCTGAATTTTAAAACATAGAAATAAAAAAGTAAATATAATGTTGCATATAGAGCATAATTATTTTCATTATGTATACATAGAGTAAAACTCCATAACTTAAATTCAAAATGCTGTGAAAATACTTCCAGAAACATGTTTTAATAATCAAAGACTGAAGTTTAACAGTAGATGTCTTATAAAGATCCCTGAATAAGTATAAATCAATACTTGATGACATATGAAATTTTGAAAGAAAACACAACTTTTGATCCACTTAAACAAAATACAACCAGTAAAATTTATCTAAAAAACCTTAGATCCAAAAACAAACCTTCAGGGGCACCTGGGTGGCTCAGTCAGTTAAACGTTTGACTCTTGATTTGGGCTCAGGTCATGACTCACAGTTCCGTGAGATCCAGCTCCCAGCTGGGCTCTGCACTGTGAGCACGGAGCCTGCTTGGGATTCTCTCTCCCTGTCTCTCTGCTCCTCCCCCCTCATCTCTCTCTCTCTCTCTCTCTCAATAAATAAATAAACATTTAAAAAAAAAAGAAGCCTTCCATTTATTTTACAAAATTACACTCCAATACCCTAATTATTGATACAATTTATGGACGATTACAGCATATTCTGGCCAAGTGAGGTGCAATCTAACCTTAGCAAGCCTTAAGACTTAATTTTAACCTTTTTACAATGGAAATTTTTAAAAAAATCATCTAGGGGCGCCTGGGTGACTCAGTCAGTTGAGCATCCGACTTCGGCTCAGGTCACAATCTTGTGGTTTGTTGGTTCAAGCCCCACTTTGGGCTCTGTGCTGACAGCTCAGGGCCTGGAGCCTATTTCGAATTCTGTGTCTCTCTCTCTCTCTCTGCCTCTCCTCTGCTTGCACTCTGTATCTCTCTCTCTCTCTCTCTTTCTCTCTCTCTCAAAAATAAATAAACATTAAAAAATTTTTAAACATCATCTATCTGCACCTTCTCAAATAAAGCCTACCAAATATAACCAGGCTTTCGCTTGGTGGTTCCAGAGGTCACTCTGGTCCAGTTGTCGTTCCCAATGACACAGAGAGCCCAGGAGAAAACAGACTCTGGAGCCAGAGACAGCTGCGCTGGCATCTTCACTCTGCCCCTGACTAGCTGTGCTACCTCTGGCAAGCTGTACGCTCCCCGAGTTCCTGTCTCCTCATCTCTAGAACAGAGATAACCATATCTCCATATCTACATCTCTCTTGAAGAGCTATTTTATTATTTTATTCCTTTTTGAGGAGCTATTTTAAAGATTAGAGATAATGTCTGAGGATTGCTTGGTCCCATGCATGCCACACAGTAAGCACATACTGTTCAGAAAAAAAAAAAAACAAGTGCTAATAAAATTTGCTTTTTAAAAAATGTCCTTAGTTCGGGGTCACTTGAATTTTTCTTATGAAGTAAAGGACATTGGATTACAGTGCAGAACTGATATGCAAAATAAGTTATGTTATCGTAGGACAAGGCTATTATCTCTTAAATGATTTCAAAATCCTCCCCAAACCTTCAGTGTGTTTCTGTCAGGGTCCTTCAGCCAACAGCAGCAAACACTATATATCACTGCACCATGGCAAGTTCGTTTGTACCAAACTGTCCTCTTTTATCTATCTGACTCGTAGTGAGGTGGTTCATTGATTTTGAAGAAATAGCATTTTCTTCCCGATCCGTGGAAATACTTGGTGTGTGGTTGCAGTGGGGTGAAGTGAGTCCTTACTCAGCATACTACACATTATCATAAGAATAAAACTGTATGACATCTGACACCAGGCCACAATTTCACCCAAAGTTAATTTAAATCCTTTTTTTTTTTAATGTTCTTTTATTTTTCAGAGAGAGAGAACACAGAGCACTAGCAGGGGAGGGGCAGAGAGAGAGGAAGGCACAGAATTTGAAGCAGGCTCCAGGCTCTGAGCTGTCAGCACAAAGCCCAACGTGGGGCTCGAACTCATGAACAATATCATGACCTGAGCCAAAATCAGATGTTTAACCAACTGAGCCACCAGGGTGCCCCAAAATATTTTATATTCATAGTAATACCCCAATCCTTAGGTTAAATCAATATATAATATATTAGTTTAAAATGATGTCAACTATGCCCATTGATTCTGTTTACCTAGGGCCAACTCCAGAACCATCCAGCAACAGAATCTATTGACTGTGTCTCCTGGAATCTTACAGCAGTAGTATCTGAAGCAATTGAAATCCAAACAGCTCCTTCCACCTCCAAAGGGTGGAAGTGTGCTGTCTTCTCCTCCTGAGTCATGGCTGCTTTCTCCTTTCCTCAGATACCTGATACTGTTGGCCACCAATGTTGTTACCTGGTCTTGGCTGCCACCATCATCCTTCCTGTGCCATCTGGGCTGCTCCGACTGTGCCTTGCACCTCTCTGTCTGCTGCTTTCTTTTTTCTGTTTAATTTTTCCCCCTCTCTTCTCTAGCCCATCCTTATTCTCCTCCTAGTTTTCTGAGGAGCTATTCATCTGATATCCAGCTATTGTCAGACTATGGATTTCTACTAACAGTCTAACGGCTATTTATTGCTTTCATTCTGAAGCTGTTGTTATGTCACCTTCAGGCAGTCCCCTCTCCCTCCTCCTGGATTTTGCACTATGTCTGTGGTTTGTTTGACTGAATACCCGAAGTTCAGCCCATGAATAACTGGGGACCCATGAATAACTGGGGACCCATGAATAACTGGGGACCCATGAATAACTGGGGAACATCTGTATCCTGTTCTGTCACCCTCAGTGTAGCAGGCAAATTGCCTTTAGTAAACTGTTTGCTACAAAAGGGTGACAGAAAAAAAAATCATAGTCCACTTCCTTTAAAATGCATGACATATTAAGAAGGCAATCCCGAGAGAAATAAAATAGAGGCATTTCTGGATATAAAGATCAAAGAACAGTAAACATGTATTATTTCACTGTCAAATAGTTCACTACATGTAAACACATACAAAAACATCCATCTGAAGCTTTGTGTGCATAGGACACATCAGCTTCACTGTGTGCCAAATAAGCAGAAAAGCTAATGAGTGAAGAATGATAGCAAGTGGAAAAACATGTAGAAAAAATAAAAGAAGAAATAAAGATGAATACATGCAAGAGACTAGACAGGGAAGAAGATGATGAAGAGAAATTGTACTCACTAGGAATATACAGATTAAAGAGTATGAGAAGACACATAAGAGTCCAGGGAGAGAGAAAGGGAGAGGGGTGTGGGGAAAGAAACAACAAGGAAAAAAAGCAAAAAAGCTAAGGAAAGCTTCTTTTTTCCCTTTGCTTCATTATATTTCTCTTCCCACCAAATGTTCCTGAATCCCACGATGAATTTCATGACAGCCACCTCTATAAGTTAATTTACACTACCAACTGGAATTTCCTAGGGGAAAGAAGAGACAGGTTGGCTCTATAACAAGAACAATGAATAATATGAGAAATAAACTGTGGAGCCCAGTGATATTCTTCATCCTGATCTCTGACATAATTTACATCGGGATCAGGTCATTCAGCAACAAAAGACGTAATTTATATCTGGCCTCAAGGTCATTCAGCAACAACACAACCCTGCCTCCAAATTTCCAAACTGCCCTCCTGATCCCTATCACTACACTTTTCTTTTGCTGCAGTCTTTGATGTGGGCCTTTGTGAAGGTCTAGATGAGGCAGGATTCAACAGATGAAATGACCCACGTGCTTCCCACCAGAATGGCCCTGAGCCAGCTGGAGAAAGCACATATAGGAGATAAGCCTTCTATATTCCTAAATGGTAATGAGGAGAGTACAGGCTCTGGAGAAACATTCTCCTGAGTTGGCTCCTTGCTCATTTATAAGCCACTAGACTGTCGGAAATTAATGTCTCAGTTTCTTATCTTTAAAAGAGGGAGAGTGATGGTTTCTACCCCCTAAGAGTTGGTTTGAGAAGTAAATGAGATATTGCGCGTAAATGCTTGCCATAATTCCTGGCATATCATGCTCAGTGACATTTTTTATAGTTATTATCACTGCTTCCTAATTTAAGATAACAGGTCATATTAATTACAGGTTATATAATTCATGAGCTCAACGACTACAGCACAAACATCCTTATTTAAAAAGTAATTCAATACTTCAGAGAGCAAACACTTGACATTGTCCTTAAATTCAAATACGAGCCTCTCCTTAGGTCCAGATAAGGTATAACACTCCCACCAGAAGCACATGTAATCAAACACAGTTGATTCCTACAGCAGAACATTTCAATTGGAGAATTAAAAATTAAACATAGCATCACAATATTTCTGGTCAAGTTTTGCCACCCAATGAATAAAGAGATACTTGAATTTTAGAACTGTATACCTATGCATACGATGTTCAGTCATCTTCACTCTTCCTTTACTAGAAGAGAGGAGCAAAGATCTAATCTGCATTATCAGCCACATTTTATTTTTTTATTAAAAAAAACTTTTTTAATGTTTTATTTGTTTCTGAGAGAGAGACAGAGAGAGAGAGAGAAAGTAGGGGAAGGTCAGAGAGAGAGGAGATACAGAATCTGAAACAGGCTCCAGGCTCTGAGCTAGCACAGAGCCCAACACAGGGCTGGAACCCACAAACCATGAGATCATGACCTGAGCTGAAGTTAGACGCTTAACCGACTGAGCCACTCAGGCGCCCCCTCAGCCACATTTTAAAGGCCAGGGAAATCTGCTTTCATTTGAGAGGGAGAAAAGCAGCTGCTGATGGCTTGAAGGTGACCTGGCCCCATTAGGCCTTGATGTTCCTAGGAGTTGGTCTGGCACTCACAGCTAGGCCTTGGCATTCTCCTGCCAAACATAATCAATTTCACAGCCACCAACACCAGACAAGGCCACTCTGTGACCCTGATAGATCAAGACAAAAACAAAATTCCTTTGTGATCATGTGTGTATTCGGACCAAAACAGTATTGTCCAAATCACAAAAATGACCCCAAATCTCCCTATTCTGGCAAATATGAGTGTTTACTACATTTTTGCCAATCAAATCTGTCTTGCTTTATTCTCTCTGCTTCCTCGATAAGATTTATTAAGATACCCAGTCGTAGAGTTGCCTATGCTTCTTGACCGGGCCCAATTCAGAGCAAAGCACTGCTTCCTTGAACCCCTCTCAATAAATACCCAACACAAACCCAGAAGTTTTAACTACTTTCTAACATCCTCTTACTAACATCCCACAGTTCCCCATGGTATATGTTTTCTCTTGTCGGCTACAAGTCAATAAACCTGACTTTGTTCAACTATAGGTATGCATCCTGTGGTCTTTGGCTGGAGGATATTGGCAGATTATTTTCCTCCAATATAACAAAGGGATGACCAAGCCATTCCTTGGAAGTCTTTATCATAATTCTCAAGTTCTATCTGAAACAAATTGTCTATATCATCCTAATCTTCTTTGATGGTTAAAATATTGGGTGGCATTCTTTTCTTGGAATTTTATATCTCAAACACTTTTTTTTTAAATTTTTATTTATTTTTGAGAGAGAGAGAGACAGACAGCATGAGCAGGGGAGGGTCAGAGAGAGAGGGAAACACAGAATCCGAAGCTATATCTCAAGCACTTTAACACTGATTTATACAATGGTCACAAGCTATCAGAATAGGTATCTCAATTTCTAGCCAATGGAAGCCAAAATTTAACCAAGGAGAGTGCTGTTGAGCTGGCCAGGAAATATCAAAATCTGTTGTATTACAAAAGACATAGTATATTTCCTAAGTACACTAAGGGATGAAGTATAAGAAAATGTGTGGTTTAATGACACCAGTTTAAAAGTGGAACGAAACTGCTGAAAGTAAAAAATGATAGAGAAATTAGGGAAAGAGACCAAATTTCCATTGACCGATGAATAGATAAAGAAGATGTGGTACACACACACACACACACACACACACACACAAATGTGCGAGAGCAATGGAATACTAATTAGAGATCAAAAAGAATGAAATCTTGCATTTGCAACAAAGTGGATGGAACTAGACTGTATTATGCTAAGTGAAATAAGTCAGAGAAAGACAAATACCATATGATTTCACTCATATGTGGAATTTAAGAAACACAACAGATGAACATAGGAGAAGGGAATGAAAAATAAGATTAAAACGAGAGGGAGGCAAACCATAAGAGAATCTTAAATACAGAGAACAAGCTGAAGGTTGCTGGAGGAGAGGTGGGTGGGGGGATGGGCTAAATAGGGGATGAACATTAAGAAGGGCACTTGTTGGGATGAGCACTGGGTATTATATGGAAGTGATGAATCATTGGGTAATACTCCTGAAACAAATACTACACTGTAGGTTAACTAACTTGAATTAATTAATTAATTAATTAACTAATTAAGCAGAGCCTTTGAAATCACAAAAATGAGGATCAAAGTACCCAGGGCTATCTTCTCAAGATGAACAAAGGCATAAGGTTTAGCCTAAAACAATGCTTTACTTTTGCCTCACTCATACACTTTCATGTAATAAACAATTAGTTTCTAAATGCCTATTATGTGACAGGCACTATCATAGGTGTTATCCTAAAGTAAAGCACATAAAGCAGTTGAAATAACATTTATTGAATATCTGGATCTAACGTAGATGTTAAGCACTGTGGTAGGTGTTCTCCATTTCCAATCGCATTTCATATCCTTCCAAATATAGAGAATTTTTTTTACCATTTTTTCAACTGAAGTATAGTTACACTTTACCTAGTATGACTCTATACCCCATGCTGTGATCACCCTAAGTGTAGCTACCATCCGTCACCATGCAACATGATTAAATACCATTGACTGCATTGCCTATGCTGTACCTTTCATCCCCATGACTCATTCATTCCATCACTGGAACTAACACACTTATTATTCTTACTTCTCAGGGCATAAAATTGGGACCTAGAGATTATTTATGCTTCAGATGCTACAAAGTTGATAGTTAGAGAACCTTAACTCCCCAACTCCAATTTTCTGTTTATTACACCTCTTCTACTACCGATAAAAATGTTTTAAGATTATTGAAACAATTAGGGGCACCTGGGTGACTCAGTTCGTTAAGTGTCTGACTCTTAATTTTGGCTCAGGTCATGACTCATGGTTGGTGAGCTCTAGCCCTGCATCGGGCTCTGCACAGGCAGCATGGAGCCTGCATGGGATTCTCTCTCTCTCTCTCTCTCTCTCTCTCTCTCTCTCTCTCTCTCCCTCTTCCTCTGTCTCTCTCCCTCTTCTTCTCCCTCTCTCTCTGCCCCTTCCCTGGCTTGCTCATGCACATGAGCATGCATTCTCTCTCTCTCTCTCTCAAAATAAACAAACATTAACTTTTTTAAAATTATTGAAACAATTAAAATATGCATAATAAGGTATCTACAATTTTCAATATAACCACATCTAGAATCCAAAAGAATACAGACTACTTGTATATACCCATGTTTACAAAAGATCTGATCTATAACATAGAATTCAAAGACTTCTTTTTTAAAAAAAATTTTTTAAGGTTTTATTTATTTCTAAGAGAGAGAGAGAGAGAGACAGCGTGAGCAGGGGAGGGTCAGAGGGAGAGGGAGATACAGAATCTGAAACAGGCTCCAGGCTCTGAGCTAGCTGTCAGCACAGAGCCCGACCCCATGAACCATGAGATCATGACCTGAGCTGAAGTCAGAAGCTTAACCGACTGAGCCATCCAGGTACTCCAGAATTCAAAGGCTTCTACTTATTTATGGAGAATGTTCAGTTATGACATTACAAAGCTAGTTTCCTCATATGGTGAATTCATAATAGTTTTGTTAAACAAAAGCAATGCTTATTCTTGAATATAATTGAGAGCTCCTAAAGAATTTTAGAGAAAATCTTTTAGTAATATTACGTTACTTATTTTTCATTATAGAAACAACTGTTTGAAAACAATTGCTTGAATTTCAGATGTAAGTTTGTGTTAGCAACTTTTTGTATTCCAAGACATTTTATTAACATATACATCTAAGTGTTATTATCCAGGAGAAATAGTCCAGTTAAATTAAATTCACTGGAGGCCCTTAGCTCTGGCAACGAAGCTTTGAATCTTCATATGTTGAGACTAATCAAATCTCTGATGATTCCCAGAAACCTCATTAAGTTGAGGGAGACTAGTCTCAACTAAGGGTCATTGGAATTTATTTTCTTTACTGCTGATACTCAGGGTAGTCCAGGCAATACAAAATTCAATATAATATGCTTTATCCAAATTGACTTCTACCTTTCAGAATAATGCAGAAATCAATAGCCTTTAGCTGCGTTGCCAATGACTGAATCATTCTTTAGCCTCATCAAGGCAGCAAATGCACTCACTTGGGATTCTCATTGTTTCCTTGTCCTAGCAAGCAACGTATGGACTGGCCCACTTTTTTTTTAATTTTATTTTTTTGATGTTTATTTATTTTGAGAGAGAGAAAGAGCACAAGCACACAAGCTCACAACAGGGGACAGGCAGAAAGAGAGGGAGAGAGAGAATCCCAAGTAGGCTCCAAGCTACCAGTCCAGAGCCCAATGCAGGGCTCAATCTCAGGAACCGTGATATCATTACCTAGACCAAAATCAAGAGTCAGCCAGCCACTTAACCACATGAGCCACCCAGGTGCCCCTGAACTGAACCACTTCTAAACAAACACTAATAAATCCACCTTTGCCATTTACCCATTTAAGTTATAACACGAATTTGTGTACTTCTTATAATTTCAAACCGAATAGTAATCCTTATAAAAGGAGATCAAATGAGTACTCTTGGGAGAGTTGAGTTTTTAAAAAATATATTCCCTAACTATAAACTGTAGAATACAATAAAGTGTCTAAAAGCACAAGTCAAGGGTCTGGCTCTGGGAGCCACTAGCTATGTGACCTTGAACAAATTACCAAGTTTCTTAGCTTCTTTTACTCATCTTTACAGCTGCAACAATGTCTCTCTGGGCCTTTTTATTTTTTAATTTAAAAGAACAAAACAAAATAAAACAAAAAGCAAAAAAAAAAACCCTATCTAAAGGACTTAGCACAGCATCTGGTATAAGTGTCTAATAATATTCTTATTTATTATTTTTTATTATTTTTTCATTTATAAAACTCATTTAAGAAAATAATTCTCATGTAGCCCCCCATACTACTTTATTATAAGATCCTTACTAATTTCATTTAAAAGATGTTAAATGCCTTTTTCTCCTATTTTGTCATGTGAAGTTTGATCTTCTTTTTTGATTTTCTATTTGTAATGTTATGTTGAATGCTCCTTTCAAATTATGAAGGTAATAAAAGCGACAAGCCAAGTAACGCAAATGCATAGAGAAAAGCCAACAATCTTCTCCTTTCCCAAGGTAACAAATATCAGTATACTACTTTATATCCTTCCACACTTTTCTCTATGCTTATACAAACAAACAATATAAAGATTCAGGCATATGTCAACAGTATAGTATATGGCTCTCCACACATTCCTCTATGCTCATATAAACAGCTACAAATATGCATACATACATGTGTGTGTGTGTATTTCCTAGTTGGTATAAAAATGCAATTATACTCCTCACAATAAGCTATCACATTTATTTTTTGCTTGACAAAAATACATAAATATCCTTCAGATCAAAAGTTATAGCATTAACTCATTCTTTCTAATAATCACATAACAATCCATAGCATGAATATAGAATCATTTAGCCAAGTATTCTACTCTTGAAGGATATTCCGATTGTTTCCCATTTCTTCATTTTTGTCCCTACAATCCATGTAGCAATAAACATCCTTGTTCAAATGTCCTGACATACTGGTAATTTAATTTTTGTACGACAGTTTCTGAAGAGTGAGATTTAGCTTTTATCATGTCCCAAGTATTATTCTAATACATCTACTATTTATTATTACATTTACATTTACCATCCCATTTAATCTTGACACAACTTGATGAGATATTATTATTACTCCTATTTTGAGCATCATGACATTCAGGTAAATAAATTGTCCAAGGTCACCAGCTAGTGGTGGATAAGTGATTTTGACCCTGATTTTGACCCAGCAGTCTGGCTTCCAAGTCCTTGCTCTTAACACAACCCTTGTCTAGAAAATTGCCTTACTACTTCCTCCAGAGGTTGTAGCCACTTAGCACCCTTCTATGGTAGTTCCCATAAACCATTCCAAGCCTTCCCCTATATACCATAAAATGGCTTCTCTAATGACCAGAATCAACAACAGGCAGTATGCTTTCGCAAGTGCACAGATTTCTATCTTGTTTGTTTCCAAATACATCTGAGTGTGTTTCCTAGACTCTGAAAAACCTTCTACAATATGGAATTTGGTTAAATCAGTCTCTTTAGACTTCAGTTAGCAGGTAGATTTTTTTTAAAACGTTTATTCATTTTGCAGTGACAGGGAGACAAAGTGTGAGTGGGGGAGGGGCAGAGAGAGAGGGAGCCACAGGATGCGAAGCAGGTCCCAGGCTCTGAGCTGTCAGCACAGAGCCCGACGCAGGACTTGAGCTCACGAACCAGGAGCCGGATGCTTACCCAACTGAGCCACCCAGGCGCCCCTGCAGTTAGAAGTTAGGATCAAGAAATAAATATGTATTCCTAATGAATGGGATGTGGAATACTGCAGATATCTCGCTAACAACTTCAGGGAAGCAGATATCAGGAATTTTCCATTCATAGTTAAAATGCTCACTTAAAATGCCTCCCATCTTTTCATCTTCACAGAAAGAAGTAATTTTTCTTCTTCCTCTCAAAACTCAAATTCCAAAACAGATTACCATTACAACTAATACAATTATAATGGCATACTACTATTACTGTGTTTCTTATTAATTCTACTTACTTTTCTCAAAAGTGTTTCAATATGTAACAAAGTCCTGGGGATTTGGGCAAAGGGTGTGCGTTTTACAAATCAAGTAAATGAACCAAATTAAACTCAGCAATCTGCAGCTTCTTTTCTGTGGAAGAGTGTAACTTAAGGGAATTATGATGCAATTTGACTCCTATGTTAAGAAAGGAATAAGAAAACTGCTAACCATTGTCCTGAGATCAGCATCACATTTTAGGTGCGAAACAGGGACAAAATGGGATGGATGGTCCTGGAATCCTGGGACAGAACTGATGGCAGTGTCCAGGGAGTGTGTGGGTCTTGGTTTGGCAAAGAAGGTTACTAGGGTTTATGCCTCAAGAAATGCAACTGGAAGTGCACCAACGTTAAAGAGCCTAATGCTGGTAATAAATATTTTGTGGCTGCAGAAACACTCCTGGTCTAGCAAATTCCATGGCTGACCTGAGGTCGGGTTGGCACTATTGCCCCTCTGGTAGCAACATGGCACTATGCGAGGGCATCTCTTTGAAAACAGATGGAAATGATTTGGGCTGAAAACCTCTTGCCTTGAGCAAAAACAGAACCAGCTGGAAAACGAAGTGCTGAAGAAACAACAGAAAGAAGCGGAGATGGAATATAGTGGCTATGTTGGAATTACTCAGCTGTCCTAGAAATTGCCAGCATGTGCAATTGCCTCTGTGGTTGTGGGAGTTAGAAACTTTGGACGGCAACTTCATGGCTGGGATAAAATCAGATTAGTGGATAAAGTCAGCTTTAGTCACGAGTGAAGAGTGGTCAGAAATAGCTAATGTGTCTAACTGTTGAGCTAAAACCGCTACAACTGGTAAATGTTAACATATTCTGCATTAACTCTTTTCACACAGCCCCCTCTCCTGCTAGGTAGCTGGGTACGGAAAGTACGATCGGATCCATTTTACACTGTGCAGGAAACACACTCAGAAAAGGTATTGGAACTTGTCCAGGGGCATACATGTAGTAGAGCCCTAGCTGGCTTTAAGGCTTCATTATTTCATTGGCTTGCCAGCACATTCTTCTAAGGGAGTAATGTCAGGGCCAGACTATAGAGTCCAGCAAATTCCTTCTCTTCGTAGGAACAAAGGAGAACTCCAAAAACCTTCTGATTGCTCACACGGCACAGTAGGTTAGAAACTGCGGGGTTGGGCCCACCATGACGGTGGGTAACTCGGGAGCTGCAGAATGATGGGAGAAGCTCAGACGGGCTGGACTGCGGCCACGGGCCCGGCCCAGGGCGCTGCTGGGCCCCGCAGGCGCCTAGACTGCGCAGCTCGCGCCGTCCCCGCCACCTTCCATCAGCACCCCGAGCTTGGGGCTCTGAGCCCCGCCAGCCCCTAGCCCGCTCTCCCCGGGCTGTGGCACTCACTCACGGTCTGGGACACCTTCAACTCGTGGTTGAGCCACTGGCACAGGATCTCCGACATGGCTCGGCCTGCGCCTGCTGCAACAAGCAAGGGTAGAGACGCGCGGGAAACCCAGCCGCGGGCACCGCGTCCTCTCGTTGCCAAAGGCAACCGGTTGCTAAGGAAGCGTATCCAGGCCGGAGCCAGGGCAAAGGCTGGGGCAAGAGGGGCGCCAGAGTCCAGCCGCGGAGCACGGAAAACCGTGGCCTGCCCCCTGCCGGTGGGTAGCCCCGGGACGCGCGCAGGCGCGGGGGGCTTCGCGGTGGGGGCGGCGGAGGCGGCGGGGATGCAGGAAGAGGGTCTGAGCGGTGGGAGAGGAATTCGTGCGCGGAGAGAGCGAGGCAGGGAGGCGACGGCCTGAGCGAGGGCTTCTTGGACCAGCCGAAAGAGAGAGAGTCTTGACTGAAAGGAAATTACTTTTCTTCCTGATGGCCTGTTAAAGAAACCTATAGAACCTCTTACTCTAATGGCAGCCGTTTTGTCATTGATTTAATAATCGCCAGATTTAATGGCTATATCGTGTGGTTACCCTGGCAGGAACAGAACGTGTCTTATGCAGAGTTTGGTCCCAGGGCTGGTTCAGGCCTAATATCCAGCAATCATTCGATCATTTGTGTTGTTAGCGGTGGCGGAACTAACAACTAGGGTAATTCATAACTCTACCTTGTCTTGAGAGGTGAATATGAGCTTGTTTTCCGGTCAGTTTTTCCTTACAGGTAATTATTTTAAAATTGTATTTTGACAACAAAGAATCTTCCCCTGAGCAAACCTGAGTCAGGTTCCTCTTGAATCCTCTTCCCCCAGAGGCACAGAACTTGAGCTCCTTCCTTAGCCCTCCCTTATCCAATTTTAGCAAGAATCCTGCTGGGTCTGTTTAAGGAACATCCCTCACTCTTATATCTGATCAAATTCCAGATCCCTCATCTTTGATATCTGCTCCCCCTTGGCCTGCCTTCAAGAATCCTTCAAGTCAGTTTAGCCAGAAACCCCTACCTCTGATGTTTCCTCTTAAAAAAATTTCCATCTACACGGGGTGCCTGGGTGGCTTAGTCAGTAAAGCGTCCGACTTTCGCTTAGGTCATGATCTCGCGGTTCATGGGTTCGAGCCCCGCATCGGGCTCTGTGCTGACAGCCAGCTCAGAGCCTGGAGCCTGTTTCAGTCTGTGACTCCCTCTCTCTCTGACCCTCCCATGCTCACACTGTCTCTCTCTCTCTCCCAGAAAAAATTTTAAAAAATATTAAAAAGTGGCGGGGGGGGGGAGGGGGGCTTCAGGGAGAGAGAGAGAGATTCCCAAGCCGACTCTGCACTGTCAGCACAAAGCCCTAAGTGGAGCTCTATCTCAGGAACCATGAGATCATGATCTGAGCCGGTATCAGGAGTCAGCTGCTCAACCAACTGAGCCACCCAGGTGCCCCAGTGATTTCTAAAAGTTTAGATGAAATTATAGAAATATATACGTACATTTGTGTTATGTTTACTTAATCTCATATGTAATAAGATAATATATATAATAGTGTATATATGTCACAAAAACAAAGAATTGCCCCCTCAAAGGGGCATCAAATTATGATTATTTTAAACTGTATGCACAATAACAATGACATCCTACTAGAACAAATACCTCTTAAGATTAATCTGAAATTGATCTGTGTGACCTGATTGGTTAAAAGTTTAGTACCATTTCACTTTACTAACTTTTAAATTATTTTTAATGTTTGTGTATTTTTGAGAGAGAGAGAGAGAGAGACAGAGACAGAGAAGAGCATGAGCAGGAAGGGGAGGGGCTCAGAGAGAGGGAGACACAGAATCTGAAGCTGACTCTGGGCTCTGAGCTGTCACCACAGAGCCCGACTCAGGGCTCAACTCATGGAGTGTGAGCCAAAAGTGGACACTTAACCAATGGAGCCACCCAGGTACCCCATCACTTCACTTCACTTTTAAATCTCCCATCTCATGAGTTTCCACACACCCAGCACAGCAGATATGACTGCAATGGAAGTTCTGAGGAAGATTTACTGCCACCAGAATTGGGGCCTGATACGTTTGATATTATCCTAGAGTTATCCAAATTCAGAAGGTCATTGTACTCTAAAAGTCTGTGGGACCTAGGGGCTAGAAACCAATGTCTCCTGGATTGCTGAGAAAATTGCTTTTGAGGAAAGATGTAGAAGATGGTAACTGCACCAGAAGAGAATGCCTGAGCTCATACAAAATACCTCTGTGCCTGTCTATAGAAACTGTTCAGTAGTTGTTCGTTTCAAAGGTATGATGTGTAGTATTTGTCTTTGGAACCCAGATCTAAACATCATAAAGTGCCAATGTGATATTTAGGAAAACAAGTGTATATTGTATATACAAGAGTTGGGTAAATGAAGAGACATTCTACAAAATAATAGGCAAAGTTCTTCATTTCACAAAAAGAACATGATATTTTTCTCAGTTCCTAAAGTATCCAACTTGAAAATGATCTGACCTTAAAATATTAATGAAAATTTGAGTTGTTACTTAAATATTCACATGTTACTATTCATTTTTTGTGGAAATTGCTACTTTAGTTATTGGTCAAAGTTTAACATTTAATCTGTTGCCTTCCTATTGAAATCCAAGCTCTGGGTAAAGTGTCTAGTACCTCCCATGTCGACATTTTGGGTTAATATGATGAATAACTTATTTGTTCCCCCATGTGGAATCAGTTGAATGAGGAAATGATTAAAGACATGGACAGTTTCTCATCCGTTCCTGAGATGGCTTCCTTATTGTTTTTTAATTAAAGTTTTTCAAGTATTTGGCTCCTGCTTCCCACTGTAATTTTAAAACTAAATAAAAATTATTTTTAAAACATTTATTTTAATTATAAGTCTTTATTTCTCCTCTGTCAAGGGTGGATTTTAAAGATTTATTTTGAGCCCACAAGTTGGTTTGAAAAGTTGTGCTGTTTACTGAAATGGAATACACCTTATTCTTTTGAAAAATAATCGTGCCTGCATGGGTCAGTCAGTTGGGTGTCTGACTCTTGATTTCAGCTCAGGTCATGATCTCACTCACTTGAGTTTAAGCCCCTCCGTGGGCTCTGGGCTGACAGTGTAGAGCCTGCTTGGGGTTCTTTCCCTCTTCACTGCCCCTCACACATTTGCTTATGCACTCTCTCTCTCTCTCAAAATAAATAATAAACATTAATAATAATGATGATAATAACATTTTTTATAAGTGGAATATAGCAATAATGGTCAAGCTTTGGAATCAGACACACTGGTATTGGGAGCCATTCTGACTCCACTAGTCAAGAAGACTCTTGGTGAGATTAAAGCAAGTTTGCATAGTCTCTTGCCAATCAGATGATGACCGATATCCACCCCCACTCAATTATTTCTGCTTGAGCACCAACCCTCAAGGTACCTTGTTGATCGGTATCGGGAGTGACTTGTCCCCTTATTCTGTCCCTGGTATGATGATTGCACCTCATGAAGGAACTTATTGTGGGAACTACTTCTTTCGATTATGGGAACAGACATCGTGTCTCCAGCAGGTCCTGTTTCCCTCCATACTTTCCCTTAAGCTATGAACAGCCTAATGACCCTTACTCATAAAAGATTGACCTTTACATGTACAATCCTGTTTCTACCTGTTGTGATAGTCCAAGAGGTTCATACAGCTCAACATGTAAATGACCTAACCAAAAATGTCTCTCATGCCTTAGCTATTCAAGAAATCATAAAACTAGACACAATGGTAAATACACTCGAAGAGGTTATTCAATGTATTGGAAATGAATTAAACTCTTTAAAGGTACGGTTGCCTCTCCAGTGCCATAGAGAATATAACTGGAAAGTCAAGTCTTGCTCGGAGACAAAGAGCCTAACTTAGAGAGAAAGAACAGATAAGAGCAGAACATAAGTTACCACATATACCTTTGCTAACTGGTGATATATAGCAATCCCTTCCCTAAGGCCTACATTTCACAAACACCTTCCCCTACACTGGCATCTGTGATGAGGATGGATAAGAGTATCTACAAACCTATGACTTAATATTAGTGTTATTAAAATGTGTATGTTATCCTGTTTTTCACTAAGAACACCCTGTTATTTTCTTAGTTACTCAACCTCAGTATAATTGGGGTAGTTCTGCAAGAATACTTCTGTACAACCTGTTTCTGTACATTTTCTAAAACATCTTATCACAGAGACCTATCCATTGTAAAAATTCCGTTTTCTGATGCCATGTTAATGTTTGACCTGTAACTAAAGACACCAAAACCAACAGGGCAGAGATGCCTGCCTGGTGATCAAAAAGAATCTTAATGCTCTCTCACTCCTTCCCTTGATGACACCGTCCATCCTCCAGGGATCCCTGGACCTGGCTGGAACTGGACTCCAGCACACTGGGTCCAGTGTGTTCAACTCTGATAACAACTAAACTTCTCTGGCCTCAGTTTCTTTATTTGTAGAAGAAGGACATGAATATTTGTGTGACAGGTTTGAAGATTAAACAAGAAACTGCATATATTAATGCCAGACTCCTAGTAGATGCCAAACAAATGTTTCTTTCCTTTTCTCCTGAGGTAATATATAGTTTCCCATTGCATTACTGGTTAGCTTCTGAGTAGCTTAGATTTTCTTATAACATTTCAAAAAGTGTTTGAGGCAATTATTTCATATAGCTGCTTTGATTTGCAACTAATTTAATGTACACAAATACAGATACATTGATGGATTTTTAAAAAATCTTATTACTGGGTCCTCCATGTATGTCTTGCACACACCCCTTCATTCCTCTTCTCATTACTCTTAAATCATTCTCTAATTCCCTCTCAGCAGGTTTTTCAATGGGCTTGCTCTCTTTACATTCATTAATTCAACAAATGGTTTTCCCAGCATCCACAATAACCACCCAAGCTACATTTTTCCATCTCTTGCCATCTAGTCACACTGCACAACTGGTCCAGTCCATTTTCCTGAAGTCCTGCACTATTCCTAGGCTCACACTCATTCATGAATTTCAGGAGAGCAGTGTTTACCAACTGTGGGTCCTGATCTCTTCACAGGGTATGTAATTGCTTTGATGAACCGTGACAGAATTCTTTATAAGTGAAATATGAAGAATAAAATGGGATAGAAAATATCAGAGAGCATGTTCTGTTGAGAAAGGTAAATATGAGGGCATTTTTTGGGAAACATTTTTGGAGCCAGTTTCCTGGAGGATGAAGACCCAAAGGAAGGTCCTTTAGTCTAGCCTCAGTCCAAACTTAACTGTGAGCCACAAATTCCCTTTGCACAACTTACTCACATCTCCTTACCAGATCCCAACTTTCCCACCTCTACCTTCTTCCTTAAAAAACAAAACAAAACAAAACAAAACAAAACAAAAAAAACCCAACTTCCTGTCTCAGCCAATCTTACCTGTCTTTCAGGGTCCAATGTATCAGTCACCATCTTGCCCAAACCTCCTACTCCCTCCATCTTCTCACCCCCTTCTCCCTTCTGAAAGCTCAAAATCACTAGTTTCCTTTTAACTCTCATCCAAGACGCCTGACTCTTACCAACCACCCGCAGCTTGGCCAGCAACTTAGTTCTGGAAACTTCCAACATCTTCCTCAACATATTTCAAAATGAGTGTTGACTTAGGCTCTTTCAACTCTTGTTATTTATGGCAAATAACAACATCACCATAAAAGTTTAACTCCATGGCAAAATATTTGAAGTCTTTTCTGTTGAAGCAGATATGACCTCTTCTTTTATGTGTCTTCCAGCCCCACATGATTTGTCTTCTATATGGATTGTGTCATTCCCAGGCAAACATTTAAATTTTTAATCTTAGAGAGCAATTGGATTTGAAACAAAATCAAGTTCAAAACAAAGCAAAATAAAACAAAAAACGTGGTACCATATGACAAAAAGTGAGTCATATGTTCTCTGAGACAAATCAGCCACATTTCTTTTAGCAGATCTTTGCTTTAATTTCTTATTTTCCCATCCTGAAGTTTTCAAGAAGCCAAGCCATACTTTAGTATCTTAAATTTAATCTTCATATGCTTAATAACAGAATCAAAAACTGGCGGAACTAAGAAACATTAACACTATATAAAATTAAGTTAGTAGAAGTACATAAATTACAATTGGAGATGTTAACACCTCATACTCAATAATTGATAGATTTCATTAAGGATATAGAACTTGAAAAACACTTTGTCAACCAAATTAGTGGAATTGATAGTTATAAACCAATACCTAAAATATATATTCACTGCCCACTTTTAAAGGAAGCAGGCATTGAAGGCTGATTACTTAAATATGCTACAGTACAAGTAGAGCTACAGATATTATGGAAGATTGAATTGACTCTTTGGTGATTTCAAAAATTACATGGAGAAAGTTACTTTTTTTCTTTCTACTGTGCATCTGTGTTGTAATCATGATACATTTGGATCTATTCAGTGAAGCACTCATTGCTTTTTGAACTTACCTGTTCACATTTAAAATTTTTATTGGTACATTTTCAAATATTTCATCTAAAATTAGTACTTTATAACAATTTTCCAAGATTACTAAGAAAGTGTGTGTAATTATGTGATATTTTTATGCTAATTTTATTGGGAATATGGAGTTAGAGATAAAGAAAATTGATCTCTTAATAGCATTTCAACCACTTAAGTACTCTGAAATAAGATAGTTACATTCCTCTTGGTTGTTTATTTTATTATGTATGTATGTATGTATGTATGTATGTATGTATGTATTTGGTAGATAAGGTAGAGGGAGTCTCTCTGAATGGCCAGAGCAATAATATAAAACTTTCTACGGAATGGCTTATAAAACCAGAAAGCTAATTGCCTTTCATTCAGCAAGAATGAAGGGAGTGTGTGCACTTCATGCTGGGTACCAATTTCCAGACTTTCAGATTCAACTGGATGGTCATTTTCCAAAAGCAAATTTGGAAGCCAGTGTAAGGTTTCCAATTTTCTTTTTTGTTTCTTTATAGAACATGAAAACAAAGACCACATCTTTTCTGGTCATCATTTCACATAAAAAGAACATCTTACACTGAAAGAAGTAGGTAGCTTAAAATGTGAGAATGAAGAACAATACTTTAAACTGTAGAATAGGATTTATGAAAAGCCCACAGTATGTTACAATAGACTTGTGAATGTCCTTATAGATTGGGCCTATTGTTGCCAAACTCTATCCCAGACCTGATACCCAGCAGGACCACCTGAATATGAATCCTGTTTCCATGGTATTTGCAATCCTTCCACATTGGAATGTCAAAGAACTTTAAGGGATGTGCACGTGTGCGCCCGTGTGTGTGTGTGTGTGTGTGTGTGTGTGTGAATACATGTTGAGGGCAAAGTGTCTTTGGGTGTCTTTTTTCAGCCTAAGTCAGTTTCTTTTAGTGTCTCATCTATTTTTAATGGCTTCTGAAAGAATATAGAGTTAGATTTGGGGAAAATACTCTTTTAGATTTATTCATTTATTTTGAGAAAGTGTGCACAGGAGGGTCAGATAGAGAGGGGAGAGAAAGAGTCCCAGGGTGTGGACCCTGATGTGAGATTTGAACCCAGGAACCCATGAGATCATTACCTGAGCAGAAATCAAGAGTTGAATGCTTAACTGACTAAGACACCCAGGGGTCCCTGAGGGAAAATATTTTTAAAGCTTCCTTGGAGATTACAGACTTTAATAGAATTTGAAGGCTGTCTTACATAGAATCTATGGAATTCACATGCACACGTTTCTCCCTAGAATTCCACAGTATAGGAGAGAATTGCCCTTAATAAATAAAATACCCAGAAAGAAAAAAACTTTTCTATCGAGTCACATGACCCCATGGGAGACTGCTGAGTTCTCAAGGTAGTAACCCAGATCTGGGATGCTTTACATTATGTTATTTTCAATGGTATCAGGAAGTCAAAGCCAAAGTAAGGTTTATATTTGCTCTGGCTACTAGCAGTTTCCATACCACATTCTTATATATCTGATCTGAGCATGTGCTTAAATTATCAGATTTTTTTTAAAGTTTGAGAAAGCTGGATCAAACTGTACCAAAAAGAGATCTAGCTTCAGTGAAGCATGAAGTAGTCAACTTCAGTTTCTTTAATTAGCTATTACCTGCTGTATCTCACCACAGTGATAACAGGCCTTGAAAAGCTGAATTTATTCTAGACCACTCCAATGTGGTAAAGGAAACCTGTGATGAAATTATAATAAAAATGCAAATCAAAGAAATTTTATTTCTTATGGCTATTTAGTTTTTGGGAAGTGGAACTCAGGGTTCAAGTACTACTAATTTAATATATCTACCAAGCAAATCCCGTTTTGTGTGAAATTCCTGCTAAGCTCACCAAATGATCCCTAGTAAAGTACTTAAAGGCATCTCCAAAAGCAAGGTAGCTTTAACAGCTACCAGAAAATTAATGATTGTAATGTATACTAAAATAGTGATAATGTGATGACCAATATTTATATTAAGTTATATTGCTTTGAAATGCTTTTATAGTATTTTTATTCTGACAAAAGATTCATGAGGACAAGTCTATGGGATATGAATTTAAGTAATTTGGCAGTCAAATAATGGAAATATTCTGTACCAGAAAGTCATATCCAAAGAAAGGTCTATATTTATATGCTTTTATGATATATTTGTATATTAATTTATAGACCACATTATCTGATACGTGTGCATTTGTACATACATGCATATAAATATATACCTATATATGTCTTTACATACTTGTATATAAAACATTGCACAAAAGGCCAAAAGAGAGGAAATCGCTGGGCTTGCTTCTACTATAGGTTGAAAATGCATGAGTATTTGTTATTTTTTTTAACTTTTTCTTTACATTTATTTATTTTTGAGAGACAGAGTGAGACAGAGCACGAGCTGGGGAGGGGCAGAAAGAGAAGGAGACACAGAATCTGAAGCAGGTTCCAGGCTCTGAGCAAGCAGCATAGAGCCCAACACGGAGCTCAAACCCACAAACCGTGAGATCATGACCTAAGCCGAATTCAGACACTTAACCAACTGAGCCACCCAAGTGCCCCGAAAATGCACAAGTATTTGGAACACTGTTGCTTATAAGCACAATAGGTCACTATTATGTAAGGAGCTTCTTAAAATATGAACCCAATGTATATCATTTAACTCAGGACTTTGCTTTTCTCTGAGTCTTAAAAGTGGCGGTTCTCTATTAACATGACATTTTTTGGGAAAGCAAGAGCCCTCTATTAACAGAAAGACCATTGGAGGCTTAAGGAATCACATCTTGTACCTAATTCCACCTACACCATAATTATCTGTAATATCTTGAAAGAGATCAGCAGGAGCTCGTAGATGAGCTGAGCACTGCTAAAGGGATAACTATTCTGGAAACAGAAGGGGCACAGATGAAGGGAAGGTGGGACATGATGGATAAACTGTTATTTCTTCTGAAATTGACACAAAGTTAAGTGTGTCCTTTAGGGTGATATCTGGGGGCAAGAGGTGTTACATAAGGGGGAAATCAAAGAAATTCTGAATAAGATAATATCAGGACTTGCAGAATTGGTATCTACTTTGAACTATCATGAATCACTCCATGGGGTGTGGAGTGGGAAGAAAGCCAAAGAACTTTTGGAAAGGAAATGAGTCCAAAAAATGTAATGATGAGAGATGTTATATACCTCTTTCTCCATTAAAGCCAGAAATAAAAGAGTGAAAAATGTGGCAAGCCAAGAACCAGATGGAGGAAAACACTGTTCTTTCTAAAAAACAAAACAAAAACAAAAAACATCACCGTATTACAATACGATGTTGACTTGGAGTTTTTCTTAGATGCCTCATTCATATTATGGAAATGGTTAGTGAGAGAAGAGACAATAGATGGGGAATTTAATACAGGTGATTTCCTTTGGTAAAAATATCACTCGTGGGATCAGCATCAAAAGAAAATACCAAGTGACTGAATTCCATTGCATGTAGTATGAATCATTGCAACTTCTCGCTGTTTGTTAGTGAATGCATCATCTCTCTCTGTCTCTTCCTCTGGATCTCCCAAAGTAAATCTATTTTCAGTTTAACACCCAGAGATAACTGAGGGGTTTCACTTCTGGGTTCAACTACGTTTTTTAATGTTTATTTATTTTTGAGAGAGAAAGAGAGAGCAAGTGGGGAAGGGGCAGAGAGAGAGGAAAACACAGAATCCTGAAGCAGGCTCCAGGCTCTGAACTGTCAGCACAGAGCTCGAACTCACAAATCATGAGATCATGACCTGAGCTCAAGTCCAGAGTTTAACGGACTGAGCTCCCCTCAAGTCCTCCTGAGTTCATTTAAAGAAAAAGAAGAGAAGAAGGTGAAGAGGAGAAAGAGAAGGAAAGGGAAGAAATAGCAAAAAGGAAAGAGAGAGAGAATAGAAGAGAAAGAGAGAGTGAAGTAGAATAAGAAAAAGGAAAAATAACAAGGAAGATCTCTGTGATCCACAGTATCTGGGCTTATGGGACCTTGACCTAGCATGGGAGTTAATATATCACCCTTTGATAATTCTACATGTAAGATATTTCAGAAAGGAAGCCACATGATGAATAGTAAAGAAAACTTTGGATTTGTTTTCCTATTTAGATCTTTCACTTAAAATACAGTCATAAAAAATGATATTCCTAATAAATATTCCAGTGTGTCTCTCTTGTTGATTTAACTATGATTTAATACTTTCATAGATGTGCACTATATATTTTCTGTAATGAACTTGCATTTCAGGAGAGAACTAAAAAAGAGGTATTTTAATTTGGTACCTGACTTTTCAACAATTTGAAGCACTAACACTGAAAAGACTTTAGCTTTAAAGGTTTGTAAATTTGAGCTTTAACATATACAGCTCAATTTTGGTTAGCAACTTAATTAAGATGAAACTATGGACTTGATGAATCTATAGAAAGAAGAATGCCTTGCTTGGCTATTACAAATCAATCAAAAAATGTTATCACATGAGTTAAAAAGACTTAGATCAGAGTGGCATGCAGGAGCTGTTGGAACCATAAGGTGCCTCAGAGTTCCAGCATATTTTTGGAGTGATAGGGTACCTCAGATGCATAGGAACTTTAAGGTAGTAGTTATTCTAAGAAAGGTTTGGATAGTTACATATCCCTCTGCAACGAATATTTTCTTTGGAACAAAACCCCAGCGATGATGACAAGAAAGTGTTGTGAACTTAAATCAGTGGTACTCAGTTGGTGTTAAAGTTCATATTTATGACTTTCTCTCAAGTACCTAAACCACAAGGCAGATTTCAGAGATACTTCAGGCTCATTGACCACCTCAGTGAAGCAAATAGCCCAATAAAATAAAAATCTATGGCAAGTTAAATAAATGTTTTGCGTTTCAGATTTTGTGCATGTAGGGGCGCTTGGGTGGCTCAGTCGGTTAAGTGTCTGACTTGGGCTCAGGCCATGATCTCACTGTTCGTGGGTTCGAGCCCCACGTCGGGCTCTGTGCTGACAGCTAGCTCAGAGGCTGGAGCGTGCTTCAGATTCTGTGTGTGTCTCTCTCTCTGACCCTCCCCTGCTCACGGGTCTCTCTCTCTCTCTCTCTCTTTCTCTCTCTCTCTCTTTCTCTCAGAAATAAATAAAACATTAAGGAAAAGAACTTTTTGCATGTAAAAGCTATGTTGACAGTAGAGTGTAGTCTATTGAGTGTGCAATAACATTATGTCTAAAAAAATGTACACACTTAATGAAAAAATACTTTATATCTAAGAAACTTGCTAACCATCAGCTGAGCTTTTAGCAAGTCTTAATCACTAATCACTGATCACCATAATAAACACAGTAATAATGAAAAAATTTGACATGTTGTGAGAATTACCAAAATGTGGCACAAGAACATGAATTGAGAAAATGCTGCTGGGAAAATGGCACAGATAGGACTTAAAGCAAGGTTTCTACAAATCTTCAATTTCCAAAAAACTGAACTATCTCAAAGCACAATAGAGTGAGTGCAATAAAACAAAGTGTGCTTGTCTATGGGGAAATGAATAATCTGTCTTATATGGCGAGCAATGAAAATTTCCCCATACTTCATTGTTTCCAATAATTATAATTTAATGTGCCTAGTAACAACCTAAATTTATGGCTGAGGGTCATTTGGTAGTGAGTGTGCAGAAGATAGAGACACTATGGAAAAATTGCAAAATGAAATATTTTTTGAGCTCAAGAGGAATAGAAGAACCGAAATAACATGCTTCCAAAATATATTGGAAGTTTCAGGGCAATCTGGATGGAGAGCTGAGGCATTTGAAAGCTACACGGACACAGACTTCCCAGGAAATCAGATCTTGAAGAGACAAAGGCTAAATGTGATCATGCAGGTGGTTCGATTTAATGAATATTTTAAAACTCAAGGAATTCAGTTTGCATACAAATGGACTTGGTATCTACCCCCAGAGTTCACATTTGCTCACCTGGCCACTGTCCCTAAAAGTGTTACCATCCTTATTACTTCTGAGCTCATTTCTCTAGACCTCAGTTCTCTCATCTGTATGTGGAATGTGTTGGACTGGATGGCTCTAAGCTCCTTTTCAACTCTATCCCTTGTGAATTCTTTAGCTTTTATTGAATTCAAGATTCCACTTGCGAATGTTTCGGTCTCACGAAGATTGTTATGAAGAAGTTATTAGAGATAAGCAGGGAGCTGGTAGTGATAACAACAGCAACACAAATCTAAGAAAGGGGAGAAAAGATGGAAACTAACCCCTCCTTACTTACAGGTGAGTAGGGTCAGGGCAGACGATGTCATGCTTGACAATAGAAAAAAACAGAAAGCAATGGAGAATTTGTGTTTCAGCATCTCATAGAGACTTGAGAACACTTAGCAGAGGAACCCCAGTCTACAATCTTGGCAGTTGGGCTGTTGCTCAACATTACAATCACTTGAGTCAAAATGCAATGTTTTTGAGGAAAACCATGTGGGGAAGGAAAATTCCCCTCTACTCTCATGGGTTCTCCCAGTGGGTCTGAGAAATAAACTGATAATGGACAAATTAGCATGAGAAAGATCATAAGAATTTACTTGATGTTAAAAGTTTTGCGTGGCACAGAGGCTTTACGTAGAGAAGAGAAATCCCAAAAAGAAGCTGCTAGGCTTGGAGGCTTTCGTATCATTTTGATCAAGGAGGAGAAATATAAAGAGAACAAAACAAAGGGAAAGGACTTTGAGTTTCCAGGGTGACAAATTGTATTTTTTTTAATTTATATAACTTACAACATATTTTTTGAGAGGACAAAACCTTTTAGGGACAAGATCCTCCCAATCACAGAAGCAGCTCATTACACTCCTGAATAACTCTGCCAGGCAATTCGTCCTCTTATTGAAATCAAAGTCTGTCTCCCTTCAATTGTCCTAATATATCCCTGTACCTATTCTGAATACTAAGTCCAGTTCCTCTTCCAGGCGTCAGATTTTTGATACTTGAAAGCAGAAATCATGCTGCTAACTCCTCTAAAGCTGAGCATCTTCTTCAGTACTTTTATTTATTTTTTATTTATTTTTTATTTTTTATTTATTTCTAGGAGAGAGAGAGAGAGAGAGAGAGACAACGTGAGCAGGGGAGGGTCAGAGAGAGAGGGAATCACAGAATGAAACAGGCTCCAGGCTCTGAGCTGGCAGTCAGCACAGAGCCCGATGCGGAGCTCGAACCCACGAACCGCGAGATCATGACTTAAGCGAAAGTCCGACTCTTAACCGACTAAGCCACCCAGGCGCCCCATCTTAAGTACTTTTAAATGTTTCTCACTGGCTGGAGCCACAAACTCTTTATTATATTGTTCACATTGCTCTTAGTTTGTCTTCACGCTCTGTGTCCTATTAGAAATTGTACTAGCAGCAGTAAATATTACCCTGACACATTGGAACAGAGGACTTCCTTAGCCCAAACACTAGGTATGTATCAATATAGCCTAAGTTTGCGATTAGTTTTTATAATAACTAGGCATTAAGAATCCCATTTAATTCAGAACTATGCTGCTTGGGGTGCCTGGGTGGCTCATTCAGTTAAGCATCCGACTTGATTTCAGCTCAGGTCATGATCTCACAGTTGAGATCGAGCCCTGTGTGTAGCTCTATACTGACAGCACTGAACCTGCTTGGGATTCCTTCTCTCTCTCTCTCTCTCTCTCTCTCTCTCTCTCTCTCTCTCTCTCTCCTGCTTCTCTCCCTCTCATGTTCTCTCTGTCTCTCTCTCTCTCAAAATAAATAGGTAAACGTTTAAAAAAAAAAGAACTACACTGTTCCTCACTGGCTTCAGAGAAAAATGGATTCACATATTCTTACACTTTCTGTCTTTCATTTAGACAACAGATTATATTGGGAAAAAAGTGACAATATATCTACCAATTACTGCATAAACTTGACAAGACATATACTCTCTTTTAATTGCAATGTTCCCATTATGCAAATAAAGTACGCTTAATTCTAATTACCTCTTCATAAAAAATCGTATACACGAAGGACCTTTGTGAAAAATATCACAAAGATGATACAGTTTACTATTTCAAATTTTAACAAATATTTTTCATAGTAATTGAGCTCCCAAGTTTTCAGATTAGACACATTTAAGATGTAACTGGTGGTTGTACTATTTATTCTCACTATCTGATCTCCAGTAAGTTTTTTTTTTCTTCCAAGGTTTTATTTAAATTCAAGATAGTTAACATATCAGGGGTGACAATTTGTAAGGAGACAAATATATGGGAAACTGATGGTAAATAAGGGCTAGTTAGTAAGGTCATAAGCATTCAGTCCATATTAGCATGTCACTAGGGAATTGTAGTTTAAAACCATGTACCATTACACATCCAAAATCCAAAACACTGACAACACTAAATTCTAGGAAAGATGTTAAGCAGCAAGAACTCTCATTCATTGGCAGGAAGAGTGCAAAATGGTGCGGCCACTTTGGAAGACAGTTTGGTGGTTTCTTTCAAAACTAAACATACTCTTACCAGATGATCCAATAATCATGTTCCTTCTTATTTACCCAAAGGGGCTGAGATATTATGTCCACTCAAAACCTGCACATGAATGTTTATAGCAGCTTTATTCATTATTATCAAACCTCCCAAGCAACCAAGATGTCCTCCAGTAGGTGAATGGATAAATAAACTGTGGTACACCCAGGCACTGGAATATTATTAAGTGTTAAAAAGAAATGAGCTATCAAGCCATGAAAAGACACAGAGGAAACTTGAATACAATTGCTAAGTGAAAAAAGCCAATGTGAAAAGGCTAAATACTATATGATCCAATCATGTGACATTCTAAAAAAGGTAAAACTATGGAGACAGTAAAATGATTAATGGTTGTCAGACATTAAGAGTGAGGGAAGGATGAACAGGTGGAACACAGATCTTTGGGGAGGCAGTGAAAATACTCTATGTGATACCATAATGGTGGATATATATTGTTACACATCAATCCAAACCCATAAAGTGTACAACACTTAAAGTAATGATGATGTAAACTATGGACTTTAGGTGATAAACACATAAACAAATAAACCCTTTTCCCCACAAAACATGTACTTGAAAATTAACCAGAGGTGAGTATATGTACAGGCACACACACACACATACATGCTCACAAACACACATGCACACACACACACGCCCGCGCGCGCACTTCTATATAATCAATACATCAGAGACAAAGTCACAACAGAAATGATGAAATATTTGGAACTAAGTAAAAATTAAAGTATTATGTATAAAAATTTGTGTGGTGTACATAAAACAATATTTACCAGAAAATCTATTGCCTTAAATGAATACATCAGCAAGCAGGAAATTTGAAAATCAATGAGCTAAGTTTTTTCTCAAGAAATTAGAAATAAGCAGAGGAGTTTAAAAAAAGAAAAGAATTTTAGAATTAAAATTAATTATTTTTTTAAATGGAGGAGACCAAATTAGAAGAGTGAACAGCATAGGATAAGGTCTCTGTCACTGTGAGCTATTATTATTGTTAGTGCAGGGAGGTAATGAAAACATCCGTGTACTTCAGGTATGGAGATCTGTCTTCTGGTCTTTTTTCTTTAAATGACTAGATAATTGTGTTACCCATGGTGAGTCACATCACCCCTTGGATCTTGATTATTTAATATACAAAATGAGAAGTTTGGATGAAAAGTCCTGCCCATTTCTGTCTTTCTGGGATTCTATTCTTCCAAGACCCTGATGGAGACAACAATTTGCCTACGATCAAAGTCAACTTGTAGACTGCTGTTACCATGTGGACCACTAGTGCCTGTTTGAAGCCTAGAAAGGATGACACACAGAGAGTTACATCTACACCGTGCTTTACATTATTATTATCATTACTAGCAGTCGTTGCATGAAATCTACAGTAAACTTAGCCATCTTGTTACTGTTTTTTCCTTGTAAGGTGGTCACAATTAATTTGTGATTAAGTTCCCAACACCGAAACCAAAATCCTTTACTCTCTTGAGAGTACTTTTTCTCAGGAACTTTTCTAACTCTCTTCTAAGGCATGTTATAGAGATTGCAAGCTGCTGCTAAGTGTTCCTTGCTTGTTAAATCAGTATCGTGTTCATTTGCTCAGAGATTCTAGTCTGAAAGGAAAGTAAGGCATTTTCATATCTGAAGAAATGAAATAGAAAATCCTTTTCTTTTTCAAAGTTGGAGAGAAACGTCATGGTGGATTTTTTTTCCTCACAGTATATGGAAGTCTTTCTTAGCTTTCTCTTGATCATTCCCTTTTGGCCATTATGAAAAAGATGACGATAGCTGGGAACGGGACCTGAGGAAACATTGTTTCTCCTTTTATCTGCTCTCTCTAAACCAGTGGTTCTCAAAGTATTCTTAGAGATGATTCCAGGAGGTCTCCTGAATGTCCAAATATCTTCCTAGTAACATGTACACATTATCTGCCTTTTTCCCTCCCATTCTCTCCTGTGTGTACAGTGGAGTAGGAAAAACAGACACCAGACTTTGAGGTTATAATGAGTCCATAGACAGACCCCACATCAAGTTGTCAAAACTTAATGAGAAAAAGAAGTTTTCAACTGAGAAGGTAATGGAGTTGGTCCAGATAAACTCTCAGGAGAGTTCAGATCTTAAGGGTCTAAAGGAGGCTTTGTCCTTTAAAGCCCACTCCCTCAGGTATGGGGGCATGACCCTCTGAACCCAAGCTATTCCTCTAGCTATAAAAAATTACCACCACCTCTTGAGGGCAGTACATTCAAGTCACACACATAACATGTAGCCACTTTACATTGCTAGATCAGTTCCAAATGCTGTCCTAATACACTTAAAAAAGTATTTGAAATATTTTGAGATTGAAAGAAGGGAGGGAATTAAAAAAAATCATAGCACATTTTTCCCCAGGGAAAATATAATTAGATTTGCAAAAATGGAAATTTTACCTACTCTAGTATTTGTATAAATCCGTTCTAATAGTATTAAGTAATCCAAATGCTTTTCAAAGCACCCTTGTTAAGTACTTTATGATATTAAATATTAATTAAATGTACTATTTATTTACTAATCTTATTAAAAATAAGGCCTTGCTAACATACGTTAAATTTAGAATTCACATTTTGGCACATATGGTAGTGTAATTCGTTTTAAACAGCAAAGACTTTTAACCATCGTGTATTCAGAAATATATAATAGGTTTAATATTTTAAAGTCAGAAACAACATAGTCTATAATTAAATATGTTACAATAGCTGAGCTTTAGGTTGCAGTGGAGGGGCGCCTGGGTAGCTCAGTCCATTAAGCGTCTGACTTTGGCTCAGGTCATGATCTCAAGGTTCATGGATTGGAGCCCCACGTCGGGCTCTGTGCTGACAGCTAGCTCAGAGCCTGGAGCCTGTTTTGGATTCTGCATCTCCCTCTCTCTCTGGCCCTCCCCTGTTCTCTCTCTCTCTCTCTCTCTCAGAAATAAAACATTTAAAAAAATTTAGAGTTGCAGTGGAAATTCCTTTATTTCTATGAAGCTTTAGTTGAAGTAAGAAGAATGATTCCCTGAATGCAATGTGCCCCAGTATCTTTTCCATCCAATTACAAGAGCAAGTCACTGTCTCTAAGCTTATTATATAACTTCAGAATTGCAGGAGTAAATTTCTGGGGAAGGACGAATCTGCTAGTAGTTGTACTTCACATAGCAGGCATCCAAGAAATGTACAGATAATGATTATAATGGGCGTTCTTCTTCCAGAAGCAAAGTAGGAGAGTGTAACTTTTCAAAACTTCCAAACAAATTTCTTCTCTGTGGTCTTACATAAGGGAACACTGGTGCAGCCCTAGTGAGCATCTTTGCTTCCTCCTGTCCCTCCTTCAGAACAATGGGAAAAAGTTAAATACACATATTAACTTTTGTTGAGAGGTTAACATGAAGTGAGTACTTGTATTTTTCATGTGACATTTCAGGTGGAGGACTTGTGAAGTATTTTATACATAAACATTTTCAGGCAGCCTCTGGAACCAAACAAGGATTACAAAGGTTGTAGGTGTGCTCCCTGATTCTTTCAAAAGAAAATTTTTATAGAGAGCTTCCTAATGAATACATAAACCTGAGGAGAAAGTTTAATTTTTTTAAAAGGCCGCTTTGAAAAAGGAGATTTCTGAGAACATAGTAAGCCTTTTGGCTCCTGTGCCAGTAAGCCCATTTCAAACAGTGACAGGCAGGATCAAACAGCCTTGACGATCCCAGATCTCAGCTCAATTAGAACCGAAGCAAGATTATGCATATAAAATTTCCCACAGTGCTTGGCACCTAGTGAGCTAATATATATGATTAATTATTATTTTAAAAGGTAAATGCAGGGAGTAACTGAACTTCTCTCCCATTCCTTCCTATCCCTTAACTACCTTTTCACCTATCTCCTTGCCTAAGTGGTATTAATTCATTTTTAAAAAATATTTATTTTTGAGTGGGGGAGGGGCAGAGAAAGAGGATCAGAGGATCTGAAGTGGGCTCTGCCCTGACATGCTGACAGCAGCAAGCCCGATGTGGGGCTTGAACAATGAACTGCGAGATCATGACCTGAGCCGAAGCCAGACACTCAACCAGCTGAGCCCCTCAGGTGCTCAAATTCTTTTTTTTAAACAAATAGTTATAGGTTAGCTATTCTATGACAGGCATTGTTTAGGCACTGGCTGACAATGTTGGGCTTGACTTCAGCTGGAAAACAGTGAGGGCAGCCTTTGTGCCTGCATGTGCATCGAGACGCAGTGGAAGAAACCGGCAAGGATGGATGCCAATGACCAGGCACCAGGAACCTCTCCCCAGGCATGGAAGGACAATGCAGAGGCTGGAACTTAGGGGTCTTCCAGGGAGAGGAGGGGCAGAGGGATCAAATGAGGCCCTGATTTCACTGAGTTCCTACCAGAGACAACTGAGACAAAACCCACTTACCCTGAATTGATCAAACTCGGTTCTCTACTATCAGGTTCAATGTGATTTTTAATAGAGATTAAGATTTCACTCACTGAACATGTAGTCTGAAATATCAAACGAGTTCCTTTATTTTACAATATTAATTATTTTTAGTATTAATAAGTAGGGAGGCCATCCTACAGTATCGGTCTATTTCTCTGATTCCAGATTTTGTTTTCCAGAATCTGGCTGAGCACCTCTGGTGCCGATTAATGTTCAGCTCTTTAACTTTGGGCTTTCGGTAAATATCTCATTTGTCTATTAGTTTTCTTGTGTCTTCCTCATAAAAATTCCCTTTGGGTGTCCACTAACACTAGCCAGTCAGCAGGGTATATGTGCCCCCTCATCAAGAAGAATGAAAAATTCAATAATCTCACCAACGTTATAGCACAACTCTGGGAGGAAGACACTTAGGTTGTATTTGGGTTGTAAACAACACTTCCTTGAGTTGTGCAATGTGAATTTCACCACTCACAGGCAGCCCGCCTTCAATGATCTGGGAATATTTCCTTCCACCTGGCATTTTTTATGCATATTTATACCCTTTGTAAACATATTTTTAATCTTACCTAATAATTTTAATACATATACCATAACTTACATAATCATTTCTTTACACTTTTATACAATTAGTGTGCTTATAAGACTGTGCTATTAAAAATATAAATGGACTGTCTTGTGTAGAATTATTCACATTTCGAGCTGTTGCTTTAGGCTAAATTCTCAGAAACAGGTCAAAGGGTATGGACATTCTCAAGCCTCTTAATATTCAGGTAAAAATTATCTTCCAGGAATAGTGCTCTGATTTACTCTTCCATTAACTGTGTATGAGAGCGGATTTTTCACAGTATATTTTCAGAGTTCAAGAAATCTCATTTATAAAGGGGCAAATTAGCAGATTAAGATAGTGACTGAGCTGCAGGGAGTCAAGTTTTATGCATTTCAGAAAGAAAATTTCTGATTGACATTAATGTATTATATATCCAAGAACATTAGAAAAATGCACAACATTTGAACTATAAACAAAAGTTTTCCATAAGAAAAAATGGAGAGCATGTACAAAAGTCAGCATTTAAGAATGTTTATAACATGCAAAATAGTGAAAAATATAAGCAACTTTTCATATATTTTACCATCAATAAAAAGTTTAACCAAATTTTTAAAAATCATAAGTTTGAGAAGAGTTTTAAATACATAGAAATGTGTTACTCTTGGAAGCCCATGTTGCTCAGATAGGCAGTCTCTCTTTCCCAGTGTGTCCCATCCTGTCGCATCTAATTACTGCTAAGTTAGTCTACTTTGCTGCTCAAAATATGTTCTGTTAACCAGGGACATTGACATCTCCTTGGAGCTTTTGAAAATCCATAATCTCCAGCCCCTTTCTAGACCTACTGATCTAGATGGCACAGATCAGTTCTCTATTTAATTCCTATGCATGTGAATGTTTGGGAAACATTGGGCCAGGAGTGATGACAACAAATACTTTCAATTACTTTCTACTTTTTTGGGGTTTTGATCTGTTGAACTCTATTTACACTTCAGCTTGAAGGTGGAAACAACTATTCTAACAGCTTGCAGTGATTTTTTTTTCTTTGAACGAGCATCTAATGCCACTGCATGACTTCAAACCAAATAAGCCAAGATAAAGTTGAAGTTTTCCTGGAAAATTCAAAGGGAGAAAAAAAAATGACTAACAGACACTTGTTTAACTACACCTGTCAAACCTACACATATTGTTCAAGTGATAATATTCATTCTTTTTATCCACAGGCCATATCAAACAAAAACATAGACTCCTTTATATAAGCATTTATTGCATCAGCATTCTATGAATGACATTTTCTGCTGGAAGATTCTGTGTGACAAAAGCATGTTCTTTGAAAACTACACTTTAAAAATATGAATATTTGAATTAGAATAATTCAGAAAAATAACTTGACCTTTTGGACTACTTACACTCAATATATCTGGTCAAAAATAATATTCCTGGTTTAAAAGAGCAGATTGAAAATTAACTTCTGAAAATCACTGTTAATAAGACAATCTCTTCAATCCCTGCAAGAATTTCACAATATGTACACCTGTAAACAGAATAACAGGGAAAAAAAAAAAGAGAGATTATTGTTTTTCCTATGAGCCCAGCAGAAATAATCACTCTATTCATTTAAGCTGCGAGAAGTAGAAAGGCAAGTCTCTAAAATAAATTTTGTCACTTATTATTGTATCTTTCCTGAAAGAGATTCTTCTTAGCAGTCTAAGAAGCTGGGTTTGGGATAGTTGATCAGCCAACTTTTGGTAGAGTGAGAGAGGCCATGAGTTCTTTAACATTTCTCCCTTTAAGAGGTTGGGTCTAATGCCTCTTTCTTTGCAACCAGGGTGGCCTTGTAACCGATAGAATGCAAGGGAGAATGACACCGTGTGATGTCCAGGGCTGGATCAGAAGATCACATGGCAACCCTTGCCTTGTTTCTTGGAACGCAGCCTAGGTGGGTGCTGCACATGGGACTCTCCTCCCCGGACCCAGCAGCCATGCTGTGAGAAGCCCAGGCCATACAGAGAGTCCTTGTGCCCTTGCTCTGGGTGACCACCTCAGCTGACTGCCCTGTGAGTCATTCTGAGTCCCACTGCAGATGCTGGGAGCCCCTGCCAACATCTGACTGCAACAGCATGGGGGGCCACAAGAGAGCATTGCCGGCCGCCTGCTTCCTGAATTCCCGACCACAAACTTACTGCCACGTAATAAAATGGGTGCTTTTAGATGCTCAATTTTTAGGTAATTTCTTCCACTGAATAGGTAAAACACCATCAAATACCCACAGTCCCTGTACACAGAATCTGTGTTTTCCTTCTCTGGCCCTCTAGATCCCTGAGGGTTGACTTTTTCTCCGGCACTAATATTAACCATAACTTTGTCTGGTCATAAATAACTTGATGATCTCAGATACCCAAAATATCATTCACCTAATTTTATTTTATTTCTCAGAGCTTAATCACCCAGTTAAGTTGCATGACGGCAACAATGAATTTAGAGAGCATTGTTGTTGCTGGGATTGGATTTGTAGCAGGAAGACAATAGCCCTGCCTACTTGACCCCATGAAGAAGCTGGGGAAAGCTAAAAAGGGCAGTATGTAAGAGGAAAGCAAAAACTGATGAATGAGTGAACAAAAACATTGTTGGTTACTTTTGCAAAAGCCTTTCCTAAAAATAACATCGCACCACAGTTTGTTCCAAAGCATAAGTGTTTTCCCCAAAACTTTCACAAAACACCCATTTTTTCAGAAATGAGCCAGTTCAAAGAACTATGACTTTGGAATTAATGTTTGTTGCTTAAGCAGCAGGTTGTTTTCAGGCTACAGTTTGGAATTCTTGACTTAAACCATAATTTGCCAGAAGTAAAGACCTCCATCATTTTATACCATTAAAAAACATTTTTTTACATGTATTGATTTTTGAGAGACAGAGAGAGACAGAGCACAAGTGGGGGAGGGGCAGAGAGAGAAGGAGACAGAGAATTCGAAGCAGGCTCCAGGCTCTGAGCCATCAGCACAGAGCCCAATGCCAGGCTCAGACTCACAAACTGTGAGATCATGACCTGAGCCAAAGTCGGACGCCTAATCGACTGAGCCATCCAGGTGTCCCATTTTATGCCATTTTTAACCAGAGTTCATATGTATGTTTCCTGTCCCTGCAAGCCGGCTTTATCTGGATACTGCACAATCTAATATAAGATATACCAAAGATTTACAATTTAAATTGTTCCTCCTTTCGGAACTCACCTAGGCCATGTTTTGGCATATTCAAATAAGGGATAGAAATCCAAGATATTGGAACTGGATATGGGTTTTTTTCAGGGCTGAGAGGTGAAGGGATTTGAAGGTGTTATGATGCTCGCAAGACCCAGAGTAGTGATCTGTTGTGTGACCTGATGCCCTGTTTCCTCCATGAGGGTTCTATGATATTTATATACTCAATGGGATAATCACAAAAGGGCAATCAAATCGTCACTTTACTCTTAGCTGGACTATGGCCCAATACCATAATGTAAGAATCCCCCATGAAGTTAGAATGTGCAACTTAGGCTAGAGGCCCAAGCAAGCCTCTCTTTTCCCAGAGGGCCCTTAAGTCTGTGCCAGCTAAAGAAATGCAATCCCCTCAAGGCCTGAATAATGTCTAAAAAGAGGAAAGAGAACACAGTGACTAAGCCCTTAGGTCAATGTACCCATCTTACTGCCTGTGTGCAGGAAAGTAGAATCACAGTGGGAGCAAGATTCTAGTTAGTGCCAGCTCACTTCAATTAAGCACACAGAAGCTGGAAGCCAAAGGTCACAAGCTGCCACCATATGTTCAGGCACAGTGACCACGCCACCCGGTAGAGGTGGCTCCTGGTAGAAGTGTCTCAATTGTTTTGGCAACTCCAGTCACGTTATCACCTGCACGTCCCCACAAGTACAGCAGAGTAGCAAGAAGACAATGGGGAAAGAGAAGCTTTCCCAGTTTTACTCATCTTAGATGAGTTTTTCCTGCTCCTAAACTTGTGAAGCAAAACCTGGTATATTGATGCTTCTCTTCATCTGATAAATGAAGGTACAAAAGTCCATACAGCATAGTTGTGAAAATTGGCTTTGTTAGAGGAGTTAATGTTTGTGATAACTTAAGTTCAGAGGTATTTCTTTGGTTGAAATATTGATTCAATGGTAAAAACATTTTTGAAAGTACATATTTAAGGGAATGAGTAATTCTGTCACAGATGGTTAATGGTAGTAATCGCATAAATATTAGTGTCTGGTGTTGCTATCATGTCCCGGGAGCCCTCGGTCTGCCTGTATTTTCACTTGTCTACTTCTTCCCATCTCTCTTGAATCTAATCCAGTCAGGTCTTCACCATGCTTGTCCATCGATGCTCCTCTTGTTGAGGGCACCATTGAATGCCGGTTTGTCAAATCCAGGTGCAAGGGAGCCCTATGTCCATGTGGGACAGCCCCAGTAAAGTAACAGATGGGTAGAGTTTGGCATGGGGAGGACCTGAGGGAACCCCAGTCTGGTTCCCCCTAGTTCCCATGAGGCATGGAACAGACCCCAAAAGTCCTTCTGTGAGACCTTTGTGGGGCATGGAGAGGAGGATATGGAAAATAATTCAGAATTAAGAGTCAGGATGGTTGGATTGGTTCAAGCAAGGGAAACCTATGATAAGGGCATGGAATGGACAGGCCAAGACCTAGTACAACTAACTCTTTGACGTTCAAGGGAGATAGAAAGGAAGCACAGGCAGTAATAGGGGATGGCCTTCTTCTTTTACTTCATACTTTCCTCAGCAGACCTCAATAAAATCACATTCCTAGCCCCTCCACCTCATCACTTCTCACCAGGAACAGAGGAGGAATGGACATGATGCTGAACTGGGGAGAGAGAACTGAGGTAATGTAGCTCAGTTCTTCCATTGTTCTCTGTATCTTTTCTACCTGCAAAGCACCCATGTTGCTTTTCTTTCTTGAGGTAAATGAGATGTGTTTCTGTAGGGGGATGAGGACAGGGTCAGGAGAAGGGGGTGGCCGCATTTGTCCAGTTGTGCCAATGATGGTATGTCAGCCTGTCCAATGAGGTAGAGAATTAACCAACCTCTGGGCTACAAGACCTAAGCTATGATATCCCATGTTCTTTTGGTCAGCAATCTCAATTTCCCTAAGTCCTCTTTTTTTGTCTTAATTGGATCTTCACTGGAGCAGGAAAGAATGTTTAGTTTACTAGTCTTCTCAAATCCCAACAGAGAATCTAGGTGTGACTCTCAATAACTTTTGTTATATAGGCAGCAAGCAATATGGCAATAGAATGAAGCGGAATGTGAGGTCAAGACAAAATGTGTGTGTGTTTAATAGGAGTTATTGTAGCATACTTGTAGATTATAGGATTATCTGACAGTAAGGGACAAATAACAGAAGATATGAGGGACAGATGACAATTGCAAGAACAAAGCCCTTCCCAGATGAAAAGAGTGCATGGAATCCTGTGCACAAGTGGGGTGAGTGCCCTCAGAGGAGGGCAGGAATTGAATGCCCACAGTAACAGGAGAGAAAACAGAGGGTGTGGGTGTACATATAATCAATTGTGTGGAGGAGCACCTGGGTGGCTCAGTCAGTTAAGCATCCGACTGCAGCTCAGGTTATGATCTCGTGGTCCGTGAGTTTGAGCCCCACCTTCGGCTCTGTGCTAATAGCTCAGAGCTTGGAGTCTGCTTCTGATTCTGGGTCTCCCCCTCCCTCTCCCTCTCTCTGTCCCTCCCCTGCTTGCTCTCTCTCTCTCTCTTTCTTAAATAAACATTAAAAATTTTTAAAAATAATCAACAGTGTGGGAGGACAGGGAATTTCTCTTCTGATTATTTCCATCTTCTCAATAAGATGAAAAAAACAGTTCATCTGCTATTAAAATACAGATTGAAATGTAAGTATTTGGATCTAGCTTTGTTGATTCCATCTAATAATAATTCAGTTTCACCCAATGTCCATGTGGTTTCTTAAACTTCTAACTAAGCCTGAAATCCCTTTCCCTTGTAGGGATTCTACTCTTTCTAGTTTTATTTTTAATTCTCTTATGAATATTTATTCTTATTTTAAACAACTTCAAATTCTTTGCAGATGCAGAATTGATACGTACATTAACAAGATGTGGGTAAACAGGTGAACAAAATAAGTGCATACTAATTGTAAAATATTATAGCTATTCTTCACCGTAAGATTTGTATTAAACTATATAAGAGGGAAGAAGTTTTGCCTTCCATTGTATTTCCCTGAGTGAAATTTGAGACCAGCATAGTCCTATTTGCAGGTCTGTGCTAGCAGCATAGAACCCAAGACAAATTTAGCCATCTTTCCATTATCCTGACCCTGGACCTACCACAGAGGGTCTACTTAAAATATTACAATGTTTCTTAAATAAACATTTTAGAATGTAAACTTTTTAGTCCCCATTTTGATGAAGAGAGACACAGACAAGGGATGCCTAGGAAGCTTTCTCTGTGCTTTATATTATATAAAACAGGGATGTAATTTTGAAATGAATCAAAGATATCTATCAAAGTTATGAAACTAAATCCTCTTTGTCCCCTATTGTACTGCGATTGTATATACTAGTATAAGAGTCGATCAAGGAAAAAGTGACAGATTAACAAAAGTGACAAAACTGAACGTTAAGAAGTTCTCAACTGCAGAGTCAAAATTGTGAAAGGCAAATCATGCGATCATGGAGCATCATATCCCATTAGGAACACCAGCCATGTTTATAGGACCATAATAATTGGTCATCTATGACTTTGAAAAGACAGTATCCTGAATGCTGAGAACAAATTGAGGGCTAATGGGGGTGGGGGAGAGGGGAAGGGGGGAAATGGGCATGGAGGACAGCATTTGTGGGGATGAGCACTGGGTGTTATATGGAAAGCAACCTGACAATAAACTATTAAAAAAAAGAAAAGAAAAGAAAAGAAAAGAAAAGGACGGTATCCTGCAGGAGAAAAGTGAAAAGCAAAGGTATTGCCCTGTAGAGAGATGAACTAGGGAGAAGGGCAAAGGACCCTGAGAAGCATAACTTAAAACAATGTGCTCAAATTACTAATTACCAGGAAATTGCAGCACTTCTGAAAAAAGAGAAAAGGGATTTACTCAGTGAAGACATTATCTTCATAGCAGTGAGTCAGAGCTAGAGTCACAAAGAGTGAACTCAAAACCTAGGTGACAGGTATACTGAACATGTAAAAAACCTTTCTGTTCACAGTTACCTTAAGTTCGGATGCTAACTGACTGGTTTTTGAATATAACAACCCATAAAACAAAAACGAAAAAAAATGAAAGAAGTAATGTCATCGAATAATAAAACAATTCAGTTGTCAAAATCTATTTGGTTCCTTGATTTTCTTAATATAAACAATAATCTCTAAACATTATATTTTATATTGTTTATGGGGATATCTAACACAGACTTCTTTGACATTTGATGTATTAGTGTCCTGTTAAATGCTACAAACAGGCATGGTGGTTAGCTTAAACTCTATAGAATCAGAATAACACATTTTCTTCAACTTTTTGGGAAATGAATATATTTGCCCCCCCATATTCTCAGATCCACAGGCCCACTTCTGCTTATAGGATGAAATTGTCCATTTGATCTTAGCAACTTGTAAATAATTCCTTGTAAATACCCCTTTTTGGTGCTTTTGTTTTTCAATGCTTACTCATCAAAACTCTCTATTCTTCTGTATGTTTATGGCTTGATCTTCCCTTTAGCATGTTCAAAGAGTGAATATCTTTACCTGAAACTGGGGAGAATTTGTTTTCAATAATTGCATCATTCACATTTGTCAACCTGGCCATGTCTTGCGTTCATAAAGTTGTCTGGACAGTATCTTGATTCACATAAAGTGAAATCACCTACAAACATCTCCAGTTTCCTGTCACAAATTGGAGGTGGTGACATCATGCTCATTGAAGGTTGCTGTGTCCCCAACCACAAAAAGGCAGAGGGAAAGGCAAGTGTGCACAGTAATGTTGCCTGTTCTTTCCCATGCAAAGCTGGGGGTTGGGGCAAGAGAAGGCCTTGGCCTAACACATTTCTCTGCATGTTTTTTTCTAAGGAGATGGAACAAACACAATTCACTTCAACTGAATTTCTGGTTTGTAGAGCTTTCCAAAATGTACCTTGCAGATGATTTAGGCTTTATGTAAAATTTCTTATTTGCCAACAAGATAAATGTTTAAGGAAAGATTTAAAAATCCAGGTGTGTTGTCAAATAGATCTACATTTGAATTCTGGCTCTGCCTTCAATAAGGACAAAGCACCTGTGTATCTGATACTGCTTTCTTATGTATCAGAACGTGTACTCATAGCCATGCCCCTACTCCTATTTTTGTTCAGCTCTTTTCAAGCTATGTTCTTTAGGAGCAGCTGAGCCTCCAGTTTGTTTTAAAGAAATCCCAGAAATTGCATGGTTCTGCAGGAGATTGTTTCAGAGATGGACATGTTGCCCATCTCTGGTCAATAAGACACAAAGGGATCCAGCCTAGAGTTATAAGAATATTTTCCTTGCCCTCCTTCCAGTGCCCATCACTGTAGAAGGATGTGATTTTTAGAAACGTGGCAGCCATCTTGTGGGCAGAAAGGGTCAGACTATAATAATCCAAGTCCACATGCCAAGGACGGAAGAAGGAAGTAATGCCAATAACCAGGGCCCCTAGAGACACCCTCGTAGTCCATTAACAGAGCTTGAGACTTCTATTATGGGAAATAGTCTATTCTTCTTATTGGATAAGTCAGATAGATTAGCTTTCCTATGAAACTTGATACCAAAAGCCTCTACACAGATGTACAACTTTTATAACATTGGAATTTGAACACTTATATCAGCAGTTTTTGAGAAAATAGTGACTGAACATGTATATCACACAGTGCTTGTCATATTGCATGTGCTTAGTAAATGTCACCATTGTCATAACTAACAGCGTTAGTTATCATAATTATTATCATTATCTCCTAATATTTCATAGCAGGAAAATTCAAACTAGACAAGTGAAGTGACTTTCCCTAGGTCACACAATGAGCAAGTAGCAAAGCAGGGAAGAGACTCAAATTTCTAGATTCCTACAAGACAGTATACTTTTTTCCACACTGTGTAAGCCTCCTATGTTAGAAAATATCTGTTTGTCACTATCACATTCATGGGCCCTAAACGGTACACAGAGTTACTTTCCCACTTTCTAAAGTAATAGAATACTAGATAGTCCTTTGATTTAATTTTTCTCTCCTTGTAATCAGTCTGATTTACTTTTCACATACTTGTATTCATCTTCATGTTTTCTCCTGAGGAAGCAATAAAACAAAACACTCCATTTTAAGAGATGGAAAATTGAAAGCAAAAAAGCAAAGGCTATATATTTTGTTGTTTCACATAATAATAAACACTATGTCTTCTGGTCAACTCATTTCTTTTTCGTTTCTTTGTGTGTTTTTTTCTACAATGAGAAGAGAGCCAGAAACTGTGAAGCTATATCCCAAGGGTAAAGCTCAGACTATGGGGAGAGGTAGGTAAAAGAACATGATGGGAAAAACAACCCCATGGGGTCACCTCATTTGCTCCAATTTCCTAACTTTTCCACAAATTGAAATAGCTGATAAGTTTTATTGTTCCTCATGATGTCCTAGACATCTGGAAAAATTTATTTCACATGGGTTTTGTTTATAATAGATTGAGCTGCTTTGATTTTTATGTTCCATCCTGACCTCATGGCTTCAGGACAAGACTGGTTGTTAAATCCCACAGCATTTCCTACTATATTTGTTTTGCAAAGAAGTGAAGCTTTCTCTGTCAACTGTGTGTCATTGTGCAGTGGAATCATGAAATGTGGCATTATTCTTTTGTAGAGTCATCTCCCAAAGAAGCAGTGTTCTTGCATTAAAACTTTAAAAAAAAAAATTACTTGAGAGACTTAGGGCATTAGAGCTGCCTGAGAATTAGACAAGCTGGGAAAACACTGTTTCTCTAAGATTATCAAGAGTTTCTTTAGGCACATAAGCTAATGTGTCTTCATCACATTTTCCTGTAATTTCAGATTCAGGATGGTGGGACTAACGCAGAAATTCACCTACCAAAGCACCATGTCAAGTAAACCACGGGAAAAATGAAATCCCCCGGCAAAGCTGATCATATCCACTCATTTTTGCAGTGGTTTGAATGAGTGATTTCCTCAAATAACTCCATCTTAGATACACAGTCTTAGGTAGTACTAGTAATGCCATGCCCCTCACCAGAGATTGGTCTAGGTGTGGGTATGTGAAGCAATTAAAGCAAGTGAAGCAGGAGGGAAAACTGGGTGGAGATGGGGACAGGACTCTGGGGTGAATGAGCTACAGACACTGTATCTTAGGATGAGTTCCCTAAAGAAGTGATAAAGAATTCAACGTGGACCTTTACAAAAGGTATTTACTGAGATTGTGTTCTCTCGAGAACAGTCATGAGAAAAGCAGAATAAGGTGTAGGAGAAAAGCTAAGCAAGAATGTGTTTTCAGTGGGCCAATGGCTTCAGCCTGGTACTACAAGAAAACCTGGAACAAAAATTGCACCTGAATTTGGTTCCTCCTTGAGTCAAAGGGCTTATCTTTTGTTCTCCCTTGTCAGATGGTCATTAGCTGTTGGTTGCTACTTTTTCTTATTCTGTCCTGCACCTGTCTTACTTTCCAGACAAGGTGCCTTCTATTTGGCCAAATGCAATCCTCACAGCAGCTTGGGTACAAGTGTGATGACAGGGTGAAGGGAATCTGGGCAAAATATCAACAGGATTCTGTACTGACATGATATCCAAACCTGCTGTGAGTCTGAGGATGTCCATACATAGGACAGGGCACAGGGCAGGTCCAATTCACTGCAGAGAAATGGAGCCTTGGCACCCTCAACATACTCCGGACTTCTGTTATATGAGATACATTGCAGAAGCCACCTAGACTCATCTTCTGTTCCTTGTTATCAAAATATTCTGACTTAATCCTTATAAAGAGGTGAAGTTTCACATACTACTACAGTAATAGGCATACTTGGGAATAAAACATTCGAACAGCAAACAGATATACATCACAGCAGGTCCATAGCCATCTTCTCAGATAGGTTGACTATTTTAATTCTTCTGACCTTTCCTCCATAACGCTAAGCAATATGCTCATTATATTCTTCTTTATAAATTCTAAGTAGTACTTCTTGCCATAAAACGTGAGAAATTTAGCTTGTTGATACTACTTCCACTTTCCTGCCTTTCTGCCTAATATTTATCAGCTGTGTATATTGCCTATGTCTTTATTTTGTTATGTTGGGACTTCGAAAATAAATTCGTTGCTCTTCGGGCACCCTCCTACACTGTTGATGGGAATGTAAACTGGTACAGCCCCTCTGGAAAACAGTGTGGAGGTTCCTAAGGAAACTAACAATAGAACTCCCCTATGACCCAACAATAGCACTGCTAGGAATTTACCCAAGGGATACAGAAATGTTGATGCATAGGAGCACATGTACCCCAATGTTCATAGCAGCACTCTCCACAAGAGCTAAAACATGGAAAGAGCCTAAGTGTCCATCAACAGATGAATGGATCAAGAAGATGTGGTTTATCTATACCATGGAATACTACATGGCAATGAGAAACAATGAAATCTGGCCATGTGTAGCAACATGGATGGACCTTGAGGGTGTTATGCTGAGCGAAATAAGTCAGGCAGAGAAGGACAAATATCATATGTGTGCACGTATAGGAGGATTAGGAGGAACTTAACAGAGGACCAAGGGGGAGAAGAAGGGCGGAAATGGTGGGGGAAAGGGGAGAGGCAAACCATGAGAGACTCTTGAATGCTGACAAAAACTGAGGACTGATGGATGTGGGGGGGAGGAGGGGTGGGCATGGAGGAGGGCACTTGTGGGGATGAGCACTGGGTGTTATGTGGAAACTAATTTGACAATAAACTATTTGTAAAAATAAATAAATAAATAAATAAAAAATAAACTTACAAAAAATAAAAAATAAAAAAATAAATTCGTTGCTCTTTAATGGATTCACCAGCTTTAGATGGTTTCTGATTCCCCAGATATAATGTGAGGCAATGTGTGTGGGTATACCCCTTTCTTGACTCTTCTCCTTGCCTCTAGATCAAAAGTTTGCTCAGTTTTACCATTCTCACGTTGCTAAGGTTTATAACAGTTATATTTCTCCATAAATCTTATTTGTTTAAGCTCACCACTCCAGGTCATCTTATAGGCCTAGAGGTTAGAAGTCCAAATAAATTAATTTAATCATTACATTAAATTTTAATAAATAAATATTCTGTGGCAGTTAGAAGAATGGATTTAATGGGAAGGGGCCAGCATGAGGAATTGTCCAGGATTGAACTGATGAGAGACTAAATGGGAATATGACATGGCAAGTAGATAAGGAGAGACAGATTTGAGGAAGAGTTTGGAAGGGAAATCATGAAAGTGGGATTAAGTGAAAAAGAGGAAACAAGTAACATCCCAAGGTTCCTAGCTGGTGACTGCTGTGGCCACTGATAAGCCAACAGCCAACAAAAGATGGAAATGACAAGCAGAACTCATACATTTGATTGGGGAGATCTGGAGTTTATGGTATCCATGGAGCATTTAAGAAGAAATAGTCAACAAACACCTAGCTGTAGAAGTCTGAAGATTTGTGAGGATAAACTTGGGCTAAAGATGCCTATGTAGTAGTAAGCAAAACCATGGGGACTTTCCAGAAGGAGGTGGTGACTTTGGTAGACCAATAATGGCCCCCAAAGATGTCCATGTCATAATTGCTGGAACCTGTGAATATTTTACCTTACACTGCAAAAGAGACTTTGCAGACATGATTAGGGTATGGATCTTGAGATGGGGAGACTATCTTAGATAATCCAAGTAAGTTTAGGGTTAAAAGGTCCTTATAAGAGGAAGTCAGGAAGGTCAGAGTCAGGGAAGCAGATGTGGTGACAAAGTCAGATAGATAAAGAGATTGCTGGTTTCAATGATGGTGCAAGGGGCAACCAGCCAAGGAAAAGCAGGTAGTTACTACAAGCTGAACAAGACAAGCAAAGAAAATCTCCCCCTAAATCTTCCAGAAGGAATCAGCCCTGCCAACCTATTGACTTAAGCCCAATGAGACTGACTTTGGACTTCTGTCCTCCAGAGTTATAAAATAATAAATTCGTGTTGATTTAAGCCCCTACATTTGTGGTGGTTTGTAACAACAGCAATAAGAGACAAATACTTGACTCAGTTAATTTTGTCATTCAAAACTGTGTAATGAATAGCTACTCTATGTCCTTAAAGTAGTCTTTAGAAACCATCAGAATAATGGAAAAGAAAGAAACAGAAATAAATAATTGTAAATACAGTGTGAGAGGGGCTGACATAAACGGAGCTCTGTAAGGGAACCATGGGGTCAGACAGGACGGAGGGGTCAATTTTCTCAAGGATAAGAAGTAGGTGAAGAAGCTTAGTTGAGTCCAAGAGATGCCTGTAAAAATCACTAGAGGATCTCTGAGGCTCCTCAAAAAGGCAAACTTCTGAGATCAGTGAATGTTTTTTAAATGGAATGACTAATTCCAAGATATCATGGGGAAAAGGTAGCTATTCTGGACTGGAGTAAATGACTTCCTTGGTTACTTTTTCTGAATTTCTCTAATTGTCATGATTCACACTTCTCTCCTCTGGATGATCCCTTTGGATAGTGACCTTTAATATAGCCTATCATTCTTAACAACTGAAATAATTAAAATTATTCTTCTATCTTCAGTTGGTTATTTTTCTTTACTTATTAACATAATAGTTTTCCACCAAAAACCTAGTGGCTCAAAACATCAGAGACTTACGGTCTCCCCATTTTGGAGGCCAAAAGCCCACAAGTGTACAAGGGAGGCTGTGCTCCCTCTGAGGTTTCTAGGGGAGAATCCTTCCTTGTCTCCTAAAGCTTCTGGTAATCTTTGACCTTTCTTGGTTTATAGATGCATCATGTCAGCCACCTGGCTAACTTCTGCTTGCATAACTTCATATTGTCATCCCATTGTGTCTCTCTGCCCAAATTTTCCCTTTTTATAAGGATTTTAGTCATCTTGGATTAGAGCCCATCCCTAATGACCTCATTTTAACTTGGTTACCTCCATAAGGATCCTATTCCCAAGTAAATTCATATTATGAAATAGAAATTAGAATTCCAACATGTATGTTTTCTTTGGGTCAGGGAACACAATCTAACTCATCATGATTGATGAATGCAGTTCATCTATATTTATGAATGGACTGGAAAGAGCTAGTATATTAAGAAGCTACTTTGTCTTTTCTTATGCAGAGGAAAAAACAGCATAGAAATTTGATAGTAGATACAATAATAGCCAGAACAAAACAAAGTTCAAGACAAAAAAATGCAAGTAGTGACAAAATAATTTTACTGTTTTTAAACTCATATTAAAATTTCTATTTAAATATTTTTTAAAGTTTTTAATCTCTTTTAGAAAACACTTGGTGATGTCACTCAAGATTTTTATAAGTTATTTCATAAAGTAATCTGAATCTGAAGTGAGACTAAAAGAAATAACTAATGGATGTAGCACTGTTTTCGCAAAAGAAAGCATAAAAGTTGCTGGTGGGAAAGGCAAGTGAATCAAGAACAAAAATGAACTATTGGGACCTCATCAAGATAAAAAGCTTCTGCACAGCAAAAGAAACAATCAATAAAACTAATAGGCAACTGATGGAATGGGAAAAGATAGTTGCAAATGACATATCAGATAAAGGGCTAGTATCCAAAATCTATAAGGAACTCACCAAGCTCCGCACCTGAAAAACAAATAATCCGGTGAAGACATGGGCAGAAGACATAAACAGATACTTCTCCAAAGAGGACATCCAGATGGCCAACAGACACATGAAACGATGCTCAGCATCCCTCCTCATCAGGGAAATACAAATCAAAACCACACTGAGATACCACCTCACGCCAGTCAGAGTGGCTAAAATGAGCCAATCAGAGAACTCTAGATGCTGGCGAGGATGTGGAGAAACGGGCACCCTCCTACACTGTTGGTGGGAATGTAAACTGGTACAGCCCCTCTGGAAAACAGTGTGGAGGTTCCTCAGGAAACTAACAATAGAACTCCCCTATGACCCAGCAATAGCACTGCTAGGAATTTACCCAAGGGATACAGAAATGCTGAGGCATAGGAGCACATGTACCCCAATGTTCATAGCAGCACTGTCCACAATAGCTAAAACATGGAAAGAGCCTAAGTGTCCATCAACAGATGAATGGATCAAGAAGATGTGGTTTATCTATACCATGGAATACTCCATGGCAATGAGAAAGAATGAAATCTGTTGCATGTGTAGCAAGCTAAATGGAACTTGGGGGTGTTATGCTGAGGGAAATAAGTCAGACAGAGAAGGACAGATACCATATGTATGCACGTATAGGTGGATTACGAGGAACTTAACGGGAGGACCACGGAGGAGGAGAAGGGGAAAAATAGTTGGGGAGAGGGAGGGAGGCAAATCATGAGAGACTCTTAAATGCTGAGAATAAATTGAGGGCTGATGGGGGTGGGGGGAAGGGTAGGAGGGTTATGGGCACGGAGGAGGGCACTTGTTGGGATGAGCACTGGGTGTTATATGGAAACCAACTTGACAATAAACTATTTAAGAAAAAAAGAAGTAGCAATAAAATCTTCATATATATTTAAAAAAAGTTGCTGGTGGGGGTAGAAGGCTGGAAAGGGGAAAAGAGGATCAGTAACACTGGGATACCCTGCTTCCTGTCTTACCCCAGGCTCTCTTCCAGGAAAGGGGAAAGAAGGTGCAAGAATTCAGAAGAGCAGGAAGCTAAACTTTGGGGAATGCATTTTTCCCAGGACGTTATTAAAGAGGCTGCCTGGATGACACTGTATCCTAAATCAACACTTGCTGCTTCTCCAGCATGAGGCCACCTCGAAGCACCAGGGGGTGGCCAGGAAGGGGACAACGACTCTATGTTCATCCAACAGAACAAGCTGCAGGCATATGCTGATCAGGCGCACTTTAGATGGAAGTTAAAACAAGAGAAACACATAGGGTGCCTGGGTGGCTTAGTTGGTTAAGCGTCTGACTTTCACTTAGGTCATGATCTCACAGTTCGTGGGTTCGAGCCCTGTGTCAAGCTCTGTGCTGACAGCCAGCTCAGAGCCTGGAGCCTGTTTCAGTCTGTGACTCCCTCTCTCTCTGACCCTCCCCTGCTCATGCTGTCTCTCTCTCTCTTTCCTAGAAAAAAAGAAAAAAAGACAAGAGAAACACAGCTATGAATTAATAACAGAAACACAAATTTTAACTTTCTTTCTCCAATATGTTTTCTAGAATTATCCATTTTGAGTATTCCATATGTATACCTTCATTTTGTTTTAAAATAATGAACAGAACTATGGAATCATGAAGTCAACTAGAAAAAATATGGCAATTAAAAAGATAAGGATATCATCAATGCACCTTCTTCCTTTTGTTCACTGTAGACTCTGATTATCAGTGAAGTAACATATGGTTCCTTGAATATTTATTAGTTTGTATGGTTTCTGGCATTCTTTGACTTGTGGCCACATCACTCCAGTATCTACTTCCATCTTCACATTCCTTTCTCCTTTTCTGTCTGTTTCCCTACTGCCTCCCTCTTATAACGACCCTCTTGGCTGACCTGATCTCAGAATCCTTTTACTTAATTACATCTGCACAGATCCTTTTTCCAAATCAGTTCACATTTATAGGTGATTAGGAGCTGATGTATTTCGGGGACATAATTCAGGCTATTATATATACAGAAATTACAAAACTGGAAACATAGCACAACTGTGGTAAACACTCAAGGTAGTATTGAATTGTGTTAAATAAGGTCAGGTCTAGTGCCATCAGTCTTGGGTTCAAGTCTCCACTCTGTATTTATTACCTATGTGACTTTGAGCAGGTGATTGAAAGAAAAATCTGTACCTTGCTGTCCTCATTTGTAAAATTGGGTCAATATTACCACATTCATGGAAGGGCTTCAGGGAGAAATACATAAATTAATGCACTTAAAATATTTAGCAAGTGATTTGCAATTAGCAAGCTTCCAATATCATCTATTGATAAAATAAATAAGAACAGCTTTGGAAGAGCAGAACTCTGAATTTTCCAGTATTATCACCAATTAGGCTCTTTTATATTTAAAATTACTTCCTCTTGAATTACAGAAAAACGTAGAGACCTGCTGAGTACTTTTAGTCTAAAGAAAATACATCAAAATAACCTTTACAAAATAATAGAATCAATACGCCAAAGCCAGAGATGCAATGGGCAAAAATCCTGTATGAACACGAGGACTTCAGCCTAAATCGTTTGCGTCACAGCAATACAAATACAGAAACAATTTCCAAGAAAAAATACAAAAGTAAATAGTAGAAAAACTTTTAAGCTGGTAGACATTAATTGCTTAAAGGATGATAAAGGGGAAACCATAATTTTAGATTAAAATGGAATAAAATGATATGATTGTTAGTGTAATCATCTCTTTTTTAGTGCCCACAGTCATTACATTTCTTTAAAATAATAAGAAATAATACAGGAGAGAAAGATCCTATAGATTCTGTCATTTCTTTAAGGCAGCAATTTGTGAAGCTACCTAGGATGGTGAATGTTCTCATCAGCAGGCAGAAGTGTGAGCCTTTCACGCTGGCGAAATAGATTTCTTACCCATTTCTTTATTTTTAATTCAGATTTGAAGAAATCTTTGAGAGAAAGACAGCGGTTCAAATCTATATCAAATCAACTTTTGGAGAAAATTGTGGGTGAAGTTTAGGTGAATGGACAGAAAGTCAATTTTAGGGGAAGAATTCACCAGAGAAGCACAACATAGTTACTCAGAAGGACCAAATCAGCTTTACGTACAAAAGGGTTGCATTCAACTTGAAGTCCAGTTTTTTCCTCTGTAATCATGTGTGAATGGCCATGTTTTGTGGTAGAACAAGATCTGTATGTGAAACTCAATTTTCCTTGTGTTGATGTAGTATTCCTCAATCCCATTCAGTTCCACTCTTTAGCAGCTCTTATCAATTTTCTTGTTAATTTCTTTGTCGGCCACAAACTTCTCTGACATCAAGTTCTAATGAGATTCTTCTTGTTGCTTCCCTATAACTGAATTACTGACAAGCTACCTGCTGTAAACATCAGCACGCCTTTTTATTATAGTCAGTGTCATTACTCATCCTAACAGGAGAGGCCAGGTTGTTAAAAACAAAACAAAACCAAAAAAACCCTTGTAACAACTTCCCATGCAGGGAGAGTTTGATTCAGCAAGTCTGTTAGAAGGCTCAGGAATCTGGATTTCTTAATTTATATGACATTTCCCTGCCATTTAAATGAGTCAAAGTGCAGGTTATATAAAAACCTTCTCTCTAGAAGAGTCACACACGCTACTCTTTAAAAAAGACACTATAATTCCGCACCTTGTGCAGAATTTTTGTCCCCAAAATTACATGGTAATATTTATACTTTCCATGTATGTGTGTGTGAGCGCATGTATGTATTTTCGAGTGTATGTAATAATGCCTAGTTACTTCCAAATATTCGGAGACATCTTGATTTAGACTGTTGGTGGAAATGAGAAAGCAAAAAGTAAGCCTCCTAATAAGTTAAAAACTTTAAAATTATTTGAGAATTGATTCAAATGACAAATGTAGATTATTAAAGATACAGCAAAAATAACAAAGGAATGATGAATTAGTCTGGAATATAAAAATCCACACTCCCAATGTTTTTCACTTACTTCTATTAATGATATTTCATGGATTCCTTGTACTTTTGAAGCTCTTATAATTCCTTTATTTATTTATTTTTATTTTTTTATGTTTTATTTATTTTTGAGAGAGAGAGAAGGAGAGAGAGAGAAAGAGAGTGTGAGAGGAAGAGAAGCAGAGAGAGAGGGAGACACAGAATCCGAAGTGGGCTTCGGGCTCTGAGCTGTCAGCACAAAGCCTGACACGGGTCTTGAACTCATGAACTATGAGATCATGACCTGAGCCAAAGTCAGACACTTAACTGACTGAGACACCCAGGCACTCCTAATTCCTTTTTTAAGATCGAATTTGCCAGTAACTAACAACGATAAGAATAATCAAAATACTAGCAACAGTGACATCATTGAGCATCTGTTAGGTTCCATGCACTGTAGCAAGCACTTTACATATAATTTTATGTAAATTCACAACTACCTTGTCAGAGGGATATTATTCTTCTCATTTTACTGAAGAGGAAAAGGAGGGTCCACGTGCCTGAAAAGTGGCTGGGCTAGGTTGATCCCATGAAACCTAATTTCAAAGCTTAACACTTGTATTAAGTGAATAAAACCACTTGTATTTAAAGAAATGGCATTTTAGAGCCTGAGTTTATTTGCAACTTTGTAAAGTTTTGTCTCAGGACCAGATTTTTGTTACTTCATGCATTATTTATACTTAGCTTCCCAAAGGAATTTGAGTTAGTTGACAAAAACAGACACATACATACAAGAGGGAAACGAACTAAGAACTAGGATATTTAAAAGCAAAAGGGAGTAGGAATAGTTCCTAGTAGGAGACGTAGTTGAAATGAAGCCTCTGTGATTCAAAACAAAGTCTTGACACCTGAGACGGAAGAGTGAACAGCATGCATTTGCAGAATAACTTGCTTTTTGTTGTTGTCTGAGTGTAGTGGGAAGATTTCTTGAGATCTAATCTTGCAAATGTTTCTTTTTTCTTACCCTTCCCAATCTTTCCCTTTTTGGCCTGAGACACTCCCCCTCCCACAGCTTTGAAGGGGAAAATGGTGGTTGTATCAGAAATGCAAAGAGAAAAAGAAAATTGTGTTCAGTAATCATTTTAATTTCCATACTGGGTTTCTGAGAATCAAAAGGGAAGTCTTGAAGGAGAAATTTTGCCATGGAAACGATTAGAAAGAGAAGAGAATGGTGTCCCATCTCTAAGAGATTGCACGAGGGCCTTTGTCCGGGAGAATGGGTGTCATGAAGGAGGAGGCAAGGGGTCTGGCAGAGAAGGTCCTTCCTGATGCAGCCTGGTGCCAGGTGCAGGACTCCCCTCTGCTCCTGGACAAAGGAGCCATGATCACTTTCAAAAAACTCTGGGTGAAGACCTTCCCTCTCTGGCTGCCTGCACATCTTCTATGGCCCCTCCAACAGAAGGACCCCCTCCTACCTGTGCTACTAGAGACTTGTCGCAAAAGAACAACAGCTTTGCCAACAATCTGGGACACAGAGCAGAGCCTCTGATCCTTAGAGGGGGTGGGAATGCCATGGGATTAAAAAAAAGAAAAACGTAGCACAAAAACGAAAAGAAACAAGGGAACCAATCGTACAGTATCACCCACATAGGAGGAATTTAGTGCTTCAACACACACACACACACACACCTGGGTGGCTCAGTGGGTTAAGCGTCCCACTTGGGCTCAGGTTATGACCTCGAGGTTTGTGGGTTCGAGCCCCGCATCAGGCTCTATGCTGACATCTCTAAGCCTGCTTGGGATTCTGTGTCTCCCCCCCGCCGCCTCCCCTGCTCATGCTCTGTCTCTCCGTCTCTCTCCCGAAAACAAATAAACATTAAAAAAAAAGACGTTGAATATTGCCATAAGAAATATGCCCTGTTAATATTGTGTTTTCACTTAAAAGATCACTTTCACATGGGGTATGAACAATGTAACAAATTTTTTAAAGGATGTAGAGACACATTTCAACAAATAATTTCTTATTCCCTATACTGAATTGCAACTCACTAGAGGCCTTTGTATAGTAAGTTAAATCAGAGCAGTTCAGATATGTTTCTTCCAGGCTATCCACCTTAAGACGTTCTCTCTTGAGATAGCAGTTGTGCCTCAGAATCTCCTAGAAGGCTTATAAAACCGGACTGGCAGGCCCCACCTTCAAATTCAGTACATCTTCAGTGGGGCCCAATAATTTACATTTGTAACAAGTTCCTAAATGTTGTGCTGCTGGTCAGGGACCACTCTTTGAGAACCATTGATTTGGGGGACTTAGGAACTTGAATTTTTAGCATATCCCTTAAGGTTTGTCACAGATACCAATGGCCTCACTTTGAGTGGGCGTTTCACAAAGGCTGAGGTTAAGCAAACACATTTACTTTCTCTCTGCGTTAGGCAATGGCCCAGGTTATGCATTTAAATCCTCACAACAGTCCCATCAAGTAAGTAATAGTATTAGCCTCATTTTGCAGATTGGGAAACAGAGAGACAGTGAGGTTCAGTGACTTGTCCAAGGTCACACAGGTGGTATGTGACAGAACCAGAATCTAAAGCCAGAACATCTGTTTGTGCTTCTGTGATACACTGCAGATCACTGAGGTCCCTCAACAGTCCTGGAACCGCAAGTACTTTCTCTGAGTCATAGAGTATGTAGATGGAACCTGGGCCTTTTGCTGGGATAACTTCTACAGCGTTCGGGATGGGGATCAGGCCAGCTGGTATACCAGCCTCTGCAGGAGATGCAGTCCAGGAGACTTGCAGGCAGGAGAAAACTCTTCTAAGTTTAGAATTTTACACCGTTCTTTCCTGGTACTTAAAACCTTCCAAGGTTTCCCTTTGCACTTAGACCACGATCCCAACCCTCCCTCAGCCTGATTTGATGTCCCGTCAACCTCACTCCTCCCCAGTCTGCACCTGTCCCTCTCATTTGCCTGCAGGCCCCTCCTTCCGCATTCCCTGCTCTGCCCTTGCACTGGCTGGCTTCTACCTGAGCAGATGGTAGTAGTGAATGGCACTGGCAGGGGAGGGGAAAGAGAGGTGCTGGAAATGTCATCCCTAATTTCACCGACCTATCTCCCCCATGTCTCCTGCCCTAGTTGGGGAAGTCCAACTTCTGCTGCATGGCCCTGCCTTGACCCTGATACCCCTGCACCCTCCCTTGGCACCCCTACCTTGGAGTGGCTAATGGCTTCTTACCATTTCTAATTTTGGGGTTGCCTCACCATCCCATCTTGATTCTCAGCTCTCCCACCATCCATGCAACCAGTTCTACACTGTAATTTCCTCTATTTTAAAGCTCATTTATTTATTTATTTTGAGAGAGAGAGAGAGAGAGAGAGCACATGCAAACAAGGGAGGGGCACAGAGAGAGGCAGGGAGAGTATCCCAAGTAGGCTCTTCAATCTCATGAACCATGAGATCATGACCTGAGCCGAAATAAAGAGTCAGACGCTTAACCAGCTGAGCCACCCAGGCGCCCCTAATTTTCTCTATTTTAAATGCATTAAGTGGTTTTTGCTTTCCTCATTGGACTGTGACTTGTGCATCCTCATTTGTCCGCTCCAGTTACCTTGGATCTCTTTCTTATCCTTAGCCACAGGTGAGTTCCTGCCCCAAGACATTTGTCCTAGCTGTTTCCTCTATGAATGCCCATCTCTCAGAAGTTCTCATAGCTGACTCTCACATGTCATTACAGTCTTGGTAAAAATTTCATTTTCCCAAAAAGCTTATCTGATCATCCTGCCTAAAGTAAATCACCTGCTCTCATTTTACCACATTTTTTTTAGTTTAATTTTCTCATAAAACTCATCACTAACTATAATGAAACTGCTTATAGATGTGTTTATTTATTTATTTCTGACCATCTTCCCATGATAAGATATAAGCTCCATGAGAGTGGGTGTCTTGGGTATCTTGTTCATTACTGTGCTTTGATGTCATGGGAAGGGCAATGTCTAGCACTTAAAAAGTGTCTATTGATGGACAGACTATCTGATAACCAAGTGATTGAATGAATGAATGTAGCTTCAGCATAATAACTCTCTGAGAGCAAATAGGTAATGCCTTGAATGCCAACTCTGATCAATCAGTCATGTCTATAGAGAATGTGAAACATCCTGGCCTAGAGAATTTTGAGGGTAGATCTTAACAATGATCTAATCAAACCTTAAAAGATTTTTAATCTGGTGCCTGGAGCAGGCTGGATACTCCAAAGTCTGTTAATGCAATCAGCACACTGGTCTGCATTAACCAGGAAATGTATCCTGGGTAGCTGAATGACTTAATGACCTGAGCTCTTTAACACTATCCATCTAAATGCTACAGAATGTCTGCCTAACTAAAAAGAAAAAATGATTTTGGAGACTGTACTGCTCTTTCTGACAAGAACTGGTGGTTAGGTTTCAACTGCTTCTTAAAGCAACTAATGAGACATAAAGAAGGGTATGTACCTTCCTATATGCTGCTGAAACAGAGAACCTGCATGTTGTTTGTTCGAAAGTGATACCATAAAGGCAGAAAATTTAGGAAATGTATATATCTCAAAAGAGAGTTACCCAGAGAAAATCACTGTTAATGATTTAGTACAAAACCTTCCAGTATCTTTTCATCACACATATGTATTCTTTTCACAAAAACTGGTTCTTTTATGCATACTGTTTTATAACTTGCATTTTTTCACCAAAATATATTATGTACATTTCCCCATGCTGTTGGATAGTCTTCTAGCAGACTACTGTAGAGCCTTTTTACATTTCATCATAATGCCACACATGAGATGGGTTTAATTATTTTTCTACTGGTGGATTTGTAGGTATTTTCATTTTAAAAATTTTCTTAATGTTTATTTATTTTTGAGGAAGAGAGAGAAAGACGAAGTATGAGTGAGGGAAGGGCAGAGAGAGGGGGAGACAGAATCTGAAGCAGGCTTCAGGCTCTGAGCTGTCAACACAAAGCCTGACTTGGGGCTCTAACTCAAGGACCATGAGATCATGACCTGAGCCGAAGTTGGACGCTCAACCAACTGAGCCACCCAGTTGCCGCAAGGTATTTTTATTTTTTAATGTAATATATAGATCTTAAACATTCTCTTAGCTATAGATCTACAGAAATGCATACTCATTTCTTTGAAATATATCCCTTGAAGAGCCATTGCTATGTTTTCTCCTTCATTAATACTTCTTGCAATTTCCATTGATCTATGCATCCACGTTAAAATAATTCAGATTTTTTAAAAACATTAGTTTTAGTATTCTATGTCCTTCTTTTAAAAGCATTCTTCATAAACTTAATCTCATTTTATTTCTTGATCCTTGGATGTACATCATCCAGTTATTAAAGAATGGCAAATAAGTGGGTGACATACTTTATGAGGACTTCCAAATATGAGTGTGGGTTTTAGTTGCCTGTATAGGTAATATTCAGTTTGGCCTGGGACAACATGTTTGGTCACATTTCCCTAACTGCTCTAGAATTTTCTTGGTTCCTCAGAAGAAAAATCTTGGCATGACCTGAGATTTTGCTACTTACAGGTTATGAATATAGATGTAAGATATAGATATCTATAGATACAGATATATAGATAAGATATTTGTAGTTTTAGATATAGTCGTAGCTATAAAGATGTTTTTGCCTAGTGATTTTGCAGACCATTGGTCTAATTCTTGCCAATGAAAGTATTGTCAGATATATTTAGATGTAGATTTCTTTTCATTCATTTGCCTGAAGGATGGATAACTTAAAATTACATCTGTAAATATGTTTAGTTCTGGTAATGTTTCTGATTATTATTTCATAGTTTTTACTCTTCTTTATGAATAATTGTTTTCTTTTTCTTACATTTTGTTTCTCTCTGTTCCATGTCTAGCCTCCTTCCTTCCTCTGCATTTCAGAACAGCATCCCAACTTTCTATTTCAACTTTTCTCATCATGTGTTTTATTCCCTACAATGTGGGTTTTATTTTTTTTTATCTATTTTTTTAAAAATTTTTTTTATTCATTTCTAGGAAAGAGAGAGACAGCATGAGCAGGGGAGGGCCAGAGAGAGAGGGAGACACAGAATCTGAAGCAGGCTCCAGGCTCTGAGCTGGCAGTCAGCACAGAGCCCGACATGGGGCTCGAACCCACGAACCGTGAGATCATGACCTAAGCGAAAGTCGGACGCTTAACCGACTAAGCCATCCAGGTGCCCCTACAATGTGGGTTTTAATTTCTTTATTATATGTCTAGTTTTTGGTAATCTTTCACTACCTTATTCTTCTCTTTCTTCATCTTGAACTGTTCCTTTCTTATTTTGACTTGTTTTCCTCATATGCCTTCAATTTCTGCTTTAAAGAAGTCATATCAACTTTTACTTGATTGAAGCACCTACATCTGTCAAAGGTTTTCTTCTCAGATTATTAGCTCATGATTTCTCACCAATGTGCTTTGCTCCTCAGTCTTCAGAAAGCTTTTTGTTTTGCTTTTTCTCCTCCATCAGACCAATAATATGGGTTTTTCTTGCTTTTTTTGCTTTCAGCTTTTGTGCTGATCAAAACCCATGCTCAGATTTATATCTGGAGGCCAAGATGCCAAGACAAGTCCCAGTCCAACTACCAAGTTTACACAGATGATCATTTTTCCCCAGCTTTGTTCTATTCTCTTTCTTTTCCCACAAGTGATTATGTGATATCCTGAACAATTGAAATTGATGAAACTCTATTCAGAGTTACTAGATATTCTTCCTATCTTTATCCTAATGCGTGAGCATCCACACCTCGAGACCACATTAAATTTGGAATTGCAGCACTTAAATGCACATAGAAAGGATGAGGATGAGAGCAAGACTCAATTCTCTCTCTTGTCTTTTGGAAACCAAAACACTTGAGGAAGAGAAACCAACTCCAGCCCAGTTATCTGGTTAAAACAGTCCCTGGTGACCTGAATCTAAGGGCACATAGTGGGTGATTTTTAAAAATTCTTTCCGGTTTTTATATTTATATTAAATAGAAATTCTAGAATATTTTGAAATATTTTAAGTGGAGGAATTTCCTGACAGTCTGTGCAATTATTTAATTCATTTGTGAATAGGAAGAAACGGATGGGTTTCAGTTTTATTTTGACAGTGTTTTTTTTTTCTATTGACAGTAAAAGCTGGAAAAAATAGAACAATTAAAATTATTACTCCAAATTGAAATAGTCTAGTGGATATGTTCAGATGATAGATAAATAAAAGTCAAATGAGGGGGTGGAATATCTATCTCACTTTAAGCCACTAAAGTCCTATGCTATAAAAGACCCTTGTCTTTCCATCCCACAGTTGAATTAACTACTTGATTATTTCAAGTAATGGATGGTATGTAATACACATTTCTCCCATCTCTTATTATTTCTCTCTCTTTTTGAATAATGCTACTCAGCATAAGGACAATTTTTATCATTACAGGAAGGATCTAAATTTCAGCATACATTTTTTTCAATGGATTAATGAGAGTTTTGACTTGAGGAATTTCTGTGCCCATCTACCAAACCAAAACTGTCAGTAATAATTAATGTTGTTTATTCAGTTTTAGTTCTACTATGTTGTTGGTGACTCATCTTAGAAAATATAACCCTAGCATTTAAAGTCAGCATGTCTTGTCTGTTTACATATCATTTTTTCCATTATTAAGGAAACAATAAAAAGGTGCAGTAGGAAAATAAACAGGTGTTGGGAGTTTGAAGCTAGAAGGCAAAAAAATATTTTAAAAAATGTTTTTAATGTTTATTTATTTTTGCTTTGCTTTGTTTTTATTTTTGTTTTAATTTTTTCATATTTTTAAAAATTTATTTTTGAGAGGGAGGTAGAGACAGCGTGAGCAGGGGAGGGTCAGAGAGAGAGGGAGACACAGAATCTGAGACAAGCTCCAGACTCTGAGCTAGCTGTCAGCACAGAGCCCGTTGCGGGACTCAAACCCACGAACCTTGAGATCATGACCTGAGTTGAAGTCAGATGCTTAAATGACTGAGCCACCCAGGCACCTCTGTTTATTTAGTTTTGAAGGAGAAAGAAACAGCATGAGCCCATAAGGGGCTGAGAGAGAGGGAGACACAGAAACTGAAGCAGGCTCCAGGCTCCAAGCTGTCATCACAGAGCCCGACGCAGAGCTCAAATTCATCAACCATGAGATAATGACTTGAGCTGAAGTTGGATGCTCAAACAACTGAGCCACCCAAGTGCCCCAAAAAGACAGAAAATATTAAACACACTCATCCAGCTGAAGTCAAGGTATGAAATATGGAGAGATTAAAGAGAATGAAAGACAACCTAGTAATTGTAACCATTCTTAAAAATAATGTGAGTACAATGAATTTTATATTAGAGGTGTTGGTTAGACGTCTGAGGAGAATTCAATGTTTTAAATTTAAGGGAAAACTTCCTAAATAGAAGCATTTAAGATTGTTCAGAGAGAAGGTGCATGGGGAAAAAGTTGTGCATCTCTATTATATGTTTAAGAACTTTTGCAGGTTTTCTTTTAAAATGAAACATTTAGGGGCGCCTGGGTGGCTTAGTCGGTTAAGCGTCCGACTTTCGCTTAGGTCATGATCTCGCGGTTCGTGGGTTCGAGCCCCGCGTCGGGCTCTGTGCTGACTGCCAGCTCAGAGCCTGGAGCCTGTTTCAGAGTCTGTCACTCCCATTCTCTCTGACCCTCCCATGCTCACGCTGCCTCTCTCTCTCTTTCTCTCTCCTAGAAATAAATAAAACATTAAAAAAATTTTTTAAATGAAACATTTAATCTGTTCCTATATTGTGTGTTATTTGCATCTCTTCTTGAATCATTCAGGCCACACTTAGACACCTCCAGGCACATAGCAGTACGTTCCTTAGGAGAAAGTGACTCTGTAATAATGTTGCTTCTATATAAACAACCAGTTTACCTTGTAATCAATCAGTAAGTTTTAGTTGCCTTTTTGGGTCATAAATATTCCTTTCTAGAGAATGGATTTTTATGACCTAATTTGAGTTATGTATTCTATCTTTGACTCATCTCCTGTGTGTGTGTGTGTGTGTGTGTGTGTGTGTGTGTGTGTGTAGGAGACTGTCATATTAAAATGAACACAATCGACTATGTAAATGAAGTGAGGAGAGGACATTAAAGGGTTGGTTTCTAAAAAACAGAGGGGAGCCTCAGAACTCAGAACAAAAGGAATGTGAAGTAAATAAAACCAAGTTTTCCAGAATAGCATAGTACCTTTAAAATATCTGAAGATAATCATCAGTTTTCCTATGAATCTTCCCTTTCCTAATTTTTATATCATGAGATTTTAAAAAACGTCTTCATAGGACTTTGAATCCCCCATCTTTCTTAATTTTTCTAAGGTCTACGGCATATCTTTCACTGACTACCATGAACTGTGAGATGAATGTCTCCTCGCAGGACCCACCGTCTCTCCTTTGGTAAGTGAAGAAATTATTTCTATGGACAGGACCTGCTTTACACCGTTATACAGAGTCCTGTGCTCAGGAAGGACCCACATTTTTCGAGTATTCCACTGTCAGCATCTTTTTTTAATTATTTAAAAAATTTTAAAACTATTTATTTATTTTTAAGAGAGACAGAGTATAAGTGGGGGAAGGGCAGAGAGAAAGGGACACAGAATGCAAAGCAGGCTCCAGAGTCTGTGCTGTCAATCAGGGCCCAACACATGGCTCGAACTCATGCACCACAAGCTCATGACCTGAGCTGAAGTAGAGGGGTTAACCAAGTGAGCCACCCAGGAGTCTTTCTTCTGTCACCATCTTGAAATTCTTAATAAGTTTTGAACAAAAGGCTCACATTTTCATTTTGAATGGGACTCCGAAAATTATGCATTTCTCCCTGTATCATAACTGAAAAACATCTATTTGCTGTCTCTATTTCCTAGGAGATAAAGCTGACTACAAGGCAAGTCAGGAGATTTTCAGGGTTTTTTTCACTTACAATACTTCCAGAGACATTCACTATGTTTAACAACTTACTCCCGTAGTCATGCTCAGAGCTTTTGATCAAAATCCAACTCCAAAACATTTCCCTTAAAAAAATCAAAAGAATAAATATCTTTATTGCAGAAAAAAATGGATATTACAAACAAGACATCTCTACAATTCATAAACAAACAGCTTTAATATTTTATTAGACTTTCTAATGATCTGGCTTTCAACATAATTATGATTAGTCAGCATCTACCAAGTTTTGTAAATTAGTAATTTAAAAGGTATTATTTTTTATAAAAATATATATTCTCAACTTTTAAAAATGAATCCAGGAAAATCATTAAAAAATACATTTTTAAAGTTGAAAAAATGAATCCTCCACTCAGAATAGCAACTCTGATAATTTCGAATATTTTTCCTAGACGCTTTTTATCTCTGCATATTTTTCATAGATGAAATTATACTGTATAACTAATTTCTAAGCAAATAAGTATTCACAAGTAACAAATCAGTGTGGGGTTCAGTAACAGATAACACTCCTCCACCCTTCAATCTTACCCTTTAATATTCAGTTTCCTATTTGCCACTGCTATTCTCTTTGCTCTCTTACTTACACACTCCTGACTCAGCCTTTGAACCACAGCATATCTCCATTGTCGTCTAGGAGATTGAGGCCAGGGATGCTGCTAAATATTCTGTAATGCACAAGAGAGTCCACCCCTCCCCCCACGATAAAAACTACCAAGGGATGCCAGAGTGGCTAGGTCAGTTAAGAGTCCAGCTCTTGGTTTCGACTCAAGTCATGATCCCACAGTTCATGAGTTCAACTCCTGTGTCTGACTCCATGCTGGCAGTGCAGAGCCTGCTGGGGATTCTTTCTCTCTGCCCATCCTCCACTCATAAGCAAAAATAATAATAAGATAATTTTTTTTTAAAGCCAACCAAAATGCCAGTAGTGCTGAAACTGAAAAACTAGTTTAAATAATTCTGAATTTACTAGCTGATGTAATTATAAAGGAAAAAGAAATGAGAGGTATACGGGCACCGGGGTGGCTCCATCCGTTAAGCCTCTGACTCTTCAAGCTTTGTTGTGGGCTCTGCGCTGGCAGCACAGAGCCTGCTTGGTGTTCTCCCTCTCTCTCTCTCTCTCTCTCTCTGCCCCTTCCCTGCACTTTCTCTCCAAATAAATAACCATTTTTAAAAATGAGAGATATACATATTGAAAAGAAGACACCCTTACTTTTGCAGAAGATACAATTATGCACTAGTCCACACAAAGAAGCTATTTAGAACACTATTGATTGATTATAATGTGTAAGAGAAAAAGAAAGTGTACTAAAAATATAAAAACTTAATGTGCATTACAACTAGTGACATTTTAAGGTGTCAACCGCAAACCAAATGTGTTTAAGTGAGCAAATGTTAGCATTTTGTTATAATGTGTTATTTTTTGCAGCCATTTTAATTTTTAACCAAATCTACTTTTTTTGTCAGCAAATGTGGTTTGGAATTAAGTTTTCTGCAGGAATATGCTCTGATGTTTCAGGGGAAAACATTCTGAAGTAGTTGCCCAGATTAAGATGTTGGCTTGTATATCAATAATACTGTCTCCTTCACTGAGAGAGCCTGCTATGAAAAATAACAGCTGACTAAATAGCGTGCTTACTAATGCTGTAAAAAATATGAATTACATACAGGCGAATGCATTAACTTTGCAACGAAGTTTTTCTTTTTTTTTTTTACTGTAAGAATTAATCATAAACAAGTGTCATTGTATGGTGACAGGCAAGGATGAGTTCTCAAAGAAAAAAGATTCTGTTGAGAATATTTGAGCTATGGAAAAATTTCTTTGTGTTTTGGGTCCCAACACTTTAAAGATGCAAAATGGACATCCAGACTTACTTTTCCCTAATACCTTCTGCATTTTAATAACTTTAATGCTTCCATGCAAGAAAAGGATGCAACATGTTTTATGACGACGGTTAAAAGAGCAAATTTGAAAATAAAATCTTGGAAGAATGGTGTCTACAGACCACTGTGACATTTTTCATAATTTATAATTAACAATGAAGGAGGTGATGATCTCAGTATTGCATACTTGCAAAAAACAATCACTGAGGGGCGCCTGGGTGGCTTAGTCGGTTAAGTGTCCGACTTTCGCTTAGGTCATGATCTCGCGGTTCGTGGGTTCGAGCCCCGCGTCGGGCTCTGTGCTGACAGCCAGTTCAGAGCCTGGAGCCTGTTTCAGTCTGTGACTCCCTCTCTCTCTGACCCTCCCCTGCTCACACTGTCTCTCTCTCTCTCTCCTAGAAATAAATAAAAACATTAAAAAAAATCACTGAAAACTTCCAGTTTTGAATCCACTTCTTTAAATCAGAAGATATTGCAGGTTTGTAACCTTTAAGGATAGGCTGTTGAAATTGAATATCGATGAAAATTGAAGATGGATTTTGAAAACACAGCATTATTTTGAGAAAAAAGGTTAAAAATGAATAGTGAGAACTTGATGGCATTGCTTTAACTTCTCATTGGCATTCCCATCAGCATACTTCTGAGAGATGAGTTTCTCTTATATGAATGTTGTTAAAGTAGTTTAGACATCTTTGTCTCTCGGCGAGTAGTGTTGTCAATCTAGCCCCGAGAAGATACATGCACAGCACAAGTTAGTTGGTTACATTCAAAACCTTAAATATTGATAGATATGGTTGTTCAAAATATGTGGATAGGTATTCTTTGTTAAAAATAAACTGGGTTGAACTAGAATTTGAATAATGAAACATTGATCAAAAAAAGATGAAAAAAATAAGAAAGTTATTAAAGAGAACTTTCTCTCTAAATGTTGCTAGGTCCAAGTGGTTTTCAGATGAGTTCTTTTAAATTTGTAAAGAACAGATGAGATGTAATATTTAAATAGTTCCAGAGCATAGAGAGAAAGGAATCGCCCCATTCTTTACAAAGATCATCATAAGATCATAATAATAAGATTATAATAACTCTGATGTGAAAACAAAGAAGACAAAATAGAAAACTACACTTAAGAAACTTATACAAAATAAACTCACATGATATGATTATAAACACATATTAAAACAACTCCAGAATAAAATGATAATTCAATAATAGAAAAACTATTCATTTAAAGAATATAATGCATGCACCATATTAATAGGTCAAAGGAGAAAAAATACAAAGGGATTATAGTAGATAGATGCCAGGTAGACATTAGACAATGTTGAACATCCTTTGTTGATGTTTAAAGATTAGAAAATGAAGATAAATGGATGCTTTTTGATATACATATATTAACAGGAAAGTCAGACAGTCAGACATACACAAACATCTCAGGCTGAAAGTCAGCATGATGCAGAATGATGAAATGCTAGAGCTATTCTCATAAACCAGGAACAAAAATTAAGATCTCCTATCACCATTATTGTTTCATGCCATTTCCATAAATCTCTCTTGGAGAGACTTGAAGCTGTAATACAGATGTGAGCGTAGCAAATTGAATAATGGGTCCCTAAAGATATTCTTGGGAGCTGTGAAGATGCTTTATTATACAGCAAAAGGGAATTTGCAGATGTGATTAAGGTAATGGAACTTAAATGGGATGATTATCCTGGATTATAGATGACCTTAATCTAATCATGCGATCCCTTAAAAGTGCAGAACAAGTTGGAGATTTCCAGCGTGGAAAGGATTTGACATAGTGTTGCTGGCTCTGCGATGGAGGGGCTTACATGCAAGAGCCTGAAAGAGAACCTTATGTGCTAAGGGTGACTCTCAAATGACAGCCAGCAAGGAGATAGAGATTCCACTGACACTGGATTCCACTAACACTGAGCTGGGAAGCAGATGCTCCCCAGAGCCTCTCCCCAATAAGCCCGTGAGACAATACCATGATTTCAGCTTTGCGAAACCCGTAAAGGAGAAACCAACCCACATTTCTGATACACAAAACTGTGAGATAACACAGTTGTGTTATTTTAGGCTTCTAAATTTGTGTAATTTGCTACATCAATGTTATGAACTGAGTTGTATTCCCCAAAAGTCAAAAGCCTACTCCCCAAGGTGACTGTATTCAGAGACAGGAACTTTAAGGAGGTAATTAAGATTCCTTGTGGTCTAGAGCGCTGGGGTGGCTCAGTGGGTTAAGCACCTGACTTCAGCTCAGGTCATGATCTCACAGTTTGTGACTTCCTGGGCTCCGCACTGGCAGTGCAGAGCCTGCTTAGGATTTTCTCTCCCACACCCCCTCTCTCTGCCCCTCCCTCACTCGCTCATTCCCTCTCTTTCAAAATAAATAAACTTAAAAGGATTAATTGTGGTCACAAGAGTGGGATCCTAATCCTTTTAAGAAGAGGAAGAAAAGCCAGGTCCTCACTCCACCCTCCCCCTGCACAGAGTAAAGGCCCTGTGAGGACAAAAGAGAAAATAGCATCTGCAAACCAAGAAGAGGGGCTTCAACGGATGCTGTGATCTTGGACTTCAAGCCTCAAGAACTGTGAAAAAATGAATTTCTGTTGTTAGGCGTCCTACTTGGTGATGGTATTGTTACAGCCGCCCTGGCACCCTAGCAGAACTAATGTAGGCATAATAGAAAGCTAATACAGTTAGTAACAGCACCGAGAGGGGATGGATTCTTACAGTGCGAGATACCTGGGTTTGTTGGTTTGTTTACAGTTATTTGACAATCTATTTTTGCAATTTCAAAATTTTATCTATGTGACCAAATTTTTTTCCCTTTTTTTTCTTTCAGAGTTTAATGTCAAGTTGGTTTCCATATAACACCCAGTGCTCATTCCAGCAAGTGCCCTCCTCCATGCCCATCACCCCACTTCTCCTTTCTCCCACCCCCATCAGCCCTCAGTTTGCTCTCAGCATTCAAGAGTCTCTCATGGCTTTCTCTTTCCCTCTCCCCCACTGTTTTTTCCCCCTTCTCCTCCCACATGGTGCTCTGTTAAGTTTCTCCTGTTTCACTTATAAGAGAAAACATATGGTATCTGTCTTTCCCTGCCTGACTTATTTTGTTCAGCATAACACCCTCAAATTCCATCCACGTTGCTACACATGGCCAGATTTCATTCTTTCTCATTGCCATGTAGTATTCCATTGTATAGCTAAACCACATCTTCTTGATCCATTCATCAGTTGATGGACACTTAGGCTCTTTCCATGTTTTGACTATTGTTGAGAGGGCTGCTATGATCTATGTGGTCAAATTTATCAGTCTTTTATGTCTCTGGATTTTATGTCTTGCTTAGAAAGGCCATTGGATCTCTCTACCCACCATTCCTCACTGTGTCCTGAATAGCTTTTCAATGTTAGGGTGCATAGTGGGCTTTCTTCTCCTATCCAACTTTGCTTTGTTTTTCAAAGCTCTCTTCTATTAACTTCTCTTTACTGTTTGCTAGTTTCTTTGAATACCAAGAACACCCAGTGGTATGTGATAGGCACAAAATAAGTTTGTCTTCACTAAATGCAGTTACTCTTAAGAGATGTTTTCTCTAATTGCCTTGTCTCAATTTCTATTGGTTTCTTTGTGAGTGGTTTCTTCTCCACACTGACTGTTGCAGGTAAGAAGAAGGAAAATTTTTGCCATCATTAATGATAATTATATTGATAGAATGTTAATATTTACATGTTGAGTGGACAGTTTAACCACTCATATACCATGTGGTTGATTAAAGAAAAAAAAGGCATTTCCTGTTCAAAGCAATACCCAAGAAATACATTTCTTTACTTCTCTTTACTTTTGGCTATTATTTCAGATTTTCACCCTACTTTTTTTTAACTACCACTCATTAGTGGTTCTTTTGACTCCCTTTTCATGTAGTGATGTAGGTATTGTCTTACCTCAGACCATAGATAGTGGTGTTTTGGAGCCCTTTTGCAGCAGCTCATAAGATCTCATTGTTGGACTTTTTTCATAACACTACGTTCAATGAGGTCAAGTTAGTCACTTGAAATTAGTCTTGGTAGGGGATGTCTGAGGGGCTCCATAGGTTAAGTGTCTGACTCTTGATTTCAGCTCGGGTCATGATCTCACGGTTCATGAGTTCAAGCCCCACGTGGGACTACACACTAATGGTGCAGAGCCTATTTGGGATTCTCCCTCTGCCTCTCCCCTGTTCTCCTTCTCTAAATACATACATACATACATACACACATACAAATTTAAGGAAAAAAATAGAAATTAGTCTTGGTGGGAGTGTTGACACCAAAGAAATTGGTGTCTGCTAAATGTTACAAATCAGTCTCCCCCTGCCCCCCTCCCCCAGAAAGCACTGACTCCAGAATTCAAACTATAGCACCAGTCAGTCTTCCCCATGCCCTGGTCAGCCATATAGGAAAGAATGGGGACAAGAAGCTAAGATAACCTTGTGCCGTCATTAAATAATTTGGATGCCCCTTGGAAGGCATTTTTCAATGCTCAGATTATTGCAATCTGATGCTTGAAAAACTGTTAGTTTTTTTTTGTAAAATAAAGTCCTAAAAGAGTACTTTTTATTTTAATAAAATAAATAATTTAAAACTCTGAGCTTAAAATTTTATACAAATCATTTTAATGAACCAGATGTCTATTTATAGGTAATGTTAAATAACTTACATTGAGCCCATACAGAAGAACACTATACAGTGGTATAACAAGTGTATATGTTCTTGGCATAAAAATTATCATTAAGTAGAAAAAGTAAATAGAAAAATGTGCATCATATGATAACACTTATGCATACAAAAGCTACTGAGAAGAGGCATTTGGGGGGGCATCTGAGGTGCTGATGATGCTTTATTTCTTGATTTGAATGGTGGTTTTATTTCAGAGTGCTCAGTTTGTGGCAATTTATGATGCTATAAAATCATGATATGCCTACCTTTGTATGTGTGTGTTATACTTAAAAAGTTTACTTACAAATAAAGGCGTGTGTGTAGATATACTCTGAGTATGTATAATTTCTTAGAAGAAAACCTAGAAATAAACAATTATTCATAGTGTTTTCCTCTGGTGAGAGAGGGTGGCTTTGGGGAACTAGTGAAAAGACTCTTTCTACCCTTTGTATTTTGTATGTTTTGAATGTTTTACAATGAGTGTATATTATTTTGTAGGGAAGGAAAAAAAAGTGTCCCCAAGGGACTATGTAAACAATTAACTACACATCTATTCACTTTACCTTCAAAACTGATGTTTTACTTTCCACATTCAGTATCTTCTTGGGTTCTATTAGAAATTTCAGATGGTGGGGAGGACTACATCCTCCCCTGTGACTAAGAAACACACAAAGGTGACACGTAGGAAATGTAAAATCTGTGTGACAGTCTTCTTCAGAGGAGTCTCATTTGTCTTCAAAAACCAAGCAAATTACCTGAGTGGATACAAATTCCATTTTGTGAAATCTTTATTGAAAGGTGAATGAATAATTGACCAAAAGCTTGCAAGTGCATGCATTGGCCCTCACTCTGCTCCTAGGGGACTTGGATAAATATTTCAGTTTTAAAACATTTCTGAAAGTTAGGATGAGAAAGTATTTGAGGACTAGAGACACAGGGTATTTAAGTAATTTGTCCAAGGCTGGTCTTAATAGCCCTCAAGGGGACTAAAAGAGAGGTCTCTACAAACTTAAGTGTACATATTCCTTGAGATTCCCGATAGAGGGCTCGTCCACTGGAAAATAGATTTTTTAATCTATTTTAATCTAACCAGAGCTTCTGTATACAGCTGTTCAACCGCACTGAAGCTAAGGAGGGGTCAGGGACAGAAATCCAGCTTTCATTCCTCCCACACTGCCCATGTGGGCACCCTCTACCCAGAGGGGGCACCATTTTTCAAACCACATAAAACCTGGTGCATGGTCTAGAGGCTGGTGGTGGCCCTGCTTGGACCAATATTACAGAAAGCAAGACTACTTCTTTTTCATTGGTCATTGGAATACCCTTCAGAATATAGGTATTGGAGGCCATTACCTAAAACAATGTGAGATTAGGCTCATCTATATTTCTGACGCTTTTAGAGCCTAAGACTTTTGGTTATAGCAAAATCATGGAAATACCTGGAAAGATTTATCTTTACTTCAGCATTGATAATTTTTTAAAGCTATGTCTTAGATTACCATTTTAAATCTTTGATATCTGGGCTGTCAAAAAGACTTTTTGTATACTGTAGGTTTTAATCTCTTTGAGGTAAATCAATAATGAATGAATTATTATTAGACCAGACAGTCCTGGACTAAGAGTCTGAAATTTGCCTTTTCATTCTGTCTGCCCACCTCAAATTAAGCTTGGGAGAAATATCTACTCTCCAAATGCTGGCTCTGGCCTATTAACCTCTTGGTCAAATCCTAATTTGTGGAGAGTATATCACAGAATTTATATCTGCTCCAAACTCTGGCTAAGATCCAAAGCTTATGCATGTGGAGCAAGAAGGCAGATGGAAATGAGAGAAGCCTTGTAGGCTCTTCTTCAGCAACAGCAGAGGAAACTATCAAAAGTTTGGGGATGCACTAGTGCCTATTAAACACTCCTATCCCTCAGAATCTCTAAGGAATAAAGGGGTAGCCAAAACCATCATCCCTTCTGGGGGAAGGATTCAAAGCTCTGGTCCTGCCTTAAGATTCAGGATACATACTGTATTTCCCTGGGCATGGAGGTATAGTGGTCAGGAAAAACAAGAGCTATTCTGTGTCTATACCCTTCTATCATTCTATTTTGGGGTGTTAGGAGATTCAGTTGTAGCACATCTAATGATTCTCATCTCCCTCCTTTTCATGTGTGGCTGCTGTGGAATTCTCTGAATGACAGTCATGGACCAGAAAATATATGCCCAACTCAGAGAAAGCATGAGCCCCTGCTCTACCACTGAGCATGCCACTGCATGTGTTCTCAGGCTACCCCAAGAGTCCTCCATCTGGGTCAGAGCCCTGAACATTGGTAGGAGCCTTAGAAAGGTGATCAACAACACTGTATGACCAGTGGGAAGGTGGTTATTCATGCTACCTTGACAACAGCTCTGCCATCTCTACCCAACGTTGATATTGACAACCTCTGAGAAGCTGGGCCTAGTCTCTAGGTTACTTTTATTTCTGTCCCTCCTCCGCTCCCCCAACACACAACCTCTTATTTTTACTTCAGGCAACCTTTCCTTATCACTGAGCTACAGCAAATACCTTCAAGGTCATTAAACCCTCAGTTCATCCTGCCATGCCTGAAAACCAATCTGTCCAGTTTGCGGTTCATGGAAAACCCTGAAGTTCTGTCAGAAGACTTTATTTAAGTTCTGTATAGTTCTTTAAACCTCTTGCTGCAATTTCAAAAGCCACAAATTTGAAGCTTTGGAAGTGACAATTTAATAGTCAAGAATTCTAGTATTTCAATAAAACTTGATCAAAGCATACATTATAAATGCTTACACACAGTGCACATGAACTTTTTACTCCCATATTTTCTCTGATTTTTAAGTGATGACATTCTATAAAGAAAATTAACTCTGGGGTAAGAAAACCCTGATTTGAAACTCTGTTTCTTCCCTTTCTTAGCTCTGCTCAGCTAGCAGCTATTCACTGGTTTCTGAGTTAGTTTCCTTATATGTAAAATGAAGTTTTAATATCTACCTTAAAGATAGTTTTTGAGGATCAAATGAAATAGCAGGTGTAATGTACCCGGTATAAAGTAAGTGTTCAATAAATGTTAGTTTGCCTATTCTGCCCTTGACCCAGAATAACTTTGTTTACATTACTTCTTAAGGGAAATGCATAGATAATGAATGATTCTGCATATTCCTGGGTAGCTCATCTATCATTGACATTGTCATTTCTCATTATCAATAGATCAATTTACCTAAAGTTAGGCTCCAGTGATTAAGTTCTTTGGAATCCATTGTTTTTATCATCTTTCCTTGATCTAAATTTAATAACTTTTATCTAGACATCAGTGCACCTGCGTATTCTAAAACTGCTTGCTTTGCAGTATTCAGAGTTTCATTTACTGCTCTTTAACAAAATAAATAATTAGGAAAAAGGTTTCTTCAGTTTTCTTTTCAAAATTGATTGAAAGAATTATGGGAGAAAAGGTTTTAAAAGGATAAGTGTGATACTTTTTTAAAATTTATTTTTATTTTTATTTTTATTTTTATTTTTTTTAATGTTTTTTTTTTTTTATTTATTTTTAGGAGAGAGAGAGAGAGACAGCGTGAGAAGGGGAGGGTCAGAGAGAGAGGGAGTCACAGACTGAAACAGGCTCCAGGCTCTGAGCCGGCAGTCAGCACAGAGCCCGACGCGGGGCTCGAACCCACGAACCGCGAGATCATGACCCAAGCAAAAGTCGGACGCTTAACCGACTAAGCCACCCAGGCGCCCCTATTTTTATTTTTTAAATAGTTTATTGTCAAGTTGATTTCTATATAACACCCAGTGCTCATCCCAACAAGTGCCCTCCTCCATGCCCATCACCCCCCTTCCCCTCCCCCACAACCCATTAGCCCTCAGTTTGTTCTCAGCATTCAAGAGTCTCTCATGGTTTGTCTCCCTCCCTCTCCCCAACTATTTCTCCCCTTCTTCTCCCCCATGGTCCGCCGTTAAGTTCCTCCTAATCCTCCTATACATGCAAACATATGGTAGCTGTCCTTCCCTGCTTGACTTATCTGCTACTACACATGGCCAGATTTCATTCTTTCTCATTGCCATGGAGTATTCCATTGTATAGATAAACCACGTCTTCTTGATCCATTCGTCCATTGATGGACACTTAGGGTCTTTCCATGTTTTGGCTATTGTTGAGAGTGCTGCTATGAACATTGGGGTACATGTGCCCCTATGCATCAGCACTCCTGTATCCCCTGGGTAAATTTCTAGGAGTACTATTGTTGGATCATAGGGGAATATGATACTTATTTTAAATACAAGTAAGAAAATGTTAAAGTAATTATAATCTCAATATATTGTAAGCAAAGCAAAAATTGACATTCTTGTTTTGTTAAGCAAATGGACTTTAAATATTCATTCCTGATCATCTCTGGAGTTGAAAGCTAATGAGAGTAAAGTATAACACCAGAAGAGTGCATTAAGAGCCATAATATGTACAATCAACACGTAAATACACTTAAATGCTATAATTAAAAAAAAAACATTTTAAAAGAAACCCCATAGATACAACTTAATGTTTTGATTTTTATTTTTCTCATTTTGCCTTTTTTTCATGACATCCAAATATATCATCTCACTTCACTTCTCCACACACAAGACTGCACAATTTATCTGTTTCCTTTGCTGACTTTGTAAGTCTAAGAGCCGTCCATTTTTATACCCTATTTTAAGACAGCAATTTTATTAGAAAATTTCAAAGAAATAAATATGTGAGAAGTGAATTAGGACAGGTAGTTTTCAATGGTACACACATCACCTATTACCCAAAGGTGCCTCAGGTCAGGCCCAAGAGTGAGGCTGGTGGAAGTTAAGTGTTTGCATATTAAAGATCTGCATGCTTTCCAGATGTTCCACCAGGGAAGGGCTTCATCTGCTTTCTTCATTCCCTTTATTCAAATGTTCTGTATTTAAAAGAGTACTGATTCCACTCTTAAGATACCAAAGTTATTGGGGTGCCTGGATTACTTGGTAGGTTGAGCATTTGACCCTTGATTTCAGTTCAGGTCATGTTCCCAGGGTCATGGGATCGAGCCTTGCATCGGGCTCCATGATGAGCATGGAGCCTGCTTAAGATTTTCCTCTTTCTCTCCCTCTCTCTCTCTCTCCTCTCCCCCGCTTGTGCTCTCTCTTTCTCTCTGTTTCTCAATATAAATAAATAAGCATTTAACAACAACAACAGAAAGATACTGAAATTATTGCATGATCACAAAACTGTATTGAGAGTGATAAATGAAAAGTCATTAGAAGGCCTGATTTAGCAGTCCTTAGACAAAAGTCAAGTCAATTTTTCTGTAGGCAATGTTGAGAGCATAAATGGCTAAATTTTTTGTGCCAAGCTATCCACTCTTAATAACAATGATTTTCGTCTGTTAACAGATTTTTGTAATGCAAACATTTGCCTCTCTAGAGAAGCAGAAAGAGTTGCTGCATTCAAATGTCCAGTCTCTTGATAGAAGATTATTTAGGGTAGGTTTCACAAAGCCACTTTATGAATTTGTTCCATTAGATTTTTGAAGATAGATAGATGGTAGATAGGTAGATAGGTAGATAGGTAGATAGATAGATAGATAGATAGATAGATAGATAGATAGATAGGAGAGGAGATATATATCTAAAAAGATGTATATAGATCTAGGTACTGAAAGAGAGAGACTTAGAAAGAATAAAAAACATACATCCAAGTGCCAAAAACATTCAAAATAAATATTTTAATTCAAAATAGACTAAAGATATAAACATAGACATGAAGCTACAAAACTTTTAGTAGAAAACACGAAGGAAAAGTTTAATGACATTGGATTTGGCAATGGTTTCTTGGGTATGAAACCAAAAGCACAGGAACAAAAGCAAAAGTATGCAAATGGGTGCGTGCACAAGAGTTAGAATTTCTCCACATCCTCACCAATACCTATTATTTTCTGGGTTTTCTGTTTTGTTTTGTTTTGTTGATAATAGCTATTGTAACAAGTATTGCACATATCTCATATTTTGATTTGTATTTTTCTGATAACTAACGATGTGGAATGTCTATTCATCTGCTTGTTGGATGCTTGTCCATCTTATTTGGAGAAATGTCAAGTCAGTTCCTCTGTCCTGTTTTAAATTAGATTATTTGGGGGGTCTTGTTATTGACTTGTGGGAGTTTTTAAAATATATTATGGATATAATCCCTTTATCAGATATATGCTTCACAAATATATTCTCCTAATCCATAGGTTGACTTTTCATTCTGCTGATTGTTTCTTTTACTGTGTAGAACTCTAAGTTTGATGTAGTCCCATCTGCTTACTTTTGCTTTTGTTCCTGTGCTTTTGGTTTCATATCCAAGAAACCATTGCCAAATCCAATGTCATTAAACTTTTCCTTCGTGTTTTCTACTAAAAGTTTTGTAGTTTCATGTCTATGTTTATATCTTTAATCTATTTTGGATTAAAATTTTTTATATGGTGTAAGGGAAAGGCCAGCTTCATTCATTTGCATGTGGATATCCAGTTTCTAAACACCCCTTGTTGAAGAGATATTCTTTCCACATCACGTAGTACATTCATTTTGTTAATGTGGTATATTAACCTTGCGGTCCAAGAATAAATCTCATTTGGTCTTGATGTATAATTTTTCTATATGAAGCTGAATTTTGTTTGCTAGTATTTTGTAAGGATTTTTGTATTAATATTCATCAGAGATATTGTTCTATAGTTTTATTTTCTTATAGTGTCTTTGCTTTGGTTTCAGGGTAATGCTGGTAATGAGCTTAGAAGTATTCCCTCACCTTAAATTTTTGGAAGAATTTTAGAAGGATTTGTGTTAATTCTTCTTTAAATGTTTGATAGAATTTTGGGGGAAGTAATCTGGTGTTGGGTTTTTCTTTGTTAGGAGGTTTTTGTTTACTGATTCAATCTTCTTACTTGTTACAGGTCCATTCTGATTTCTTCATGATTCAATCTTGGTAAATTGTATGTTTCTAGGAATTCATCCATTTCTTCTGATTATCCAGTTTGTTAGCATATAATTGTTTCTAGTAGTCTCTTATGATCTCTTGTATTTCTGTGGTGTCAGTTGTAACATCCCCTCTTTCATGTCTGATTTTATTTATTTGAATCTCTTTTACTTCATGTAGCTCAAGATTTGTCAATTTTGTTTATCTTTAAAAAAAACTTTTGGTTTTGTTGATTTTTATTATTTTTTTTCTCTTTCAGCTTGAAAGTTTCCTTGTAGCAATTCTTGTAAGGCAAATCTGAAAGCTCTTTATTTCTCCATCATTTGTTGAATATAGAATTCTTTTGTTGGCAATTTTTTCTTTTAACACTCTGAGTATGTCATCCCACTTCTGACACACACACACACACACACACACACACACACACACACGTGCACGCGCTATAAATATGGAGAGAGAGAGATAGAGTAGAGAGAGAGAGAGTAGAAGGAATTGGTTCACAGAATTATGGAGGCTGAGAAAGTCTATGATCTGCCATCGGCAAGCTAGAGACCCAGGAGCGCTGTTAGGTAGTGCCAGTCAGGGTCTGAAGGCCTGATACCCAGGAGATTTGAAGATATAATTTCTAGTCTGAAAACCAGCAAGCTTGAGACCCAAGAGCCAATGCTTCAGCCTGAGTTTGAAGGCCAGAAAAGGCCAATATCACACTTCAAGCACTCAGGCAGGAGAAGTTCCCTCTTACTCAGGCCTTTTGTTCTATTCAGACCTCCAGTTGATTGAAAGAGGTCCATTCACATTTGAGATAAAAATCTGCTTTATTCAGTCTAGGCAAAAAGACGTACAAATGAGCTGACCACAATCTGGGGAATGTTTTTAAAATTAAAAGGAAGATTTTCCTAATTCATGGTAAATGTTCATGAGCAGCATACTAGGTAATAATGTCTCAATGAAAATCAGGATGCAGATGTAGTCAGTCATACTCGTCCCAACTCAGCAGATGCTCTAGATTGCTGTTTGTTAAAATATGACTAAAGGATTATCTGAATGAAACTCACCTGAATGAATTAAAGCCACAGATTCCAGGACCTAACTCTGGACCTACTGTGTCAGTATCTCCATGAGTGGCTCTGAAGTATGCTGACATATTATATATACCTATATGACTTTTGAAAGTAAAAACAATTTATTTTTTGAGCTTTCCTTCACAATGTGACTTCAGGGAAATAGGTAGAAGCTTGTCTAAAAGCTCTGAATCAAACTCCCCCTGATTGTTCAATGTAGAGGATGATATCAATCTCACTTGAAAGTGAATGAAGACGAATATAAATCGGGTATTCAAAAATTCTTGCTTCGTAATTGAATTCTGAATATCTTTTCAGTAAGTGGGTTTACTAAATAAAATACTCCACTGGGGACTTTTGCTTCTTGGCACCTATTGACTAGGCAGTCATCTGTTCTTTTGTGCTGTTCTTACTTCTGGTTTCTAAAGTTCTGAGAAAAACGAAAGGAAAAGAACCTAATAATTATTTAGCTCCCAAAATATACCAGGCTCTATATTAGGTATAATAACTTTAATTTTGCTGAAATAATCCTCACATAAGCCCAATGGAAAAAGATCCTATTAAATCCTTATGAAACTCAGAGATTCACTTTGCTTGTCCAAGACCACACAGGTAGGAAGTTAAAGAGGCACAAATTGAATCCAAGACCATCTAACATGAGACCCAGGTTCTTTATGTCTTGTATCTTAATCTCCTCTTAGATTAGAGCACAATCTAGTTTGGGGAACATTTATAGAGAACTCAATCCAAAATAAACTATTCTTCATGTAAAGAGAGCTCTTGAATTGGTGAATGAATATACAAATGCCTGTGTATTGTGGGGAGGGTTTTGGTGCTATTTCTTTAGACTTGCCAGGTGTTGTTAATTCTCATGGTGGAAAGCCTCTGAGAAGCATTTGCCCTAAACTATTCCCAGGATTGTCAGCTAAACCCAGACACCCTAAGAAAGTATTCAGAAGTGCAAATAATGCATTGTAACAACTGCATGTGAACTAGTTTATACCTATTGTTCTTCTCTAATTAGAACTGTACTTCCATATAATGAAAGTCAGAAGAGAGTGTTAATGCTTTGTGAAATCTGCCTTTTGGAATAAAGCAGGCAGTACAAGTCAAAGGGCAGTTCCAGCTACAACATGCAAGAAGTAAAAATAATTCACCATAGCTGCAAAAATTTTGTAAAATGCATGAAATTTTGTAAGGATTTGCTTTCCCTTAGCTATTTCTCCACAATGACCTGTAAGAAAATTCATAAAAGTCAAAAGATCTGTATACTTGTATAGTTTATACTACAACAGCTTCAAAAAACTTCTGACCATTACAGCCCTGAGCTTCTGCTCCAAGGAAATGTCTAATAATGCTTTCATTGGAAACAGCTCCCTTATGGTTTCTGTCGAAAGCGCTCAGGATGGATCCAAAATGTACTCTTTTCACACAAAGGAGAATAATTTTGAACAAGTACATAAGAAAATCTCAGGACTTTTTTCAAGTCACTGCAAAGGCTCTGAATAAGAACAACATGCCGTTGCAGTTTGGTGGGAGTAGAGAAGAGTGTAGGAGCCAAAGAAGACCAATGAAACTTGGACCAGAAAAATCACAGACACTATTTTTTTTTTTTATGGTTTATGGTGCAAATTTTATTTATTTATTTTTTTACAAATAGTTTATTGTCAAATTAGTTTCCACATAACACCCAGTGCTCATCCCCACAAGTGTCCTCCTCCATGCCCATCCCTCCTCCCCCCACATCCATCAGTCCTCAGTTTTTGTCAGCATTCAAGAGTCTCTCATGGTTTGCCTCTCTCCCTTTCCCCCACCATTTCTGCTCTTCTTCTCCCCCTTGGTCCTCCGTCAAGTTCCTCCTAATCCTCCTATACGTGCACACATATGATATTTGTCCTTCTCTGCCTGACTTATTTCGCTCAGCATAACACCCTCAAGGTCCATCCATGTTGCTACACATGGCCAGATTTCATTGTTTCTCATTGCCATGGAGTATTCCGTGGTATAGATAAACCACATCTTCTTGATCCATTCATCTGTTGATGGACACTTAGGCTCTTTCCATGTTTTAGCTATTGTGGAGAGTGCTGCTATGAACATTGGGGTACATGTGCCCTTTATACCTCAGCACTCCTGTATCCCTTGGGTAAATTCCTAGCAGTGCTATTGCTGGGTCCTAGGGGAGTTCTATTGTTAGTTTCCTGAGGAACCCCCACACTGTTTTCCAGAGGGGCTGTACCAGTTTACATTCCCACCAACAGTGTAGGAGGGTGCCCGTTTCTCCACATCCTCGCCAGCATCTAGAGTTCTCTGATTGGCTCATTTTAGCCACTCTGACTGGCGTGAGGTGGTATCTCAGTGTGGTTTTGATTTGTATTTCCCTGATGAGGAGCGATGCTGAGCATCGTTTCATGTGTCTGTTGGCCATCTGGATGTCCTCTTTGGAGAAGTGTCTGTTCATATCTTCTGCCCATTTCTTCACTGGGTTGTTTGTTTTTCAGGCGTGTAGTTTGGTGAGTTCCTTGTAGATTCTGGATATCAACCCTTTATCTGATATGTCATTTGCAACTATCTTTTCCCATTCCGTTGGTTGCCTATTAATTTTCTGGGTTGTTTCCTTGGCTGTGCAGAAGCTTTTAACCTTGATGAGGTCCCAACAGTTTATTTTTGCTCATGATTCCCTTGCTTTTGGGGATGTGTCAAGTAAGAAGTTGCTGCGGTGGAGGTCAAGGAGGTTGTTTCCTGCTTTCTCCTCTAGGGTGTTGATAGTTTCCTGTCTCACGTTCAGGTCCTTGATCCATTTTGAGTTTATTTTTGTGCATGGTGTGAGAAAATGATCTAGTTTCATTCTTCTGCATGTTGCTGTCCAGTTCTCCCAACACCATCTGTTAAAAAGGCTGTCTTTTTTCCATCGGATATTCTTTCCTGCTTTGTCAAAGATTAGTTGGCTGTATACTTTTGGGTCCACCTCTGAGTTCTCAATTCTGTTCCATTGGTCTATGTGTCTGTTTTTGTGCCAATACCATACTGTCTTGATGATGACAGCTTTGTAGTAGAGGCTAAAGTCTGGGATGGTGATCCCTCCCGTTTTGGTTTTATTTTTCAGGATTCCTTTGGCTATTCGGGGTCTTTTGTGGTTCCATACAAATTTTTGGATAGTTTGTTCTAGTTTTGAGAAGTATGCTGGTGCAATTTTGATTGGAATTGCATTGAATGTGTAGAGTGCTTTAGGTAGTAATGACATCTTAACTATATTTATTCTTCCTATCCATGAGCATGGAATGTTTTTCCATTTCTTTGTGTCTTCTTCAATGTCCTTCATAAGTTTTCTATAGTTTTCATCATACAGATCTCTTGTATCCTTGGTTAGGTTTATTCCGAGGGATTTTATGGATTTTTGTGCAATTGTGAATGGGATCAGTTTCTTGATTTCCCTTTCTGTTGCTTCATTGTTGGTGTATAAAAATGCAACCGATTTCTGTACGTTGATTTTGTACCCTGCAACTTGGCTGAATTCTTGGATCAGTTCTAGTAGGCTTCTGGTGGAGTCTGTTGGGTTTTCTATGTAGAGTATCATGTCATCTGCGAAGAGTGAAAGTTTGACTTCCTCTTTGCCAATTCTGATGCCTTTGATTTCCTTTTGGTGTCTGATGGCTGATGCCAGGACTTCCAGCACTATGTTAAACAGCAGTGGTGAGAGTGGGCATCCCTGTCGTGTTCCTGATCTCAGGGGGAAAGCTCTGAGTTTTTCCCCGTTGAGGATGATGTTAGCTGAAGGCTTCTCATAGATGGCTTTGATGATGTTTAAGTAGCTTCCTTCTATCCCAACTTTCTCGAGAGTCTTTATTAAGAAGGGATGCTGTATTTTGTCAAATGCTTTTTCTCCATCTATTCACAGGACCATACGGTTTTTATCTTTTCTTTTATTGATATGATGTATCACGTTGATTGATTTGTGAATATTGAACCAGCCCTGTAACCCAGGAATGAATCCCACTTGATCTTGGTGGATGATTCTTTTTATATGCTGCTGGATTCGATTTGCAAGGATCTTGTTGAGAATTTTTGCATCCGTATTCATCAAGGATATTGGCCTGTAGTTCTCTTTTTTGCTGGATCTCTGTCTGGCTTGGGAATCAGAGTGATGCTGGCTTCATAAAATGAGTCCGGGAGTTTTCCTTCGCTTTCTATTTTTTGGAATAGCTTGAGAAGAATTGGGATTAATTCTGTTTTAAATGTCTGGTAGAATTCCCCAGGGAAGCCATCAGGTCCAGGGCTCTTATTTGTTGGGAGATTTTTGATCACTGATTCAATTTCTTCACTCGTTATGGGTCTGTTCAGGTTTTCTATTTCTTCCCGTGTGAATTTTGGTAGTGAGTGTGTGTTTAGGAATTTGTCCATTTCTTCTAAGCTGTCCAATTTGTTGGCATATAATTTTTCATAGTATTCCCTGATAATTGCTTGTATTTCTGAGGGGTTGGTTGTAATAAGTCCATTTTCATTCATAATTTTGTCTATTTGGGTGCTCTCTCTTTTCTTTTGGATAAGTCTGGCTAGAGGTTTGTCAATTTTGTTTACTTTTTCAAAAAACCAACTCTTGATTTCATGGATCTGTTCAATTGTTTCTTTGGTCTCTATGTTGTTTATTTCTGCTCTAATTTTTACTATTTCTCTTCTTATTTACTTATTTCTCTACTTATTTACTGGAGTTAGGGCGTTCTTGTTGTTTTGCCTCTAGTTCCTTTAGGTGAGCTGTTAGATTTTGGACTTGCGCTTTTTCTAATCTCTTGAAATAGGCCTGGAGAGCAATGTACTTTCCTCTTAGCACTGCCTTTGCCGCATCCCATAGATTTTGAATTGTTGTGTTTTCATTTTCATTTGTTTCCATATATTTTTTAATTTCATCTCTAATTGCCTGATTGGCCCATTCATTCTTTAGAAGGGTGTTCTTTAACCTCCATGTTTTTGGAAGTTTTCCAGACTTCTTCCTGTAATTGATTTCAAGTTTCAAAGCATTGTGATCTGACAGTGTGCATGGTATGATCTCTATTCTTTATATTTATTGAGGGCTGCTTTATGTCCCAGTATGTGATCTATCTTGGAGAATGTGCCATGCACACTTGAGAAGAAAGTAAATTCCCTGGCCTCAGGATGTAAAGTTCTAAATATATCCGTCAGGTCCATCTGGTCCAATGTATCTTTCAAGTCCATTATTTCTTTACTGATTTTCTGTCTGGTTGACCTATCCATTGCTGTAAGCGGAGTATTAAAGTCCCTTGCTATTAGCACATTCTTATCTAGAAGGTTGTTTCTGTTTGTGATTAATTGTTTTAGATATTTAGGTGCTCCCATATTCGGTGCATAGACATTTATGATTGTTAGTTCTTCCTGATGGATGGACCCTGTAATTATTATGTAGTGCCCTTCTTCATCTCTTGTGATTGTCTTTATTTTAAAGTCCAGTTTGTCTGATATAAGTATCACTACTCCGGCTTTCTTTTGATTTCCTGTAGCATGATATATATTTCTCCATCCCCTTACTTTTAATCTGAAGGTATCTTCCCGTCTAAAATGAGTTTCTTGTAGACAGCATATAGATGGGTTTTGTTTTTTAATCCATTCTGTTACCCTATGTCTTTTGATTGGAGCATTCAGCCCATTTACATTCAGTGTTATTATTGAAATATGTGGGTTTAGAGTCTTTGTATCTTTTGTAGGGTTCATGTTTGTGGTGGTGTCTCTGGAATCTTTGTTCCTTGCAACCTTTCCTTAAGAGCATCCCCCTCAGGATTTCTTGTAGGGCTGGCTTAGTGGTGACAAATTCTTTCAATTTCTGTTTGTTTGGAAAGGTTTTTATCTCTCCTTCTATTTTTTTTTATTTTTATTTATTTATTTTTTTTTTCTCTCCTTCTATTTTGAATGACAGGCTTGCTGGATAGAGGATTCTTGGCTGCATATTTTTACTGTTCATCACATTGAAGATCTCTTGCCGTTCCTTTCTGGCCTGCCACGTTTCAGTAGATAGGTCTGTCACCACTCTGATGCGTTTCCCTTTGTATGTGAGGGCCCTTTTCTCCCTAGCTGCTTTCAAAATTTGCTCTTTGTCCTTGTAGTTTGCCATTTTTACGATGATATGTCGTGCAGAAGATCGATTCAAGTTACGTCTGAGGGGAGTCCTCTGAGCCTCTTGCATTTCCACATTGACTTCCTTCCCCAGGTCGGGGAAGTTCTCTGCTATAATTTGTTCCAGGACTCCTTCAGCACCTTTCCCTCTCTCTTCCTCTTCTGGGATTCCTATGATATGGATATTGTTGCGTTTGACTGTGTCGCTGAGCCCTCGAATTCTTCTTTCCTGTTCCTGGATCAGTTTGTCTCTTTTTTTGTCAGCTTCTTGTTTTTCTATAATGGTGTCTTCTAAATCACTTATTCTCCTTTCTGCCTCTTCAATCCGTGCATTGGAGGCCTCTAATTTATTATGTATCTCATTTATCGCATTTTTTAATTCTTCATGCCTATTTTTATTGTCCATTCTGTCTGTAGCCATAGTTTCTTTGATGTCCCCTATGTTTTTTTTCAAGCCCTGCTATTAATTTTACCATTATTATTCTAAAATCTTGTTCACTTATGCTGCTGATATCTGTTTTGAGCAGTTCATTAGCTGTCATTTCTTGGAGTTTCTTTGGAGGAGAGCTCTTTTGTTTCGTCATTTTAGTTAGCTTTCCGGCTCTTGTTGGTTTCAAAGACCTGTTATGCTCTCTGTTTCTATGAGCACTGCTATATCCAAGAAGACTCTTGACTTTCCAGGGCCTATCCTTTCAGAGATTGTTTTTTGAATGGTATCCCTCGGTCTCTCTTGTTGGGACCTTAGTTATTTTATTTTCCTATTCATAGTGATATTTGGGATTCTTCACCTTGTCTACTCTAGCTTGTTTCTTGAGGTAGCCCTGGAAAAGAAAACAGACAGACAAACACACAGGGAGCAGGAGCACACAAACGCACAGGCTAATTCAACTAACATGCAAAGCGAGAGGGAAAATGAAAAAGTTAATAGAAAAGACGGAGGAGGGAGGGCGAATAATAGGCAGCATAAAATACATAAAAGGGTCAAAAAGGGGAAAAGAAAAGGAAAAAAGAAGAAAACCGATGGACAAAGAACAGTTTAAAGCGTATACCTGGATTTCCCAGCTATAGTTAAATAGCCGTGTGTATGCAGTGCTGGTTGAAGAGCATAGAGAAAAAGAGAGAAGGCAGGGCGAGACGAGGCAGATTTGGAAATAGAATGAACAGGCAGAAGGGATAAGAAGCTTTTTTCAAAGAGGTAAAGGGTAGAATATGGTTGGATAGGTGAGAGAAGGATGCTGGAATTATCCAGAGAAACTATATAGTCTAATTACTCCTGAGAGAAATAGCTGAAAAGGTCGGTAGGTGTAGAATTTACATTTACAGAATGGACTTGTTGTGATTGTTTAAGCAAGCTGGTGACCAGAGTTAATCAGGTCAGTGTTTTGGGGAAAAAAGCGAGAAAAGAGAAAGAAGAAGAAAAAAAGAGAAAAGAAAGGGAAAAAGAAAAGAAAGAAGAAAAAAAAGGAAAAAAAACAAAAAAAGGGGAAAAAAAAAGGGAGGAGGGCACCTCTCAGGCAGGGATGGGCGTGCCGTGATCCAATGCCTCAGGCGGGGGTTCTGCCTTCGTGATTGTGGGGAGGAGAGTGACGGTGCTCCAGTCCCTTCTTGAACCCCGTGCTGTAGCTCGCTTTTTTTTTTTTGGCGTGTCAACTCCCCATTCCCGGGACGCAGCCGAAGTTGGTTGCACTCTTCAATCCAGGCCAGTTCCAATCTCCAAATCCCAGTCGCGCGCCCCGCTGAAGTTGCCTTAGACACAGCTTTCCAGGCAACCCCCTCGGGCTATTCCAGGCTCCCTGCTGAGCTCTGGGGGCGGAGTCAGAATCGCTGCTTCCTTCTCTGGGTCGGGCTGGCGCGCATGCGTGGGGACTTGCCTGCCGGGCCCGCGTAGCCTGAGCCCGCTGGAGTGAGGAAAACCGGGTCTCTCTATGGCTCATCACCCGAAACATGAACTCACAGGCAAATTTCCCAGTATTTAGCTCTTTGCCTTCCCTCTCGAGTTCCAGCCAGCCAGGAGCGCGGATGCCCGGTGTCTGTGCGTCTCTTTCAGGGGTCCCAGCCGCCCTGGAGCTACAATGGCGGCAGGCGCGCCACCGCTGGAGTGAGGAAAATCGGGTCTCTCTATGGCTTGTCACCCGAAACACGAACTCACAAGCAAATTTCCCACTTTTTAGCTCTTTGCCTTCCCTCTCGAGTTCCAGCCAGCCAGGAGCGCGGACGCCCGGTGTCTGCACGGCTCTTTAAGGGGTCCCAGCCGCCCGGGAGCTACAATGGCGGCAGGCGCGCCGCCGCTCTGAAATCGAACCTCCAGAAGCGGCACAAAGAAGCAGTTTGTGTGCTCAGCCTGCCCCAGGACCAGTTGGCGCGAGGGGACCTGGCGTGCAGGTATTTGGCAAGTACGGTCTTTCTATGCACCGAGCGGAGGTTTTTCTGTTTCGGACACTCTTTTTCCCCTCTCACTCCCCGTAGAGGGTAGAGAGGGATCGCCTCCCACCCTGGAGTCTCCGATCCCGGCCCGATTTTACCTTCCCCGGTTGGCACTCACGTTAGAAGGCTTTCTCAGTGGATTCTGTGTCCTTTTTCTCCCAGTCTCTCAGGTTTTGTAAGGTTTCCAATGGCTTCAGATCTTTTCTGTGTGATGTATGGGCGCGAGTGCAAGTATGGAGCTCCTTACTTCTCCGCCATCTTGCCCCCTTCCTCGCCTCAGCATTTCTGTATCCCTTGGGTAAATTCCTAGCAGTGCTATTGCTGGGTCCTAGGGGAGTTCTATTGTTAGTTTCCTGAGGAACCTCCACACTGTTTTCCAGAGGGGCTGTATGAGTTTACATTCCCACCAACAGTGTAGGAGGGTGCCCGTTTCTCCACATCCTCGCCAGCATCTAGAGTTCTCTGACTGGCTCATTTTAGCCACTCTGACTGGCGTGAGGTGGTATCTCAGTGTGGTTTTGATTTGTATTTCCCTGATGAGGAGCGATGCTGAGCATCGTTTCATGTGTCTGTTGGCCATCTGGATGTCCTCTTTGGAGAAGTGTCTGTTCATATCTTCTGCCCATTTCTTCACTGAGTTGTTTGTGTTTCGGGCGTGTAGTTTGGTGAGTTCCTTATATATTCTGGATATTAACCCTTTATCTGATATGTCATTTGCAACTATCTTTTCCCATTCCGTTGGTTGCCTATTAATTTTCTGGGTTGTTTCCTTGGCTGTGCAGAAGCTTTTATTCTTGATGAGGTCCCAACAGTTTATTTTTGCTCTTGATTCCCTTGCTTTTGGGGATGTGTCAAGTAGGAAGTTGCTGCGGTGGAGGTCAAGGAGGTTGTTTCCTGCTTTCTCCTCTAGGGTGTTGATAGTTTCCTGTCTCACGTTCAGGTCCTTTATCCATTTTGAGTTTATTTTTGTGCATGGTGTGAGAAAATGATCTAGTTTCATTCTTCTGCATGTTGCTGTCCAGTTCTCCCAACACCATCTGTTAAAAAGGCTGTCTTTTTTCCATTGGATATTCTTTCCTGTTTTGATCACAGACACTGTTTTATTATGGTTAAGTGTCCTTGCCAATTTGTTGTCTTCTTAGCACAACTATTTGTGGGAGCACTTACAAAAACTCAACCTAAAAATAAAATTATCTTCTTGTCAAGGGAGCTCCTGAATTGGTGAATTAATATACAAATGGTTGTGAGAGAATTATAAATTAATGTCAAATGACCCCTATTTTGAATTTATGCTAAACATAACCATTCAGCATAATACTGTAATAATCTTACTGTAAAGATAGAAAATCTACAGAGATCTTGAGTTGAAGCACCCCTCCAGGTATCATTATAAATTATATGACCTTTATCCTTATGTAAAGAACAAAATCTGACAAGCAGTGCAGTACTTCTTCAAAATGTTGTTTCAGTGGGTTTCATTGTGTCTGTTATGCTTTACCTATTCCCATGGTATAAAGAAAATTAGGAGACTATGCCTGTACCTAACATTCCAGAATAGAGTTGGAGTCAGAATCCCAAGAGATAGAAAGACTCAAGGCAGCATTCAAGAAGGTGGGAAAGCAGACTGTGTTTAGGGTAAGATTTCAGGGAGGGAGAATAAATGCAAGGAAGTTATTCTGTATCTGGAGGTAACTTCATGGACCTAATAATAGAATGGTCATTGGGGGTTACCTACACATTAGAGCCAATCAAATAAACATTGATGGAATTTAAGGCAAATTTGGGTAAGTCAAATATTTTGATGATTCTTACAGTGCTGAAATAAATGGAGTATTACTATACTCTTAAGTATCATGATAAGTAGATTCTAAGCAACGAGTTTAGGTTTTTCCTCTCATATCCCACTGACAAAAGGTGGGAACAGACCAAGAATTGATTCACTCAGCAAATGTGAGTACAGAACTCATTATCCAATAGTTCAGCTTGAGTCAAGTGCCCATCCAAGAGCTAGTCAATGGTAATCAGTATAGAGAGGATCATGATATATGAACTTGGCTTTGATCATAACAGTGAGAATAAAGGGAAGGGAAAGGCTTTTTCTATATGTTTCCAAGAAGGCAGGTCCCCAGGGGTTCAAGATAGCACATGTGATGATTTCTTTCATATGTCCAGATGATTGCATTTTTCTATCATTGTTCCACCATCTTTATAAAACTCTGTGCAAATGACCTATTAAATACTCAGAAAGTATTTGTTGAGTTAATTAATGTATGACTTCTTCACCTTTTCCTGTGCCAACTTCATAATCTGAATTTCAAAGATAATATGACTACCCTTTATCTGGACCTACATTTGTAGTGGAGTTCCCAAAAACAATAGCATTTTGTCTTCTTTCTATCCTTTCCTTCCCTCAAAAATGATCTCATCGGGGCGCCTGGGTGGCTTAGTCGGTTAAGCTCCGACTTTCGCTTAGGTCATGATCTCGCGGTTTGTGGGTTCGAGCCCTGCGTCGGGCTCTGTGCTCACTGCCAGCTCAGAGCCTGGAGCCTGTTTCAGTCTGTGTCTCCCTCTCTCTCTGACCCTCCCCTGCTCACGCTGTCTGTCTCTCTCTCTCTCCTAGAAATAAATAAAAATATTTTTTTTAAAAAAATGATCTCATCTATTTCTATGAATATATATATGTATATATGATTATCATATATATGATTATATATATGTATGTATGTATACATATTCCTGAACATATGTCTGTAGCAGAGATCTCATACCTGAACATAAAAACATGATGAAAACATCTGAACGAGGGGAGTGAATAATGTGAGGAAGGAGATTTGAAAAGGGCAAAGTTCCAAAAAAGAACATTATTTGGGGTTCCTTATACCAATTGGTAATAGTCCTCATATCACTGCACTGTGAAGGCTTCTGATCCTGCATCCAGGCTCTGAAGGAAAGGGTGCCTGTTGTAGCTGTAGCAGGGAAGGCGAGAGATTGAGATCACTTGTACCACATGTTTGAGCCACTCAGTATTTATCTCCAGTGAAAGGCTGTATGGGGGGAGATAAGCCAGCAAAGGAGGCTGAAATAGAATAATTAGGTAGGAAAAGAATTAGAATGGAGTCAAGTCGATGAAAAAGGCAAAAAGAAAAAATAATAATATAAAACTACTAAAGGTGATCAAATATTATAAGGTCAAAAGAGATATCTCTTTATATGGGCAAATAAGTCATTGAGAATAGCTGTTCCAGTACAGTGTTGATTGTGAAAACCTAACACAAGTGGATTGAAAAGTGGATGGGAGGTGAGAAAATGTGCACCATAGTTATAATCTACTCAATAATCTACCTATGAATGAGAAGGGGAGTTGGTGACTAGTCTGGGCTATGGAGTTGAAAGAAAGTTGTAATTTTTTTTAAGAGGACAGAAGTGAGTGTGTTTGAAGCCTGTACAGGAACAAGGGTCCAATGACTCACATAGTGCAAGAAAAATGTACTAGAATTTTCACTGCATAATTGTTTATAATATAAAAAAAAAAACCACAAAGAACAGGAATGATTTAAATACCCATCAATAAAAAAAGAAAAGTGTTGTACAATCTCTCACACACATGCACACACCATTTAATGTTCCATTTTTAGCACATAGAATGGTATTTTATATCTATTATGGTATTCTATAATTATTATGAAATAATTATATACTAAAAATTAATATTTACTCATCTAAATGATACTAATATCTGTCTCTGCCTGTTAGGGTAGGAATTTTTGTCTGTTTCGTTCACTGTGATATCCCTAGTACCAAGAATAATACCTGGCATATAGTAGGTGTCCAAAAAATATCTGTTCAATGATTAGTATGAGGATGAATGAACCAGAGCTCCGTAGATGAATATGCATAAGTTACACAAATATAATTCTGAATAAAAAGAATAATTTTCAAAGGAAATATATAAATGACCCATTTTTATAAAAGTTAAACTTTTGAAAAAAAGAAGTTAAACTTTTGCACAGGATAGCATATATTGTTTTGGACTATATACATATACCACAAATATGTATATACAGATACATGTACAAATGTTAAGCATTGATATACAAACACGTACACATTTGTGTGTATATACCTAAACATGTATGTATATACAGTCAATTTTCATTATTTATAGTACTTATGTTCTCTAAGATACCATGAATACTGAGTTAACAAATCTTGAACCGTTGTTTCCAGAGAGAACTCAGGGTTCAGTTCTTATGATGCTCTGGCCGCATTTTTGTCAACTGGTCAAGACGTAACCTTGTCTTATGTATGTCTTCATTTATTTTTTATTTTTTTTAATGTTTTATTTATTTCTGAGAGAGAGACAGCATGAGCAGGGGAGGGTCAGAGAGAGAAGGAGACACAGAATCTGAGGCAGGCTCCAGGCTCTGAGCTAGCTGTCAGCACAGAGCCCGACGCAGGGCTCGAACCCACAAACTGTGAGATCATGACATGAGCCGAAGTCGGACGCCCAACTGACTGAGCCACCCAGGCACCCCTGTATGTCTTCATTTAAAGACACCTTATTATATATTGTTGAGTCATTAACATTGAACTCATGCTCAACAGGACTATAATTCATACCTGAACGAAGCTTATCTACCATAGATGCTTTCTCTGTAAGTCACATCACAGCCTTCTTGCACTTAAGAACATTAGACAGCACTTTAGCCCTATGCTTGGAATTTGTTGTAAAGAGCTCAGATCCCAAACATACTTCTTAGTGGCTGTGTAAGTTTGGGCAAGAGACTTAGTTCTTTTGTGCTTCAGTTTCATCTGAAAGATGAGATGACAAAATTACTCATCTCACATTGTTTTTGTAAGAGTTAAATGAGATAATACATGTAATGTACTATCTAGTACAGAATGATCATTCAATCAATATTACATAAAATTATTATTTGCTGACAAGGTGTTTAATCCTGGTGTTACCATAATCTTCTAATAGAGAGCCTGGTGGCTTTATTGGGTAACTATAAACTCAGAGTGAATATTTTTTTTAATAGTAGGAAGCTATATAATAGGTGCAATGCTTTGGACCCTGATACCTATGACCCTAGATAATTTAACTTCTCTGAGGGGGTCATTTATTTGCTCATCAATAACACAAAAGTATTAGCCTTAAGTTTCATCTCAAGTTGTATAGATGATCTGAAAAGGAATAATAACAGGAAAAAAATTGTAGTGAGGATTTACAATTAAAGGGATGAAATGTGAATAAGAATTAATGTAAAAGGTTTTGAGTTGATGTGGATAGGAGGAACAGAGAGAAGTAGCATTAATTGGGTCACATTAATTGACAGAAACATATGACCTGAACAGAAAAGGTAGCTTGAAAGGCTTCTGGGTCATGGGAACCATGAAGGGTAGAACAATTAGCACTAAGTGCCAATTTCCTGGATTGTTGAGTGTATGAAATGACAATTAATTTTAAAGGGCTTTGAAAAAGATAAAAAGTGCTTTAAAAGTATGAGGCCATTTAATAATGAGCAGATAAGCTCCTTCAATAATGGATACTTACAACTGAAAACAGGATCTTGTGTTCATTCCATCAACGTCCTATGATTGCCTTTGGTTGATGTAAAGTATGAGATAGTCAGTCATTCGTTGTATATTCTAAATTTAGTATCCAAAGCAAATTATTTTGCTTGAATATCCTTCCTCCTCTTCTTTTGAGTAGAATTTTGACTTTTGCTGTTGTTTGAGAATCAAAAAAAAAAAAAAAAAGTTTTTCAGTGCAACTAGAGTGTAATTGCTCCTAACTTTCACATCATTCTATAGATTTAGGAAAAGTTGGACTGTATTATACTTGAAATAAAACTCCATAATGGTATAAAGAAGAAGCCAGAAGTCAATGAAGATAATTGCCACAGGACATTGAAAAGTCCAAAAATTTTGAAAATTTTTGAAAATTTGAAAATGAAAAAAATTTGATCATGTATTTATAGTTGCACATTTTATAAATTATTCAATGTCAGTCTTATGTTTACATCCTAAAATAGGTGCAAACGTTGTCAACAGTGGTGATCAGTGAGGTTTGGTTATAACCAATGAAGATCTGACTGTGCTGTTCTCGCGAGATGAAGTTTTCTGTTCCTAGGATGGCATTCTCCTCCCAGAAGTCCTAGGCATGCATCTTCAGTAAACAGTAATAAATTATCAAGATATCTAAAGTTGGCTGTTGAAAATCATCCAGATAAAGGAGACCATGAAAGGAGATTCCCTCAAGATAGTAGAAAAAATACCTGGAAAAAAAAAAAAGCAAAACTCTTATTTTACCCAACTGTCAATTATAGTATTAAAATTGTTTTTTATCTGTTTTATGGCTTGGATGACCCTTCCATGTCCCATCATTGTGTCCTATTGGAGTCTAACACACATGGGATCAGACTTTGCTTTTTCCCTAAAATAAGATTATATAGATGTAGAGGAAACCAAAATGGATTAAAAGCTTCCCCTAACTTCTCAATCATTTAGGGGGAAAACTAAGTCATGACTTGAGTCCTGCTGTCGAGGAACCAAGAATCCAAACTGGGGAGAAGATTAGTACAGAACTATGCCAAATGGTATTTGCAGTAGGCAGCCTCCAAGATGGCCCCCAATGGTCACCCCTCCTAGTGTTCACACCTTTGTATCGTCCCCTCCACATCATACCAGGGTTGATCTGTGTTACCAACACTATATGACAGGGTAATGGTACATCGTTTCTGAGATTAGGCTCTAGAAGGTAATGTTGCTCCTTTCTTAGTCACTCACTCTCTCCTGCTCTGAGATAGAACAGAAGTCAGATGCCGTGTCATAAGCTGCGCTATGAAGAGGCCCACAGCTGAGCCTGAAGCCTCTGGCTGAAGGCTTGCAAGGACCTGAGGCCTACAAGGGTGAACTTGTAAAGGATCCCACAGACCAGTCAAGACTTCAGAAGACTGTAGCCTAGCTGCACACCTCCTGAGTCTCTGAGCCAGAACCACTCAGCCCTCAGAAACTGTGAGGTAACAAATGTTTGTGGTTTTAAGCCTCTAAACTTGGAGGTAATTTCTTATGCATCAATATACATCTGATACAGTGTTCTTCAGACTAAAACTGCTCTTGGAATCAGGAAAAGATGGAGGTCGGTGAGGCCTCTGCTCATGTGGAAAAGTAGCATGGAGAAAGAATGGCTACAGCACAGGCATTTCAAATACGGAGAACAGATATTCCTCCTGCCTCTTTATCCCAGGCTGGTGCTTCGTCTCTTCAGCAAAGTCAGTTACTGTTTCTTGTGTATCTTTTTGGTGTATTTTGAGCTTTTCTGATGTTGCTTTGAACATCCTTGATCTACATAAATACTAAGAACTTTTTCTTAATATATATGAAGAAGAGAAGCATGTAAACTTGTGAAAACTTTGTATTATGTGTTGAACCCATCTGCAAAGTGGGTTTATCAACCCTAATGTTTAATATCTATTGTCTGAACTTACTTCCTTTTTATTCTGATTTTCTATTTTGCTCAACTCTGTAGAACAGACTATTTAGAGTTGCATCTGGACTTGGGACTATTTAAAAATTACTTGAATAGTAAACTATTCAACTATGACACTCCTATTCATGTAGCAGACTGATTCCCAGCAGTCAGTCTTTCTTTCTGGAGATACTTAGCTTTCATTAATAATTTATTATCTGTTTTTAACAAATGTGCAGTTGGTATTCATTAGGAATTCATTATTTGTTTTAACAGTGTGCTCAGCTCAGGGTCCTTGAATATTAAATTTACAACCTTTTAGAATTGTGAAGAATTCTTGTTCTATATGAAATTCACGCATTAATTATTAGGGTTTTATTCTTGCTTATGAGCCTTCACAAGCTCCCAAGACTTTCCAAACACAGGCTGTCCATGAAATGATACTTTCCTTCTTGGGAATTTTTTTGTGCTACATGGCAGCTTTTAGAATCATATTGCCTACATTCTGCTTCTTTTTTCAGTTAACTTAAAAATGTAAATGACTATCAGGGGCACCTGGGTGTCTCGGTCAGTTAAGCATTCCATGATTTCATGACTAGTGAGTTCAAGTCCAGTATGGGGCTCTGTGCTGACAGTTCAGAACTTGGAGCCTGCTTCTGATTCTGTGTGTTTCTGTCTCTCTGTCCCTCCCCCACTCACACTCTGTCTCTCTCTGTCTCTCAAAAATGAATAAATATTAAAAATATGTAAGTGACTATCAGAATTAACATTTGAAGATTCGATGAAAATTTATTTCAGTGTCAGGTACACAAAAGAGAATTTCTTTATTTTCACTTACTAATAAGTTTTTCTTTCAAGTGTAGCATTTCTATATTACTGTTTCCAGAGTTATGGGTTATGTCTTCCTCATAACCCGAGGTTATATTTTAGCATGTGCCTCATTTCATTTTAAAGATGACTACAAATTTTATTTACTTTTAACCCCAGACCACAAACTGTATTCACACATCTCATATATACACACACACACACACACACACACACAGAAGTGCACACATGCACACAATGATGAACATATTCTAAAAGCTATAGCAGTCATGGTTTTTGCCCAATCAATTGAATATATTTGTTTTCATTTTTTTTTTCCAGAAGTTTCATTTCTGGTCTTGGCTAATGTATTTCTGGAACTTTTTTGGTTTTTTTGCTTTTGTTCATGTTTAACATGGCTTTGCAGAATATGTAATAAGTCATACAGTTCACAGCTTACCCTCATTTGCTTTGTGATGGTGGAATAGTAAGCATTTGCCCCTGGGGTCTACTAATGCCCTCCAACCAAATTTAACTGATTTTATTTTTTGTTGCTTGGCCCCTGTTCTGTGAGGCCAACCTCTAAAATCTACTGTGTATGATTTTCTAGCCTTTTCAATTTCATTTCATTTGTCTCAACATTCACCACTGTTCAATTTCAGTCCTTCTATTACTAACACACAATGCAAGTCTATCCTCCTCTGTGAAAACTTTCTGACTGGAACACACAATGGGGTTTGATAAATTAATATCTAAAAAAAGTAAATAGTAAGAAAAAGCTTATCTTCTAATAAGGAAATATTACATCAGTTCAAACCCATAGAAACAGACCGTGTTCCTGGACTCTTGAATAAAGATGGCATGGACTGAGAGAAAGCCCAGATTAGTAGCTCTCCAAATTTAGTACGCTTACGAAAATACCACCTGGGATGGTTGTAAGGGTTGTAAGTTCAGGGCCCCACTCCCAGAGAATCTGATGTGGTAAGTGTGAGGTGGGGTCCAAGTATCTGTACCTTGAAAGATTTCTATGAAATCAGATTAGTCTCATGCTTTGAGGAAGATTTCGACGAGAAACACAGAAAGTTCATACCAGAATGATACATACATGTCCATAATAATGAAAGAAGGAGTAAGATGAATTAAGTGTTTACTCTGCACAGGAAATTATCACACCTCTTCCAGATTTTCTCAAAAATTCCTTAAAGAAGATATAATTAAAGGAATCATTTAAGTATTCCAGGAAAAAATACATATTTATGGGAAATTGTCTTATGAAGAGGGTAAGGAAACTATTTGAATTTGCTTTGAAACCTAAAAAGACAGAAACATCTAAAGGAATGTAGGTATTTAAATTTTTTTTAATGTTTATTTATTTTTGAGAGAGAGAGGGAGAGAGACAGAGCCTGAGTGGGAGAGAGGAAGAGAGAGAGAGAAAGAAGGAGAGGCAGACAGACAGACAGGCAGAATCCAAAGTAGGTTCCAGGCTCTGACCCGTCAGCACAGAGCCTGACTCAGGGTTCAAACTCATGAGCTGTGAGATCATGACCTGAGCTGAAGTCGGACACTCAACTGACTGAGCCACCCAGGCACCCTGGCATTTTTAACAAAGTAGAAAAATTAGAAAAAACTAAGATATAGTTGGTTCTTATTTAACATAGAAAGGTATTTGAATTAGGCCTTCATCTATAGAGCAGTGATTCTCCTTCCTGGCTGCACAATAGAATTATCAGGAAGCTTTAATAAATGTTTATGTCTGGGTCCCACCCTCTTCATATTGGGTTTTAATTAGCTTGGGCATGGCCTATGCATCAGAAATGCTAAAAACTTATTAGATTATTTTAATATTAATTAATATTAATTAGGTTAATAACTACTATTCTGGTGAATCTGGCAAGTACTTCAGCTATATGAAATCAAGCTATCTGAGAAAGACTGATTAGCTACAGCAATGCACACACAGTAAATAGGGTTTTGCAGTTCATCATTAGCTAAAAGCTCTAAACTCAGTACTGTTATTAGAGAAGGCAGTTAGATGCAAGTTGGGTTTCAGTTACAAAATAAAAAGATTAGTCTCTTTATTTGTATTTGTATAGTATTTCTTTTGCACATAAGTCCATACTTGAGAGTGAAATAGGCCTAAAATAAATATGAATATCCTGATTTTCACATTAATTTAGACTCTAGACCTCTGTGGTAGGTGAAATAATGGTCCCAAAGATGGGTTTTAATCCCCAGAATCTGAATAGCATCAACATAGCAAAGGGAATTTAAGGTGGTAGATTGAATTAAGGTTGCTAATTAGCTGAATTTAAGATAGGAAAATTATCCTAGGTTATCCGTTTGGATCCAATGTAATCACAAGGGTCCTTAAATGTGGAAGAGGGAGACAAAAGAAGAGTCAGATAAAGAGATGTGACAACATACACAAGGTCAGACGGATGTGATATGAGAAGTCAGCTCACTAGTACTGGCACTGAAGACAAAGGAAGAAGGGCATGAGCCAGGGAATGTGCTAGGTAGCCTTTGGAAGCTGGAAGAGTCCAGGAAATGAACTGTCCCCTAGAACCTATAGGAAAGGGACACAGTTCTACCAACACCTTGATTTCAGCCAAGTGAGTCCAATTTGGACTCTGACGTTCCAAACCAACCGATAATAGATTTGTGTCATGTTAAGCCACTAAGTCTGTGGCCATTTGTTCCAGCAGTAATGGGAAACTAACACAACTTGCCTGTTTCACATAAAGAACAACCCATGGAAATGTGAAAATGCTCTTTTGAGATCAGCTCTTCAGTGGCCCCAGGGCTCGGGGACACAGGCCAGCTTTCTCACGTCATATATGCTACGCAGGAGGACTGCAAGCCCTACGCCTGTTGGTTGATTCCTAGCCTCCTTAGTGAAAGCAAAACCTCATCTCAGTCCACAAATCCTCAGATGCTTATGGTGACCAGGATGTGCAAGGTAGCAAGGACAGGGTGCCCAGCAGAGGGAATGGCACTTAGAACAAGCAGGCAGTACTCTGCACCAGGCCCAGTATCGTCAGTGTTTCCTGGACTTCTAAGTAAACAAAGCTACCATTTTGCACCAAACTTATGAAAATTTTTTCTTGTTTCTTATGTCTCTTTTGTGATGAGCCCGGTGTACATACATGGTTTAGTGACAACTGTCTGATCCTTCACAGTGAAGCTCTTATTTCTGTTTTCAAAAAATTCTTCCCTGGAGGTCCCTATTCTGTGAATTTCCCTTCTCATTTGGCTATGGATATATATGATATGAGGTCAGTACAAACAAGGCAATCCCTCTGATTTTGGACAGAAGGATATAATGTGGAAGGAAAATAAAAGTTTTAGTTGTGCAGAGCATATGCTGAACTCCCTGGTGAAGAATTTCAGTTTCCTGATTGCATGATGCCTATAGAGTCTCATTTTTTACTTCTACATTCCCCTTGTTTATTCAGCAAATATTTGAATAATCACCATGTCACTTTGCTGGTCCTTAGGGATGAAGAATAAGACAGGTCTGGCCCCATCTCTCCTGGAACTTAAAATCTAGTGGGTGTCACAGGAAAGAAAACAGAGATTCCAATACTACATTATTAATGTGTTTATCTGCCTAGCAATTATTTATGAAGTACTTATGCTGAACTAGTGCCAGGAAAAGAAAAGTAAGGCACAGGCTACAGTTCAGATACTTAAATGGGGGTAGTAGGAAGCCCTTTCCACATAAATTTAATATTTATGGAAAGGACTTGAACATACAGAGATTTTATAGACCTGGCTGCCATCAGGGATTGAGGATGGCTGTGGAGTGGTTGGATCATTTGTGTGGCAGGACCCACTTACCACCTCAGTTTTTTATTCTGAAGTCCTTCCAGACTATGAACTTAAGACTCTATTTGGAGGGGCTTTTTTTCCTGAAAACTTAGAATTGCTCCCAAAAGAAGTAAATCAAAATCCAAGATGATGTGGCAACTAAATAACCTTAGAAGAAGAGGTTTTGTTGGCCACCCACAGTAAAATCATCTGTGAACACTTGGAATTCCTACTGAATTACAGTCTCACTACCTGACACTCTGGAATCTGTACCTTTCACATGGACCCCAGGACTAACGTATGAGGATCCCCAATCTATCCCACATTGTCATTTTTCTTTATCAGTTTTGAACAGCCAGCTCTCTCTAATTTGACTCTGAAGTCAAGAGGTTTCCTAGGGATTTTGAATAAGGCTACTCTCTTAAACCAGTTAGCCCCATACATGACGTATGAGATTACATCTAGAGAAGTAAATGAGCCTGTTTATAAGGGTTTGTTTATAAGTATTTTACCTGAGAAGGGAACACTCAAGAACATCTATCCAAGATAGCTTGCATCCAATGTAATTGTATCCAATGCAATTCAGGTTGGCAACACCAAAATATATTAGTAATCAAAATATTGAAACCTAATCAGTTGCATTATAGCAGGTCCTAGAAAAGCTTATTAACAGGGGGCTACTCATTCCTTCAAAGTCTGTCTCTCTCTTTTTAAATTTACTGTTGTCTGGAATAAAAGACTAATAACATTACCCAGCACAGTGGAGGGGAGGGAGAGGGGTAAAGAGAGGGAGACTGGATTTGGGAGAGAATAAACAACTGATCATCAGAGAAACCTTTTATTTTCTCGGTTAGAGATGAGTCAGCAGGCTTCACCATTAGCTGAAGGAAGAACTCTCAAGACAATTTCAAGACTCTTGGCTCCAGGTCTCTAATCATTGTTCAGTCTTCTTGCTATAATATGGAGTCCCTGGAGATGTCACCACAGAGAAAGTGTGCTGGCCAGAAAACCTGTGTACACTAGGGTCCTTAATATTTATTTTTCTCATTGTATATTCACATGTTTTTTGTGGTATATGATTGTTTTTTTTCTCTATTGAGTTTGGAGAGTTGGGCTCTATGATCCCAACAACCTCTCTAATTATGGTGACCAAGTAGTTTCTTAACTGCTAACTTGAGTGTCAAGAATCTGTGAGATTCAGCTTAATTGTGCAGCTAGATTCTTTTAATAACATCTCCAGGTTATTTCTAAACAACTGTAAAATGTATTATAGACTTTTTAGTGCTGTTAGGAGTCAATATTTTACAAAGAAAACAACAAGCTCAAAGAGATGAAATGACAAGCCAAGGACACAGGGCAAGAGCATGAATGGGTAGAGACACAAACCTTTTGAACATGGCAAGGCAACACTGCTTCCGCACATTGCAGTGTCTCTCACACACACCTTGGGCACAAGGACTTTGCTTCCATCCACTTACATGCCCATTGGGCTTTTAATAACAAAACACCTTGGTTATAAAGCAGATCCTTCCACAGATAAAATGACTTCATAATTATAGAAGCTTCACATATAGTTATTTTTCCCAAGCCTTTATAGCTTTCCAAACCAATGTATGTTGATGCATGATGTTGCACTTCTTAAGCCTGGCATGGATTTCTTCCTCTTTTTTTAGTCATCCAAAAATACCCCTGCCAAAGCATACTAAAAATCAGGTGGAAGAAGATAAATAAAACTCTCTTGTTTGAAAATTTGATATTTTCATTTTGAAAATAACTCTTAAGCCTTGACAAAATGTTTATTTTCTATTAAAAATACAGTCATCCATCAAATTTGGCTTTACACTTAAAAATTAAAAAGGGAGGTCAGAATGCCCCAAGGATGTGATTTACATCCTTGACTATATTTAGACAGACCTCCTGTACACGGAATTGCCTTCCAATATGACCACCATATAAAGTTCACTTTTATCTGTTTTGCCTTGTTTGTTATGCTGTGTTTGCCCAAAGCTCACAGAGCTAGAGAATAACAGAAACCAGACCAGAAATGACTGCCTTTTCTCTGGGCCAAAATGTCACATGCAGAACAGTCACTGGGCTCCTACCAGTCTGTTGATAGGATTAACACTATGACCTCTCCCATTTGTTTCATTTAAATTACCATGAAGGCATGACTCAACAGTCAACATGCTCCGAATCGATGTTGGCATACACCGTGTAAACAGCCCATGCTCAGACCTCAATAACCCCTCACCAAAAGCCTAGGAAAATCTCTATTTCAAAAACTTATGGGTTTGAATTCCAGAAGCAGTGGAAGTCCACTGCCAGGAATCTAAATGGCGACAAGGTTCTGAGAGCATGGACTCTGAGCACGCTCCTCTGACTCCTTTCTGTGGCCCCCACTCCTCAGCCCACCACAGGCAGGAAGTGTCTCTTCATCAGTAAATGAGAGATATTAGAGAATAAAAAAATAATATGGGTGCCATGAGGATTAAGTGATACATTTCACTTAGTGTGTGAGCTACATATACATGAGACTGTTCATATAATTAGTCTTTAACAGTTCTAACAGAACCTCACCCATGAAAATCCTTAAAATGCCATTAATGCATTCATTAGCAAAATTTTTTTAATGTTTCTTTATTTTTGAGAGAAAGAGAGGCAGACTGCAAGCAGGGGGAGGGGCAGAGAGAGAGGAAGACACAGAATAGGAAGCAGGCTCCGGGCTTCGAGCTGACAGCACAGAGCCTGATGGGGGGCTTGAACCCATGAAATGTGAGATCATGACTTGGGCTGAAGTTGGTTACTCAACGGACTGAGCCACCCAAGGGCTCCGTATTTATCCATTCATTTTAAAGGACCTTTCCTCTTTGGTACTTAGACTCTTGAAGAAAGGAGAGACAAGATAGAGAAATGCAGTACAATTTTCCATCTTTTTTTTTTTTACTCTCTTTTATTCTGAGAAATAAGAAATTGAATGGGAATGATGGAGAATTATTATTGTTGAAGGAGTAAAATAAATCAAATGAACCTATAAAAATGAGGCTAATCAGCATGACTAACATAATAAACAGACAAGCTTTTCAGCTTGGTTGGATGGGTTGACCTAAAAGTTGAATTCACAAGGACAGAAAAATGGGAGGAAGATAAGAAGTTGCACTTGCAACACATTCTAAGGTGAGAAAAATCCTCTCCCACCTAAAAATGAGTCTTTTCCCTGCTCTAGTCCTCAAAGAGGAAGGGAAAAAGAAATGCTCCTGGGCAAGAGCTGATTTGCTTTCCTTTCCTCGCTGAATTCCTGACAGGCTTACTCATCCTGCTGTTGGTACTGTCCCCACATTGCATTGATTCCAGGAACCTCTCAGGGTCACTAGCAAGAGAGCAAATTATCTGCAGCAGGTGGTTATTGCCTCCACAACCACGATCAGCTCCAGACTATGACAGAGGAAGCACTCTCCCTCCTTGCTGTGCCCCTCACTCAGGGAGCGGTCACTGCACTACCTGTGTGCAGAGGCAGCCTCTCGAGGCTGCAGGTTAAGAAGACTGTACGATCCGGGCTTGCTGACAAATCTCTGATTCTTGGAACTGTTTTGCAGGGTGGATTTGCTGAACAACCAATTTCCCCTAACTTGAAAACAACATGAGATAAGAGGAACAGCAGAGATGCTGGGTGTCCAGTGTTGGTGGCTTCTTCGATTGTACGGAAGGTTACCAGGTGCCTGGGCACTGTGCCTCCTGGAGTAGAGGCTGCACCAGGCAGAGTGGACTGGACTCCAAGACCCAACAGGGCCATCTAGACACATGACGTGCACATTGGTGTTGTCCTCCAGATAGTTCAGCCGACCTCTTCCACTTAATAATAAACACATTTGGGAGAATTGAGAAATTGACCTTGGTTTTTAAAAGGGCCTATTGAGGGGCACCGGGGTGGGTCAGTCGGTTAAGCAACCAACTCTTGATTGTTAGTTGTAAGTTTTTTCATCCCCTTTATCAGTGGAAGGAACATGTGATCTCGTGGGCCATCCTGTTAGTGCGAGGGGCATCCACTGACACTAGGGAGGGGTGGGTGGTAAAGGGTAAGTGGAGCCCTGGGTGGTATCATTAAGTTGTTGGGAGAAACCTGAAGTGGACCTGCCTTCGGATACCCCCCTCTGACACCCAATAAGTGTCTGTATTAGTTCAAATCACTTGAGTTTAGTTTTCTTTCTTGCTGCTAAAACATCCCTAAAAATACAGAAATCTACTTAAAATACATCATTTGTCCTTTAAATTGCTACATTTTAATGTAAACATGTAGTTTCAGCTCTCTAAGGAACACAGAGTTTCAAATGAATGAATGAATGAATGAATTTACTTTGAAAAGCTGGTCTAATTAACACATTTTATTCATTAATTGTACAAGTCTTAGGTACGTGTCCACTCTGTCTAGCACTATGCTTGACAGTGAATATAAGTGGATAAATAAGACTGTGCCCTCAAATTTTTGGTGTCTGCCAAAAGGTACAGAAGCAAAAGTGAACATGGAAAAATACAATGTGATAAATGTGATGAGAAAGCTGTGTAACTAATCCCAGGTTCCAAAGAAGTGCTGGCTGATGCCAGAGCTGTGTTTCACAGGATAACTGAGAGATAAGTCAGGTAGAGGAGAAGGAAATGAGTATTCCAGGCACTAGAGACATGAACAAAGTCAGGACATCATCACTCACACTGTAATGTGAGCCATAAACCTTAGAGTTGTCCAAGGCACAACATATACTACTGTATAGAGCAACCCTCAGTAAAGACAAAGGAAAATGGAAAATGGTGGAGAATTTGTGGAACTACAAGCTGTCATTCTTTCTGCAGTGGCAGCAGGACCTCATGAGAGGTGAGGTTGGAGAGACCTCAAAGAAATGTGCATTCTTCTTATAGCATCACCTATGTAACACATTAAGGAAACTGAGCTCTATCCCATACATAGGTTATTTCTCCTAAAGTATGTATGTTAGCATCATCTGGTGAACATTTTTCAAGTGCAGACTTTCAGGTCCATCTCCCAGAGATGCCATATGTCTGGGGTGAGGTCAGGTACCTGCATATTTAACCAGATCTCCAATTGATTCTTCTTCCTAGTACTAATATTGAAAATTTTAAAAAAACAATGGAGGAGATGTGGTGTCACTGAAGGAGGTGGACCAGTGGAGCGACACGGCCCCATTCATTTCAGAAAATGACCATCTGGCCGTTTGAGGAATAGAAGGGGAGCTGGCTCGCTGGAGGCAGTTACGAAGATGTGCAGCAATTCCTATAAAGCGTTAAGAGACAAGGACAGGACGGTAGGCATGGGGAGGAGGCCAAAGATGCACACAGCTCTTGGCCAGGCCAGGCGGCCTCCAGGCCAGGGGAACACCAGGACCCTCGCGTGTTTTCCAGATGGAGAGCCTTATTTAGCAAACTTCTTGCAAGTAGGCAGATGCAGAAGCCTGTGTGGCATCTCCTGAAGGTGTGGCCATAACTGGCTTTATGGATCCTGCTGAGGAGGGACCTGTCCCAGCAGCTGAGCCTGATGGAGTCATTCAGTCATTGGCTCCCCAGGAAACCAAACCAGAAAATCCATACTCCTTGTCCTCAGAAATCTTTCATTTGAGGGAGGAGAGATGATACATGAACCAAAATATTTGCAAAATACTCCTTCAACTGTTGAGTGGGATCCTATGAACTGAGTAAGGGTTGCGAAAGGAGAGGCCCCGAGGAAAGAAAGAAAGGGGGATGGGAAGATAAGAAGGGAGGCGAAGCACGGTTTTCATCAGAACTTTTGTATTCCACACAGGAGTCTGGTCAATTGGTTGAGGAGATGAATGAGCTTTTCATCTCCTCAAATTCCAAACCAAGCATTTAAACACAACTTCAAACATTCCTCTGCTTGCTAAATGTATGGCCTTAGGTGAGTTATCTGATCTTTGTGTTCTTTAGTTTTCTCATCTGTAAAATGAGAATAATAATTGTGCTACCTCAGGAGATGGCTCTGACTAGTAAACAAGTTCACATTTGTAAAGCTCCTAGAAGAACGTGGGCACTTTGCAGAACAGCAGGGTAACACTTAGCAAGCTCTTTGAGTACTTATTTAAATTTAATTTAAATAGGGGTACCTGGGTAGCTCAGATGGTGAAGCTTCTGACTTCAGCTCAGGTCATGATCTCACGGATTGTGGGTTTGAGCCCCATGTCAGGCTCTGTGCTGACAGCTCTGAGCCTGGATCCTGCTTCAGATTCTGTCTCCCCTTCTTTCTGCCCCTCCCCTGTTCATGCTCTGTCTCTCTCAGGTTCTCAATAATAAGTAAATGCTAAATTTTTTTAAAAAATTTTATTTTAAATAAAATATGCTCAATGAATTGTATAACAGATACATTAAATTCAAACTTGAATTAAAATGTGTGTACTACATCTACAAGAACTGGCCAGGACCTGTATTGAGCCAAGGTCTCTGCAATCACGCCTTTGTTTCCCTACTGAGACAGATGAAGTGGCCCATAGGCTCCAGTACCACACCTGTGACTGTAGCTAGGGAGAAATCCATGCCCACACTCGCAGTGCCACCCTGCAGCCTCTTACAGAAGCGCTAGTGTCGTTATTTACTTAACATTGTTGAAAGTACCTGACTCTTTCATTTCCCCCATAAGTTTCTAGCCTCTTGTATTTTAACCTGTGGTTTCTAGCCTTCCCCCCCCTCCCCCCAACAACTGATTTAATTTCTAAACATGCAGGAAAGAACATTGGTCAATGTACTTGTTATTGCAGCCTCCATAATTAGCTTTCTAATTCTCCCTTCCACAATGATATTTTTTGTTTTGTTTTGTTTTAATTTTTTTACATTTATTTGTTATTGAGAGACAGAGACAGAGCATAAAGTGGGGAAGGGCAGAGGAGAAGGAGACACAGAATCCAAAGCAGGCTCCAGGCTCTGAGCTGTTAGCACAGAGCCCGATACAGGGCCCGAACACAGGATCCATGAGATCATGACCTGGGCTGAAGTCAGATGCTCAACCAACTGAGCCACCCAGGTGCCCCCACAATGAAATTTTTATAGAAAAATATTAATATTATTTCTGTGTTTCTACCCAAAGGATAATAGCATTTCACTTATGTGTGTGAGGATCTGCAATACTTTGGAAGAAAAAAATGCCTTGTAGACAAGAGCCTTAATTTTAAAATTTTAGTTCTTAATTCCAGTCCAAAGAACTGTAGGGTGGATGATAGTTAATTCCCATATTTCTGAAGGAGAGTTAGTTGTAGAGGCAATGTCCAGCCAAGCTACCCTTGACTTTGTGTTTTATAATAGTAAAGACCCATCAGTGAGAACGGTCTTCTCTGACTCTTTTATAGGCTGAAAGACATTTGTTGCTCTGGGGAGGAACATTCCATACAAGGTTTCTCAAAGCATGGTTTTTGCATGATGTATATCAGAAACTCCTACTGTATTTATTAATTTCAAAGACTGTACCATAAGCTTAAGAAAGCCATCTCAGGGTAGATCCAAAGCCCCTGATGTACAGGTTACAATGTAATTTTGTGCATACTGAAGTTTTTGAACATTCCATTTGAAAATGGAATGAAGATACCAAAAGAGGTAACCTTAATGACTCTGATACTTAAACTGAGGAAAGCAATTAGAGCTAAAATTTCAGGAATTGGGGTAATCTTGGGATAAGGGAATCTCTGTTCCTAAAATATTGGTTATAAATAAGTATTAAACTTAAGGAAATTATAATCAAGAAAAAGGATACAGAAATTGAATTCTTAGAAGATAGACTCAAAACAGAAAATGAATTATTAGAAGATAGACCCATAACAGGTTATGGACAACTTAAGGGTTGAACCATACAACCTTTGAGGATCACATTCCTCACAAAAATATCTCTTGGAGATGCTGTCAGAAATAGACACTGGGATGGCTGAGTGGCTCAGTCAGTTAAGCATCCAACTCTTGATTTAGCTCAGGTCATGATCTCACAGTTCATGAGATAGAGCCCCGCATGGGGCTCTGCTGTGATGGCATGGAGCCTACTTGAGATTCCCTTTCTCCTTGTCTCTATTCCTCTTCCTGCCCCTCCCCCACTTCTGTCCCTGTGCACGCTTGCTCGCACACACACACACACATTCTCTTTCTCTCTCAAAATCAATAAATAAACATTAAAAGAAACCCTATTCATTAAAACAAGAAGTAGATACCAAGGAGGTTCATATTTGGTATTTGAGGATATGCAAAGTTGACACTATACTGTATTCCTCTATAAGGTTATACATTCTCAGGGACAGAATCTGTGCCTTTTGTATTCTTTCTATCTCTGGGGACTAACACCCATGTCTGTTAATGATAGATAATGATAGCCTTAGCAAATATTGATCACATATTGGGTGATCAGCAAATGTTTACTGAAATCAACTGAGAGAAGGATCACTTTATTGAGAAGAGTCCACTGGAAAGGAGAAAACCCAACATAGTTCGAAAAGATATGAGGATGAATTTACAAAAACATGTAAATTGTTGTTATTGAATGTATCAATAATAGTTGTTGTTATTGAATGTATACCTGACATTTAACTAAAAATGTCAAAATCACGTTTTTTCCATACTGTCCTGACCATATTCCATGTAATTTTGTTTACAAAGCTTTGTCCTTGGCTGTCCCTGTGTCTATGTCCCTTTAGGCTACCCAGAATTTTGCTAACCTTCAACTAATTTAATAATACAATATATTTAATTTTCATAATACTGAACTCTAATTTATAAAGCACACTTTAAATAAACTTCTTTCTCTTGATTTATTTTGATCTCTAGGGGTATTTCTATAGTTTATTTCAAAATATCTATGGCTTTAAAATATTTCCTCAAAATGAGGGGGTTTTTTTTGTTTGGTTTTGGTTTTTAGAGAGAGAGCAGGGTAGAGGGGCAGAGGAGAAGAATCTTAAGCAGACTCCATGCTCAGTACAGAGCCTGATGTGGGGCTCAATCCCATGACCCTGATCATGACCCATGATCGTGATCGTGACCTGCACTGAAATCAAAAGTCAGACGTTCAACCAACTGAACCAACTAGACGCCCGAGTTGTTTTTTTTTTTCTCTTGATCAGCTCCACTGCAATATTAAGATACAAAAGGTCTTCTACTGGTTGTAACAGCCCCTGGTATCTAGCATAATGACATTTTTCACAAGTAAAATGGTCCTCCCCAAAAAAAACCAATCTTGTTGACCTCTGAAAATCACATGTGTTAAAGAAAAGAGAAAACAGATATTGGCAATTTTATCTCCCACAGTACTTTATCCTTTTTCTGGAGTTCGGGGGTTAGAGAGTGATTTTAGTTTCAATATTCTTGCAAAATCCTTAACCTCTATTTCCAAAAAAGAAGTTTGTCAAAGCAGCTTTTAAACATTGAAAAAGCTTTTAACATCATGAATTGCATAATAATATAAGCTAAGGGTAAATGAATGAAAATCACAGATTACCTATCTTGTTGATTATATGTGTTTTTAGATTTTAAGAGAAAAAACATGTTTTACTGAGCTAAAACTGTGTTTGGAATATAATTGACAGTGTTCAGGAAGCCCCCGGGATAAAGGCTTTCAGTATTATTTCCACAGCTATAATTTTTAGACAAACACAACATAGACCTTCTTTTTATATAAGCATACAAAATATGGTTATTTGTGCAAAAAGAATAATAGAAATAAATCAAACTTACTTAGAGTCAGTTTATTAAATAGACCTGCTGAATTGAAGTGGACAATGAAATCATAAGATATCACGTTAGAAAAGCTACTTAGTGGGGCACCTGAGTGGCCCAGTTGGTTAAGCGACCAACTCTTGATTTCAGTTCATGAGATCAAGCCCTACAATAGGCTCTGCACTGACAGCATGAGACTGGTTGGGATTCTCTCTCTCTCTCTCTCTCTATCTGCTCCTCCCTCACTGGTTCTCTCTCTTTCTCTCTCTCTGTCTTCCTCTCTCAAAATAGGTAAGTAAATATTTTAAAAATATGGATTAAAAAAAATAAGAGTCCCTGGAGATTATTGGGAATCTTCCCATATTAACTTGAGTCTGAAGATGATAAATTACTTGCCAATCACACAGAGGTAAAAATTAGAATTAAGGCTGGTTCAAAACTCTTATTTTAGGGGTGCCTGGGTGGCTCAGTTGGTTGAGCGTCCGACTTCGGCTCAGGTCATGATCTCACAGTGCGTGGGTTCAAGTCCATGTCAGGCTCTGTGCTGACAGCTCAGAGCCTGGAGCCTGCTTCAGATTCTGTGTCTCCCTCTCTCTCTGACCGTGCCCCGCTCACACTGTCTCTCTCTCCCTCTCTCTCTCTCTGTCTCTCAGAAATAAATAAAACATTAAAAACAATAAATAAATAAAACAAAATTCCTTATTTTAGTTCCTGACAGAAAAGAATGATCAGGCAATGAAAATGTTGGAAACGCTTGCTAGTACTCAAAGTTATATCTGTGTGAACCAAAGATTTATCTGTAATGGTTTATAAATTATGCAGTGGGTATTTAACTAAATTAAAATATTACATTTATGTGAAGTAACTATATGATGCAAATAACTTTTTTAGACTTACTATATTATAAAATTGCTCTGAATATCTAGTATTTTAGGACTTGATACTGGATCAAAGACACATGGAAAGACTTGAATGAACACACAAGACAGATCAAAAAATGAATTCTGTTCTAAAAGAAAGAGGAGGGGCGCCTGGGTGGCTTAGTTGGTTAAACATCAGATTTTGGCTTAGGTCATGATCTTGTGGTTCATCAGTTTGAGCCCCACATCGGGCTCTGTGCTGACAGCTCAGAGCCTCGAACCTGCTTCAGATTTTGTGTCTCTTTCTCGCTCTCTGACTTTCCCCCACTCATGCTGTCTCTCTCTCAAAAATAAATAAAAATATTTTAAAAATTTAATTTCATTTAAATTTAAAAAATTAAAAACAAACAAAGTGAAAGAATGAGGAGCATGGGGGCCAGAAGGAGAGAAGGCCAGACTGCCACTTACTACCAGCACAATCTAGGATAAGACATCACTTTGAGTCTCAAATTTCTCACACCCCCACCTAAGATGAAACACTGAATGGAAAACCATTCTAAAAAGCATTCATGTAATAAATGTAATATGATTGCTATTATTATACTAATCAGATAAGTATATATTATACTAATGAATAGTATACACTATTCTAGTTAGTATAATATAAATGTGGGGCACCAGGGTGACTCAGTTTTTTGAGCATCTGATTCTTGGTTTGGGCTCAGGTCATGATCTCATGGTTGTGGGATCAAGCCCCACATCAGGCTCTGCACTAAGCATGGGACATACTTGGGATTCTCTACCTCACTCTACCTCTCCTTTACTCTCTCTCTCAAAAGAAAAAAATATACATACATATATACACACATATATATATGTAAGTACTATTGCTACTATTTTAAATGCTTTAGTCAATATTTTTGTGGTTATAGTGCCCATCACAGTAGTAACTTTAGTCAGAAATCATTGTAGAGCCAGAGGTGTCCTTTTTGAAGAATCCCAGAGTAATGAGATCACCAAGGGTGGAAAGTCTGGAGCCAAAGTTCTACTTACAGGGCTGTTGGCCTTCTAGTTACAACTCTTGCTGATCTGTCATCTACCTTGTGCTTCAATTTTTCCAAACACCTTCAGCAACATTCCACTTAAATGCTTCATTACCTCAATATCGAAAAGTATAAAACTGCATCCCCACCCCCTTTCTCTAAACTCACATCCACTGGGGTTATTCACGATATCATCAGCCGCCCATGTACTCAGCCTGAAACCAACCTTGGCTTCATCTTCTACTTCACCCTGTCCTCTGCTCTTCTATGTCTAATTCATCAGCAAATTCTACTGCTTTTATGAAATTGAAGTGAAATTTATATAACATTAAATGAACCATTTTTAAAGCATACAATTCAGTAGCATTTAGTCCATTCACAGTGTTGTATAGCCACCACCTTTATCAAGCTCCAAAACACTCTCTTCACCCCAAAGAGAATCCACATACCCATTAAACAGTCACCTCCATTCCCCTCATTCCTGGTCCCTGGTCACGACTAATCTGCTTCTTGTCTCTATGGATTTATCTAATCTGGATACTTTAGACAAATGGAGTCATACAGTATAAGACATTTTGCATCTGGTTTCTTTCACTTAGCATACATTTTTAAAGTCCATCCATGTCATAACGCATATCAGTATTGATACCTTTTCATGGCTAAACGATACTCCATTGCATGTATTACCATATTATGCGCCTCCATTCATCTGTTGATGAGCACTTGAGTTGTTTCTACCTTTAGTCTACCATAAATAGTGCTGCAAGGAACATTCATGTACAAGTATTCGTTTGAGTGTCTGTTTTCAATTCTTTTGAGAATACACTGTCTTAGCAGTCTCCAGAGATATCAAACCAATAGGTTTTCTTTCCATGTAGACATATATATAGAGAGATTTATTTTAAGGAACTGGCCCACATGATTTTGGGAGCTGAGAAGTCTGAAATTTGAGGGCCAGACCAGGAGGTTGGCAGTTCAGGTAAGAACTGGAGTTTTGAGTCTAAGTTTTGCAGGTTGACAGACTGGAAACTCAGGCAAGGCCCATTTCTATGTTGCGTACTTGAGGACAATTCTTCTATGAGAATCCTTCTATGGGAATGCTCTTAAGACCTTCAAATGATTGAATGGGGTCCACTCCCCTTATGAAGGGTAAGCTGTTTTACTCAAGTTTGATGCTTTAAGTGTGAATTACATTTGAAAAACACCTTCACAGCAGCATCTAGACTGGTGTTTGGCTAAATAATTGAGCACCGTACCCTAGCCAAGTTGACACATAAAATTAGCCATCATTTATACTTAGGAATAGAATTGGTAGGTTGTACAGTAATCTCATTTCACTTTTTGAGGAACTGCTGCCTTTGTAGGTTCTGGGACCCAGTTTCCAACATGAGGCGGTGCGGCTCCCCACACGACCAAATAATTCTCAGACACCAGTAGGGTGTCCAAGAATTTAGCTCAATTCTGACACTACCTACCCAGAGATAGCATCAGATACAGCATAAAGGGTTCAGGTCTACAAGACTGTCTGCCATGGCCACTTCGGACACCACTCACAAGTCCAGGATGTTTCCTGTCCTGATAAACTGGCTGTAAATCAGAGGGTCCCACAGCCCTCTCTTCTGGTTCAATTAATTTGCTAGAGCAGAAACATTTTCCTTAGTAGATCACTGATTTATTACAAGAGGATATTACTCAAGAAGAGTCAGATGGAAGAGATGCATAGGGCAAGATATGGGCAAAGGAGTGCAGAGCTCCCGGGCCCTGTCTGGGTGTGCCACTCTGCCAACACATCCATGTGTTCACTAACCTGCAAGCACTCCCAAACCCTGTCTTTTGGGGGCTTTATGGAGGTTTCATTACATTGGTGATTAATTCAACCTTAGGGCTCTTTCCTCTCACTGGGGGTTGGATGATGGGATTGAGAGTCCCAACCCTCTAACCACACAATTGGTTCTCCTGGCAAGGAGCCCCATTTTGGATAGAATCCAAAATTTATCTCATTAACATAACAAGAGCCAGCTTTGTTGTTCTCCACATTTAGGAAATTCCGAGAGCTTTAGGAGCTCTGTGCCAGAAATGGAACAAAGACCAAATACGCATTTCTTATTATAAACCACAACATCACACTGTCAAATTGTCTTCCACAATAGCTGCACCATTTTGCATTCCCACTAGCAATGCAGCAAGCTCAATGGTTGAATTTCTTCACACTCCCTCCAACTCATGTTATTTTTTTGTAGTTTTTGTTAAAGCCATCCTAGTGAGTGAGGAGTGGACTGATTAGTTTTTATTACATCTGTGGTATCACTAAAGATTTGTTCTTGGAATTCCACTAACTAGGATAACTGTCTTTTGCATGATGTAGGAGGTTCTAGGGACCTGGACCAGATGAACTCTTTGAGTTGGTAATTCAAGTATCCTTTGGTGACATTACATTTCAGAACTTATTGTGGTATATATGGTGAGCAGGGAAACACATTTTCCTAGTTTCTGGGGTTTCCTTCCATGCAAAGGAAATTCACATGACCTAACACTGTAAGCCATTCTGTACACTGTCAGGCATAACTGATGTCATGAATGGAGGAAGGAGGCATGGGTCACTGCCACCCTTCCTTTGCCTTTTTTCTTAAGATCTAACTGCCTGTGCAGAATCAGTCTTGACTCTGCTCATCTAGGGAAGGGCCCCATCCCTGCAGGTTGAAAGTTATTTTTAGTCCCATGTTGATTTTTAAGTCAGTCTAATCTTGGCGTTCAGGATGAGAAATCCAAAGGCTTGCAGATCTCTGTTACAAAGGAGTTATTTTTGTCTCTCACTGCTGATCCTTTTGTCTTATCTCAATTAATCTAGAACTTATGTTGGGAAATGAAATGTCCTTTATTGTATCCATTACCTGAAGACATTTCCATAAATATAATTCATATCATTGTGTTAATTTTATTTTATGATTAATCTGATCTTTCTCTAATGCAAGAATAGATGCATTTGTTGGATATGTATTTATGGATGTGAGAGATCCACCTTGTTAATTAATCCTATTGACCAAGGAATTGTTTCCTAAGTGCGTAAGGTGTTTGGTTAAAGCGTTCATTATTACATTATCAAAAGACAGATCAGCTCTGAATTTTGTACAAGAACTATGATTGTAATTGTTTGACTTTTAAAAATTATTTTTGTAAGATTGGGGAAAGAGACTGGTATGAGACTTTTCTTCTCTAAAATCAAAATGCTGCTTTTCTGAAACAAAATAAAAAACATAGAAAACATCTTAAAATGAGAGAATTCACAAGATTTCTGGGCAGGGAGAGGAAACTTTGAAGAGAGAAGTAGATTTATCAAATAAATCTCAGTTAATTCTACTTGAACTAATCCCTTATAATGGGGCACAAAACAGTAGTACTTATATAAGAACTGCTCTTTCACACATTCCCTCATATAATTGTATTTTCTATTGTCACTACTTATGCTTTTTAGGTAATCCTCCCAAGTTGATGAATATGTGTCTATCTTTCCCCTGTGGCAAATTTTTTATTATGACAGATATTTATTTAAATAAGATAATGTATTCACTAGCAGATCATTAGTGATGTGTGATAGCTGTGTTTGCTTCAGAATACTCAGATGGTCAGGTTTCTTACCAAACTTCAAGTTCAGGTTTCTAAACAGATAAACATTTCTAAGAGCCAGTCAGCCTTCATGTTTGTGCCCCATGTGTATATGCCTGTCACACATTCCAGATTCTTCTATTTCGAGACCCTTATAATTTTTCACCATGAATATCTGAAGCATGTAATTACAAAAATTTTGATCCAGGGACATTGTCAGCCTAAGAATTAATTATAGACAAACAAACCAACAAAACCCTTCACTTAGAGTTGTGTGTGTATATTGAATACTATCTATCATTATTAATACCTTAGGTTATTAGCCACTCCCTATTATTTATTTTGGGGTTTGAATTTTACTTTTATATGTATTCTTAAATTATTTTCTTAGTATATTAAGGGATAATAATAGAACTAACTTCATAAGTTTAATAGTAAGGATTTAATGAGTTAATATATGTATTTAGAACAGTTTAGCTATTATTCATATTATTACTACAGTTATTATGATTTGTCTTAGTTTGGGAGGGTAGATTATATTATTTTACTTAATCTTGAGATTAACAGTGTGAGCCTGAGTTTTAACCTGGACTTATCAGCCTCATGAATGTATTACCTAGCTTGGGCTGGGACAACCCAAAAGATTCAGATGGCTTAAACAATAGATATTTATTTTCTCACAGTTTTAGAAGCTGGAACTCCAAGCTCAGGGTGCCAGCATGGTTGGTTTCCCATGAGATCTCTCCTCCTGGCTTGTAGATGACTATCTTCTTGCTACGTGCTCACATGGTATCTTCTTTGTAAGAGCTCCGAGAGAGAGAGAGAGAGACAGACGGACAGACACAGAGACAGATGCAGAGACACAGAGAGAGACTAAGTTTTCTAATGTCTCCTCTTAGAAGAGCAGTAATCCCATCAGATCCAGACCCCACTCCCGTGACCTCAGCTAAGCCTACCCCCCAGAGGCCCCACCTCCATGTACCACCACACTGGGGGGTATGGCATGCACGGACAAATTTTCTGAGGGACACAATTCAGTCCATAGCAATGCACCTGGCAATATTTACTGTCTCTAGGCTGAATTTCTCAATTTGTAAAACATAGCTTACAACACAACAGAGTCACTGTGAGACTAAAGTGACTTCGTTTTCACCTTCTGCTTATTTGTATCATTTTGTGAGGACATCCTCTAAACAGACACATATGGTTTCTGTCATATGAACAGTTATGACACAGTCTCCAAAAAAGAAAAAAAGTCTCCTCTATTTTTGTCCCTTTGTTCTGCCTGTTTTGCCTTCCAATCCCTGCCTGATGTGGCTTCAGCCTATCTTTTCAGTCACCTAGTACCCTCTACCTCTACTTCCCCTGTGTGAAGTACCTTCGAGCTAGCTCAGACCGCTCTACCTCAGTGCTTTGTTTACCTAGAAAATGCTATTTAATCAACTCTATAAAAGTTTTTAAATCTCTCTCTAGAAATAAAATTTCCTCCTAGAGTATCAACAGCAGTTTGGGTCATTCTTATAGATATATTTTTTTCATCTGCTTTGTATTATAGTTCTGTGTCATCATAGCTTATGTCCGTATGGGTGAAGAGTTTTTTAGTGAAAGACAAATCAGATCCTCTCCCACAGACTTAGCACACAGTGACCATTCACTTCATAAATCCATTGAAAGTACAGAAGGGACAGGTCCTGGATTTCCTTTGTACTTCTATTGCAAAAGGGATGGTTATTTTTGTTACAATAAATAAAAGACCATGAAAGGGTGGCCCATTCAGCTTTTGAGTATTCAAGAAGCAGTGATTGTATATACAAAGTTGATGTGTTCACTTCAGTTATAGTCAAGTGTTCATTAAAGTAAATTCTCAGAAGCTCAGTTTCAAGCAACTGCTCATTAGTTTAGGTTGCTGTTTACAGATACTTATATACAACACAAATATATTACATATATCTAGCCCTTAAGAGTTTGCAAAGTAGTTCCATGTACATGATCTCCTTTGGTCATTACATGAGCTCTGTGATATGGACAAAATAATTATTTTTAAATCAACTCTGTAGAACAAAAATCCAAGTTTAAAAGCATGTGATCTGTCCAAGGTCAAAAGCTAATACACACTGAAACCACGTCTAAATTCCAGATATTTTTGTTCCTAATCTGCTCTCTGGCAAACATATTATCTCTCACCACATAACATGCCTTGAAAATTATTCCATAATCCAGGGTACCTGGGTGGCTCACTCGGTTGAGCGTCTGACTTTGGCTCAGGTCATGATCTCCTGGTTCATGAGTTTAAGCCCTGCACAGGGCTCGTCGCTTTCAGCACAGAGCCTGCTTCAGATCCTCTGTCCCCCTCTCTCTCGGCCTCTCCCCTACTTGTGCTGTTTCTTTCCTAAAATATAAATAAACATAAAAAAAAACTATTCCATAATCGATATATTTTAATTAATCAGACTAGAGTCTTCCACCACCTTCCTTCCCCTTAATCACTCAGAGTTTTCACTTGATTAAGGCTTCAGTAGAACAGACTATATGTGATTGTAAAATACTCAGGGAAATCCCTGATGTAATCAGGCCAATCCCTTTTTTCCAGTGTGTTTTTCTATTACTTAAGTAAACTACTTTACTTCATTTACCCAGTATATTCAGTCTATAAAAACACATCACCTCCCAATTAATTATCTATTTATTTTTTTTAAAAAAACCTTTGAAATCCAGCTAAATAGTTTAAATTGCTTAATTTCACATAAATTCTAACTTTGCTTTCCTGCAGAAAACATCAATTCAAATGAACTTGAAGTATTACATATCACACACTAGTTTGTTTCTTATTAAAATTTAACAATATTTGATCAAAGCATGTAAATTTCATAGACTTTAAGCATTTCTCATTGGTATATTTGCTAATAATTGGTTTGCTTGTCTCTGGGCCATTTCTTTTTATTTTTCCTTATAAAATGGTGGTCAAGCTCTGTAATTAAAAAAAACACAGTTTGTTTAGTAATACTATTTATGATTTCCGCTGAGTGATAATTTTGATTCTACTTCTCCAAGAAAAACGCACCATATTTAGGATTTTTTTTTTTTTTAGAATCCTCAAACTACCCAATTAAATACATACAGATGTAATTCGTTAGGTGTTTTTCTCTAGATGACAATGTTTAGTTCACTTATTGTACTGAATGATGTTATCAATGCCATTTCATGTGATTCTAAGTTTTTATGAGTATGACCCTGTTTGCTTGGAAAGCTGTGTTAACCTTTTATACCATGCCAGTATGAACAACCTCTTCCTGGTGGTTAAGAACATTGCTGGGGCACTTGGGTGGCTCAGTCGGTTAAGTGTCTGACTTCAGCTCAGGTCATGATCTCACGGTTCATGGGTTCAAGCCCTGCACTTGGCTCTGTGCTGAGAAATAGTTCAGAGCCTGGAGCCTGTTTCAGACTCTGTGTCTCCCTCTCTCTCTGACCCTCCCCTGCTCATGCTGTCTCTATCTCAAAAATAAATAAAACAAACAAACAAAAAAAGAGTGTTGCTCAGTACTTACAAGCCTTTGACTTGGCTTCTTGCCACAACATCAATTAGGGCTTATTTCTTCAGTATTGGTGCCAGGGCATCCATTTATGACAGACAAAGAAAGCCCTTCAGATTATAAGTGCTACTTCATTTAGATTCCAAGATCATATCTTTCCATTGAGTTTCCTATGAAGTTGCATCCTCTATACTCTAGAGCCAAAGCTCTTAAAGACTGAGTTCAAAAAATTGATGTCAAAAATAGTGCAATAATATTTTTGGTGGTAAATGAAAATAGATATGGCCCAACTTCCGGACATTCTGAATGTCTTGTTGTGGCTGGATGATTTAAAGATACCAAATAAACACCCCGTGAGAGTAATGTCACAGAAAGATCGAAAATTTAGGTTCTAATGATGTGGAGTAGTCAGGGTACCTGGAAAACGAAGGCAGCAGATCTGGTAACCTGGCATCAAAGCATCAGGATGCCACTGATGAAAATGAATCTCAACCAGCTTGTAATTCTGCAACTTACAAGACACTATCCTTTCCCACCTGGCTCATTATTCCCAAAGGCTGCATTGAACCACATGTACTGAAAGCCCATTACACCGATCTTCCTAGTGGAACAGGGAAAGGCTCTTGTAGTCCAGTTGTACCTGGAATGCTATCACCTTAGAAATCCCATATTTAACTGGGACACCTGGGTGGCTCGGTCAGTTAAGCGCCTAACTCTGGATTTCAACTCAGGTCCTGATCTTCTGGTTTTTAAGACCGAGTCCCACATCAGGCTCCCTGACAGTGCAGAGCCTGCTTGGGATTCTCTCTCTCCCTTACTCTCTGCCCCTCCCCTGCTCATGCTCTTTTTCTCTCAAAATAAATAAATAAACATTAGAAAAAGAAATCCCATATATTCTAAAAAGAAAGTAGATATAGGGCTTCCATAAAATAGAAACTCTTTTTAATTATTGGGAAGACTACATTCAGACAGAAATGGGATAGCACACATATAGATGTGAACTGGAAATGCAGGTTGTGTGTTCTGTGTCATGTAAGCAAACTCATTTCAACAAATTAAAAGCAGCATGAACAAAAACACAGCTGCCGTTGAAGTTGCTTTCCAGGAACTACAATCTGTGTAGATTTTTATACCTTTTTGAAAAAGGAAGATGTTCTTAATCTTTTTTAAAATGTATTTTTTAAATGTCTATTTTTGAGAGAGAGAGAAAAAGGGTAAGCAGGGGAGGGGCAGACAGAGAAGGCGAAGGCAACAGAGGATCCAAAGCAGGATCTGTGCTGTCAGCAGAGAGCCCAGTGCGGGACTCTAACTCATGAACTGTGAGGTCATGACCTGAACCGAAGTCGGATGCTTACCCAATTGAGCCACCCAGGTGCCTTAATCTTTCAGCATGTTGCTGATAGAAATTTAACACTGAGCCACAAGCATACATAACAACTTCAAGGTTACATGTGAGACACAAGTCTTCTAGAAACTCTGTTACCTACATGAGAAAAAGAAAATTGCAAGAACATACAGTTTGGTTAGACTTTGGTGTCGCCCCACAATCCTTAGAAAGTAGTAATGAAGTCAATTCTTTAAGAGTCATACATGGTATTCCAGCATGGTTTTCATTACCAAGATGTTAACTGATTCTTCAACTATATGTATATTTTATTGAAAACATTGGTTAATGTCTACTGAGCCCCCAGATGCTCTCCATGATGGCTGCAGGATGGCTTCCAATGAACTCTGGCTCCTGGGATTTACAGATATTGTGGAAATGATGGTGTATGACCTCCAAGACCAGGTCATTAAAAACACTGTAGCATCTGCCTTGCTCTCTTGGGTCACTCTGGGGAAAGCCATGATATAAGGACATTCAAACAACCCTCTGGAGAAGCCCAGGAACTGAGGCCTCCTGCCAACAAGAACCATTAACTTGCCAGCCATGTGAATGAGCTGCATTGGAAGTGGGGTCTTCCCACCCCCGGGACCTTCAAGATCTGAAGTTCTGGCTTCCATCTTGACTGCAAACTCAGGAGAGAGTCTATGGTAGGTCTCCTCAGTAAAGGTGCTCCCTAATTCCTGACTCACAGAAATTGCATGAGATAATACATATTTATGGTGTTAAGACACTACTTTTTGGGGAAATACTTTGTGCAGCAACACATAATTGCTAATATAAACATGTAATGTAATACTCTCCACAATCTCAGTTGAAAAAAATAAATTTGCTTCTGACCAGAGCCCTCCCAGACCCCCTTCATGATGCTAGAGCCCAAGTAGCAAAAGAGAAAAAATGGAAAATATGGGGATTGTGAGGCATCGTCCCAATCCCATCTTAGTAACTTGGTTCTAGTGATGAAAGGAACCAACAACATCTTGCTGGTTACTCCACTCTACTCTCTATGGTTATGAACACCATTTAAATGGCAGCTGAATTTCAAGGAGACTAGAAATTTTTGCTCTGCAATTAAACATAATGTGTTCCAAAAATTTTTGCTTGAGTGCCCTAAATTTCCAGCCACATCACTGGGTAATTCAGAGGTAAAAGGGCCATTGAGATGGTAAATATTTAACAACATCACTCTGGAAATGGCTGAGAAGAGCAACATAAGCGGTTGAGTCATGGCCTAAGAATAAAGAAGGCCAGTCCATTTCAAGTTCACGGCAGAGCCCTTGGCCCTCACTTCATGTCCTAGGCAGCACTCTTGCTGAGCTGCTGTGAATGGTTTGGGGAGCCAGGCCAGGTCACGGCTGCAGGCACAATAGGGCATGTGGGTGGCTGAGGAGATATGCAGTGAAGAATCAAAGAGAGGATATTGTAGAACGAGAGTGCAAAGGCAAAAAAAAAAAAAAAAAGGACTTATTTTAGACTGGAGTAGTCTCTCACTGAAAGAGGCATACATTTGGAGAAGACTCAAGGCATTGCAGAAGAAGGTAGCCATTACCTGAAACATGGGAAGACTGTAACACATGCTGTTGCCAAGAGGAAAGACTTCCAGAGCAGGTGGAGAGAATGGGAATATACGGGCTCTGGCGAAAAGGAGTGAAACCAGATGGATGCTATGCACAGATGGAGAACTTTGAAAACAGCTAAGAAGAGAGCCCATGGAGAGTAGCTGGAGAAAACACAAGAGAACATCCCAACAACCAATGGGCTAAGACCTTCACAACACAGTGCTCTTAGACCCTCATGGAAGGTTACTCGTCTAGGGGGAGAATGCTTGTCTTGAGGGGTCTTGGACAGATATTCATAAACGGCAGCCTTTAAATAGTCAAGCTTGTTGTATTGATTAAACAATACAAATGAAACAGAAACATCCTTGATAGTGTATCTGAAGAAAACAATTCCTTCAGTGGCTAAGAAATTCCTTAAAAGAGAGAACATGAGGGGCACCTCGGTGGTTCAGTCAATAGAGCATCCACTCTTGATTCCAGCTTAGGTCATTATTTCATAGTAGTGAGATCAAGCCCTGCTTTGGGGCATGGAGCCTGCTTAAATTCTCTCTCTTCCTCTCTCTCTGCTTCCCCCCTGCTTGTGCTCTCTGTCCTTCTCTCAAGAGAGAGAGAGAGAGAGAACTTATCTGTGACATCTTTGGTTGCTCAGCTGCCTGCCCTAATCCTGAAATATAATCAGCATCAATAAATATTTATGCAAACAGAAAAATGAAATTTAATAATTTGGTTGGTCAGATTGTGCAATGCCTCTTTTTGACACCCCCCTTCCCCCCCAAAGAATCTTAGAAGCTACAAAGTGTTTGCTTTGGGCTTTGGGTGGTTTTGATTTGCTCTTGCCACAGTTGCTGGTAATGTTCCAGCTGGAATAAACAATGTTTTCTCTTCACCCTTGGGGCCTTAGACTGTTCCCATGGAACTAGATGACCCCAGTCCCAGGCAGCTGTGCCTTTAGTTCCATGCAGCTCCTCCATCTTGCAAGTGGAAAATCTGAGGATTTCCCCACAGTCAGTGGGGAATGCAGCTAGGTTCCAACACGGACTCTTTGGCTACAACACGATCCTCCCTCTATCCTACAACCTCATCAATGGACCTGTCTCTATAAGTAGCCACACTACTGATTCTGGCCTCTAAATCAGCAGTAGGTGACCATGTGGCATGAGTTCTTTACGAACTATCAGACTGGAACATCAGTTTGTATTCTGCTTAGAACTGCTAAGAATGACAATGGCTTGGGAGATGAGCTGATCGCCCTGGGAAATAGTACTTAACTTGGCACACAGATATTGACACTGTGGATTCTAGTCTCCGTCTCCATGCCTTTCAGTGATTATATACATTATATATATTATATCAGTGATTCTATATTATATCTGAGATGCTTACTAAGGGAAAAAGAAGAAGCGTTATTCTGCTGGTCATTCTGTGTGTGTCGTTCTTCTACCCAATCCCCATCCCTGCAAATAAGTCAGCTCTTCTCTGTCTTGCTTTGTGCCCTATGAGGCATGACCCTGGAAACCTGCAATCCCTGGATGTCTTTATCCTCTGGCTTCCCATTGGTTGTGGGGGGAGGTGTGAGGGAAGAAGGAGACAGACTGGGGTAGTTCCCCCTGTTTCCTTCCTCCTTCAGCACCAAGTTCTGGTTGTACCTGTGACATTTGCTGTCAGGTTGCCCTAGATCCCAGCCATAGCCCCAGTTCTCACCAGGCTCGTGAAATCCAGTCTCTATATCTTGGATTCTTCCTTCCTGGAGGAGGCAACAGCTTCTACTACTGCTAATCCTGGGAGCCTCCAGATTGCTTGCTGGTCTCCTAAGGCTGCCTATAGCTTTGTAAGTAGTTTCCCTGTTCACTTCCAAGAGTCCAGCCGAATAAGCCTTTTGTTTCCTGCCAGGACCTGACCTGATAGAGTCACTCTAGAAAAAAAATGCCATCACAGTATTAAAAAGGTATGGCTTTATAAACAAGATTCCTCAGTCTCAGCACTCTTGGTATTTGGACCTGGATAATTCTTTGTGGTGGAGCATTGCTCCTTGTGAGAGAGTTAGCAGCATCCCTGGCCCGTCTACCCTTTAGATGCCAGTAGTAGCCCTCCCTGAATTGTGACAACTAAAGATGTGTTCAGAATTTGCCAAATGTACCCTGACTGGCAAAAGTATCCCTAGTTACTAAGAGCTTTATATTATAGTCTTGATCTCTTTATGTCTCAATTCCAATCCACAATTTGTATTTGTGTCACTCAATAATAATTTCATTTACAATTCATTTTTCATATATTAACCCACTTGAACTTCATCGAAATCCAATAAAATAGTCTCAGCCTATTTCAGCACAGTGTGAGGCCAAAGGTCAAAGAAGTTGAGTGATTTCTCTAAGATCATTCAGCTAATAATGGGGAGAAGTTGAACTGAATCCTAACCTTTGGCCTGTCAGTCCTTTGCTGTATCCTGGTTATTTTCAACATTGGGTAATTTTGTTCCCCAGAGGACATGTGGCTGTGTCTGGAGATATTTCTGGTTATCATAGATGTGTGGACGGCATCACTGGATGTATTAGGTCAGGACTGCTGCTCAACATCATACAAACCACAAGACAGCTACCCTCTACCCCCCAATGAAGAATTCTCTTCCCAAAAAGTCGGTACCACTGAGGCTAGGAAAGGCTGATCTATCCCCTGAGCTACATTGTCCCTTAACCATCTAGTACTTTTCTCTGACTTTTTCCTACCCTTTGGCTCGCGTGTTCTTTTGCATTTATAAAGGTATATTGAAGCCATAAATTGACAGTATCTCACATTTCAAGGAACTTAAATCATGCTAAGTTTCATTTTTAAGTGTAATAAATCTGTCTCTCTTCTCTATTATTTTTAATGTACTTTCCTCCTTACAGTCTATGTTGGTTAAAAAAAAGTGTAAAGAGAAATTTTTATTTTCTTAGGTAGATTTGGAAAGCAATTTTGGAACATGGGAATGTCAAAAGGGAAATAAAAAATTGGTAAATACTTTGAAGTCTAAATAGAATTTTTATAAGGTGATTATTGATGAAATATTTGTGAAATATCTTAGGGCCAGTATGAAAGTTCTCTTTTTCAATCTCAACCTAGAAATATTGCAAAAGGGAGAAGACCAAAAAGAACTTTTTTAGTAAGTTTGGAGGGAGAAAAAGAACTATTTAAATGAGGTCATACAAATTGAATCTTAGAATGTATATACCCTATGAGCATTGCCTTATTTCATTTATTAATATGCATTTAAGATTCATGAATAAAACTGCCATAAACATTCACATTCAGGTTTTCCTGTATACTTATGTTTTCAGGTCAGCTGGGTAAATATCTAACATGAGAATTGCCAAATTTATGGTAAGACTATATCACTCTGTAAGAACGTGTCCAACTGTCTTCTAAGATGGCTCCACCTTTTTGTGTCCCCAGCAACGATGAACGCTGTTCCACATCTTCACCAGCAATTGCTATTATAATGTTTTGGATTTTAGCCCTTCTAACAAGTGTGTATTATTCCTAATTCCTCTTTCTGTCTACTGTAGCATTATCATTCATTTCATTTCTCCATGAAATGGAGTGTTGATCACCCAATACATTTTTTACTGTTACTCTTTAAACAAACAGATATAGTCTAGATTCATTAAGAATGAGAAAATTAGGGGCGCCTGGGTGGCTCAGTCAGTTAAGCCTCTGACTCTTGGTTTCAGGTCAGGTCATGGTCTCATGATTTCTTGAGTTCCAGCCCCATGCACAGGTAGCATATAGTCTGCTTGGGATTCTCTCTCTCTCTCTCTCTCTCTCTCTCTCTCTCTCTCTCTCTCTCTCTCTCCGTCCCTTCCCCACTTGCACTGTAGGTAGATCTAAGTCTCTGATCTTAATCATTTTCCTTCTGCCTAAAGAACAACATCCAGCATTTATTCCAGGCAGGTCTGCTGGTGACGAATTCCCTGTTTTTGTTGGTCTGAGAAAGTCCTCATTTCGTGTTTACTTTTGAAGGATAATTTTGATAGAATGGAATTCGAAGTTGGGTTTTTTTTCTTTCAACACTTAAAATTTTTCACTCATTCTCTTCTTTCTTTCAGTTATATTTATCCTCCTTTGTATAACCTGAGCTTCCTGAATTTGTGGCTTGGGGTCTGGTATTAATGTTGGAAGGTTCTTGACCATTACTACTTCACATATGTCTTTTTCTTCAGTCTTTCTTTCTCCTCTGTCTCCTATTCCAATTGTGTGCATGTTATATCTTTAGAAATTGCCCCATCATTCTTTTGTTTGTTTTTAAGTTTATTTATTTCTTTCAAGAGAAAGAGAGAAAGCATGAGCTGGGGAGAGGCAGAAAAAGAAAGTGAGAGAGAATCCCAAGCAGGCTCTGCACTGAAAGTGCAGAGCTGGACACGGGGCTCAAATCCATGAAGTGTGTGATCATGACCTGAGCCGAAACCGAGTTAGACACTTAACCAACTGAGCTACCCAAGCACTCCGTGTACTACTCTTCCTTTATGTTCTATTATATTTGCTGTTTTGTTTTGTTTTTTAATTTGCATTTCACCTTGGGAAGTTTCTTTTGATCTATCTTCAAACTCACTGATTTTATTCCCCATGGCCAAGGCAGTATATTGATGAACATATCAAAGACATTCTTCATTCCTGTTACTGTGTTGTTGCTTCCTAGCATTTTCTTTACATTGTTTTTTAAAGCGCCCATCTTTCTGCTTACATTACCCGTCTGTTCTGATATGTTGTCTACTTTTCCAACAGAAACTTTAACGTATTTATCACCATTATTTCAAATCCCTTGTCGTATAATTCTAAAATCTATAACATATCCGAGTTTGGTTTGATGATTTGGCTCTTCAGGCTATGGTTTTTTTCTTGCCTCTTAGCATGTTTCATCATTTCTTTGAAAACCAGTAAACCCCAATGCTTTTTACCTGTGAGACCTTAGATGCTTTGCTCAGCCACTCTGAACTCCAGTCACCTCATCTCCAGAACAAAGGGAAATAAAACAATATCAATTTTTTGTGAGGATTACTTAAAATCAAGGTCCTGTGCAGACGATGAGACTGATGGCAGCCAAGGTGAGGTACATGCCTTAATGATTCTTGGAGGTCAGCCTGACTGATATCAGGAACTGGTAAATGTTTTCCTTTCTTCAGGTTTTCATGGCATCTTTCTCTGTGTGGGGGTGGCAGACGGAGGGAGAATAAACGATGTGCCACCAGGGTCTATGTGCCCATGCAGAGGAACCCAGCATAGCTGCCATATATAAAGCCTTCAATCAGCCATCATTTCTGAATGTGGTCTGTTGTCTCACACTCATTTCTTAGAGCTGTCAGAATGCACTTATGTGGAAATGACAGGAGGCCTTCCATGCTAAAGACAAGTAGGATGTGACGGTTATCGTGGTGAGGTAGTTGGCATCAGAAGAAAAGCAAATCAGGTACCACCCTCCAGTATAGGATAATTTGAATCAGACTCATCTGATGAAGAGTACAACCAGGGAGGGGCGCCTGGGTGGCTTAGTCGGTTAAGTGTCCGACTTTCGCTCAGGTCATGATCTCTCAGTTCGTGGGTTCGAGCCCCGCGTCGGGCTCTGTGCTGACTGCCAGCTCAGAACCTGGAGCCTATTTCAGAGTCTGTATCTCCCTCTCTCTCTGACCCTCCCCTGCTCACGCTGTCTCTCTCTCCTAGAAATAAATAAAAAATATATATATATATAAAAAAAGAGTACAACCAGGGAAAGATAGTTTGCAAGAAAGAAAACACACACAAAGACACATACACACACCCCAATCATCATTATTTTAATTTTAAATTCTTTAATTTGTATCGAAGTAATTGTATTTTTTTTAATGTTTATTTATTTTGAGAGAGCGTGCACGAGCAGGGAAGAGGCAGAGAGCGGCAGAGAGATAATCCCAAGCAGGCTCTCCCGCTGCCAGTGCAGAGCCAAATGTGGGGCTTGAACCCACAAACCATGAGATCATGACCTGAATTGAAACCAAGAGTTGGCCGCTTAACCGATTGAGCCACCCAGGAGACCCCTGAATCTGAGTAATTATAACATGCAGTGCTGTTCTGCTATATTTCAGTGGAAAGAAAACTATGAAATTGAGAGTTTGGTGAAAGTCTATGGAAATAGTAGGTTATTTACATCACAGACCAGAGCTGTGTCAATCTTGCTAGTTTTGAAAATTGTATCTGTGATAGACAGAATAATGGCCCTGCAAAGATGCCTATGTCTCAGTCCCTGGATCCGGCGAATGTGTTGCCTTACATGGCAAAAAGAATTTTGCAAATGTGATTAAGTCAAGGCAATTGAAGTGGAAAATTATCTAGGATTCCTGGTGGGCCAGACCTAATCACTTGGGTCCTTCAAAGCTGAGTTTTTCTGCTTGCAACAAGAGGGAGATGCTACCACGAAAGGATAGCCCAAGGGAGCCAGTGTTGCTGGCTTTTAGGTGAAGAAAGGAAGCCACAAGCCAAGAAATGTGGGTAGAAGCTAGAAACGGCAAGAAGATGGATTCTACTAGAGAGCCTCCAGAAAGTAATGGAGTGTGTTGACACCTTGATTTTAGCCCAGGGAGACCAGCCTCAGACTTCCAACCCATACAATGGTGAGCATAAATTTGTTCTGTTTTAAGCCACTAAGGTTGTAATAACTTGTTGCAGCAGCAATAGGAAACTAACACAGGACCCGTTTTAGAAACAAATTATATTGTTTGTAATAGTTCTTCTACCACTATTCCAAGCTGAGAGCTTTTGTACTTTTCCTTGCAGACTTCCCGATCCCAGTAGTGTAGTAGATAGGTTATCACTATGGCATTAATGTCCTCCAAGTCATACTGACCATTATTTCGATTTTAAATATTAAAAATCCTTCTGAAAAATACCAGTCCTCATGACAACCTCATGACAACCTCTCTGTTCACAGGTTTAGCAGTACACATATAGTAGTTAAATGACTTCCATTTTTTAGAAGAAAAAACAGGCAACGAAGACCTCAGATTTGCACAAATGCTCTGCTCTGCTCTAACTGGTAGTCTTTCCTATGCTGTTACTGACTTGCTGCCTGTATCACTGCATTTCTGCGTCTTCACAAGTCTTGTGGTTACTGAGGAACTTACAGAAAGCAGTGCATTTTCTAGCGCTAAAAACAAACAGCATACAAATGGGTCCATGATCCTATTAACCATATCAGAGATTGGAGAGGGATATTTCAATGTAATCGAAAAAAAAAAAAAACAGCACATAATACTTTAAAGAAAATGAAATTGTAGACCTTTCTAGCAAACAAAAAGGAAAACTGTCCAGCATCTATCAATCTGAAGAACTAAAATCTAGAAAGACTAATCCGAAAACTTCCTTACTTCGCTCGTGGAGGTTGAGGGTAGAAGGAAGGCAAGATTTCAGTAAAACCTGCTTCAGGGAAAACTCAAGCTAATTTAAATAGGAAATGAGAACATGTGCCCACACATCATATGAGTGGCAGCTTCATTTGTTGTGAATCCCCACCAAGTAGATGTTCTTAAAATTGCATTTCTCAAAAAAAAAAAAGTATTTCTCCTGGGGCACCTAGGTGGCTCAGTCCTGTAGGCGTCTGACTTCAGCTCAGGTCATGGTCTCATGGTTTGTGGGTTCAAGCCCCCCGATGGGCTCTGTGCTGACCACTGGGAGCCTGGAACCTGCTTCAGACTGTGTGTCTCCCTCTCTGCCCCTCCCCAACTTGTTCTCTCTCTTTCTCTCAAAAATAAACATTAAAGGAATTAAAAAATAAGATAAAATACAAATGCATTTCTCCTTTACAAAGTTTTTTTCTGGAAGACAGTTACTGTTAGAAGATTAGAGCACCAGAATTATGGTAATTGAAATGTTCTGCTATGAAGAGCCGTATTTTAGGACAATTTGCCATTGTGTGTTCTTTAGTGTTGCTGGTATAGTTATGGTAACTTAGTGACTTTGCTTTAAAAAAATTAGTTGAAAGCACATTTGAACTCAATAGGAAATGTGACGAAATAACAGCAAGTATTTCCCCAAAATGCAGTAACTTGTAAACATGAAAGCTTAAATGTTTATAGAAAGTGAAATAAATCTGTTTTGGTTGAGAACACACAAGCAATTCATTTACAATTTTGTATTGTATGTTTTTGCAAAGGCAAGTGTTCCTCTATGACGCTTAGCCTACTTTTTAAAAAAAATGTTTTTTATTTCTGAGAGAGAGACAGTGTGAGAAGGGGAGGGTCAGAGAGAGGGAGACACAGAATCCAAAACACGCTCCAGGCTCTGAGCTAGCTGTCAGCACAGAGCCTGACGCGGGGCACGAACCCACGAACTGTGACATCATGACCTGAGCCAAAGCCGGGCGCTTAACCGACTCAGCCACACAGGCGCCCCTAGCCTACTTTTGAATCAAGACGCATATAATATTTCTCAATACTGTCAAATAAGTATATGTTCGATGATATTAAATCAATCTAGGAAACTCTCAATCTTTTACTGGATAATAAGCAGTGAAGTATTTTAGAAAATTCAAGTTAAAGATAAATATAATCCAGCCAATCTAATGCTCCTTCTTTAGCTCTTGCCAGGCTGCTTGGTTTAATCCAAAATGAATTGTGTTAACACACCTTAGAAAAACAGAAGGAAATAGAAGTCAGAGCATGAGGACTAAAGGAAATTAGACTATGGCCTGTAGGGGGCAGCAGAGAGAGCTTTCTTTGTTTGCAATAATGCTATTTAGGAAGCTTCAGGCGACTTGTATTCTCAATGAAATGTGGTTGATTCAAATGTAATTACCAGATATTGACTGAAGTTACTCTATTTCCTAAGGAAAAACACTCCTCGTTGCCACCCTTAGCAGCTTACAGAAATTTGCAGTTATATTTCCCTTCAAGAATATACAGCTGGGCTACAGAGATTTGCAGTTATTGACAATACGTATTGACCTATGTAAATGAAAGACAAATTTCAGAAAGCATGACCTTTGACATTTAGTAATTGCAAATGAATGCTTTTTAAAAGAAATGTCAACACTTTCTTTCATGCCCGGCTAACACTAATTGAGCATTTATTTAGCACAGCAAACCTTTGTCCTAAGCACTTTATAAACACTAACCTTTTTATTACAACAGCACCAGGAGGTATCTATTGTTACCTCATTTTGCAGATGAGATAACTTGGCTCAAAATGCTTGCCCCTGTTATGCTGAGAGACACAGAGACCAACCGAGACCACTGAATCCGAATTACTGGCTGGGACCTCACAAAGTTAACACAGAACTCTAAATGTGCGGCCCCCAGTCCAAGGACTTAGGCCTTTTTATAATGAGCAAGCAGGCAGTACAGAAGCAGAATTGAGTGGCTATTGTAAAAATGCTACAAAGTGATAAAGAGAGTAGCCCCCATCCTGGGTGTAGGACAACATTTGTCTTTCTGAAGGTAAGGTTTAGGGTCGTAGGGGGGACTCCAAGGAATACTTATTAACTCAAAGACAGAGTATGCCAGCTGTGTCTTAAATAACCATGGACAGGGACCATTAACCCTTATCTTTTTACTTGTTTGGGTTTTTTTCTTGCACCTGAGGATAGTTATGTAGCCCTCCAAGTGTAGACCCAAAAGGTAAACTCTGGATCAGGATGGAAGGATTGAGGCTAAATTTATGTGCAACACTCCTTGCCCAAGGTCGTACAGCTAATACATGGGGGAGTCAAAAGGTATCATTCTAAACATTCTCTGTCTCCATTACAACAGGAAACCGCCTCTGTGAAATGGGGTGGAGGTAGGGGACTCAGTGGCCTCTTATTAATGCTATATCCCTTTTGTCTCAGCCACAGGGCCGTAGTCATACATTCACAGCCAGAAAGCCCACATTAATGGTGACTTCTGTGAGATGCTGGTCTTGATCTCTCTAGCCCTTCATGTTAACAAATCAATGTGGAACTCTGAGGGGTTGCATGAATGTGAAGAGAGACAAACTTTCTGCATGTCCTATTTTTATAGCAGCTTAATTATGAGCAATTTAAAGGAGAAATAAGCGGAGGCTTTTCTTTTCCTTCCTTTATTTATCTAACAATTCAATACTCATTTATAGATCCTTACTGCAATGCCAGGAAATGGTCTAGGTTCTAAAAATCCAATGGTGGCTGAGAAACATGACCCGCCTTCAGAAAGCTCAAAATCTAGTGAGGAATCCATAGAAACAGGTAGTTTACAAAGGTGTGCCACAGTGCTATGTGACATTTAAGCACAATGCTTCAAGTATAAATAGGAGGAATGTCTAGCCCAGTCTGGAGGATAAGAAATGTGTCTTAGAAGGGATAAAATAATTTTTTTTTAATTTTTAATGTTTATTTTTGAGAGGGAGACAGAGACAGGATGTGGGTGGGGGAAGGACAGAGAGAGAGAGAGGGAGAAATAGAATCTGAAGAAGGCTCCAGGCCCCGAGCTGACTGCAGCAAGCCCATTGTGGGGCTTGAACTCAAAAACAGAGAGATCATGACCTGAGCAGAAATCAAGAGTTGGATTCTTAACTAACTGAGCCACCCAGGTGCCCCAAGGGATAAAATGATTTTAACTTCTGACATTTCAAGGCACTTAGTGAAAAGAAGCAAAAATAGCAATGAGTAATAATGAGAAAAACACAATCAGATTTTTGGATACTATTATTTACATCTATTCTACAGGCATGAATAAAAACTTGAATTACTAAAATCAACAAACAGATTGAGCTCCAGTAGCTTCTCAAGGGAAGAAACTATATCTTATGCAAATTAATATTGGCAGTGTCTAACACAGCACCCTAGCACCCAGTAAATCTGCAGACCCGCTTAACTGCCGGAACTAAATTCCCCAAGGAAGTGGGATTGTCCTTGAATCTGACCTGCATCATCAAAATCTCTCTGGGGGAATATTAAAAACCAAGAGTTGTGAGGAACAACAGACCCAGTTTATGTTTCCTGTTTCAGGTAAAGAAGCCTATTATAGGATAAAATCATTATAACTTAGCAGGCTGGACAGACATTTCACAACTAAATTTCCTTTAGAACGGGCTTGCGAGCTCCACACATCTGATGTGGCACTGTTCACATGTTAGATGTGTCTTGTTAAGATTTTAAAGGAGGGGCGCCTGGGTGGCTCAGTCGGTTGAGCGTCTGACTTCGACCCTGGTCATGATCTCACCGTTCATGGGTTTGGGCCCCCCGTCGGGCTCTGTGCTGACAGCTAGCTCAGATCCTGGAATCTGCTTCGAATTCTGTGTCTCCCTCTCTCTCTGACCCTTCCCTGCACACACTGTCTCTCTCTCTCTCAGAAATAAATAAAACATTTAAAAAAAATTTTTTTAAAAGATTTTATAGGAAAGTTTTATAGTCTCTGAGCTAAACATCAACTTAGAAATCAGATGCTACCATGAAACATTGCTTACCTGAGCTGCATCAAGATAAATACTGAAATTGAGAGTATGCATTTAGAAACCTGTACGGCAATTTGACAGTTATTTTACATCTGTTGTACCTCATAAAAATCTGGAGGTTAAATTGTTAAAGTCTTTTATTTTAATTTTATTTTCTGGTCATTTACTCTGATTTCATTATACAAACTTGTCAGTCCTTGAGAAATTGGAATTTGTTGTTGTTGTTTTAATAGTCCTTGTACTCAGAGTTTGAGTACGTGCTGAGAAAGCTCCGGGGCATCTGGGGCACGTGAAGGTAGATTAAAGGGACCACTATATGGAGCTGTGGGTCCTCCATCCTTTGCTTTGGAAAAGCAGCATGCTATTAATCTATTTTAAATATCGGGTGTCAGCAAGACAGATGATGGTTACAATGAAAATTACAATGATAATATTTACTTTGGAAAGGAAAAAAAGAAAGTCATATGCCTGAGTCTCTCTAAACAGAGGGAGAAAATATACTGCTTTTATATCTTTAATAATTCCCTCTATCTCCAACCTGTCTCCAGGGACAGAAGCGCAGCCTAAAACACGTGACCAAGTTGAAGGAGAAACTGTAATTTCAAAGCTTCAGCCTGCGTTCTGTGCTGTAGACACACTCAGTCGTGGATCCTTGTGTAGCAGAGCATTGACTCTCGCTCTGGGTAGAGGGTAAAAAATGAAACTGATCTTCATGAGAAAGGTTGGAAATTTGAGGGTTGCTGAAGGTGGTGAGGGAGAGAACGTTCTGGGAAGGTGATTTGGAGTTTCAGAGCCTGGGTGAAATTCTCAGTGACAGAGAAAGGCTAAGGATTTTAGACCTGTATTAATGTCCCATTTAAATTATTGCCTCCGCGGCACTGCTATTGTATGCAGTAATTTCCCTCCATTAGCCTGAACCTTCAGTAAAAGTCAGCTTCATGCAATTGCTTTGCATGAATGAAACTCAGGAAAAGAAAGACAGGGAGCGTGTGTGTGTTACGTGGGTGTGCAAAGAGGGCCATGGGTGCCGTTTCCATTCTGGGGCAAATTCACAAGCTCGCAGGGTGGCAGCGGCTGAAGTGGAGATACAGAGCAGAGACACACTCCACAGAGACCAGAGAAGTTGATGAGAAATTTGATGAGAAATAAATGCCCAGGGTTGACTCGCTGCTCCTGCTTCTCTCCTAGCCAGTAATCCAAACAAGATATTGTTTCTCACTGAACTTCAGATGGGGGATCAAAACGCTCATCTAGAATGTGAAAGAAGGCGTGAGATGATGGCACTGAGGGCACTGGGGAGAAGCAAGCCCAACCCAGTGGCCTTCCATCATCAAGCAATTCCTCTGCGCCAAGTAGAACTTTGTGTTTGTCATCTCATTTAGTCTTTAAAGAGACCCTAGGGGGTGAATGCTATAGGCATCCCATTTTACAAGTTTTATTTTAGCAAAGCTAAAAATGCAGTGGCAACAAATTGGAAAATCACTGACCGAGTCCAACTTTCTTCATCTTTAGATGAGAAAATTAAAGTCCAAAAATAGTAAATTAACCCCACAGCACATGTTAATAGGTGTCGGAGTCAAGTCTAAAAAAGCCCAGAAGAACTGCTAGAGTTTACTTCTTGCGACCAGAGAGCCAAGAATGGGCTCAATAGCATATTCCTAAAGACTGTAAATACATACCTGGGATGTTGGTCTTCAATGACAGCTGTCTTTTGTATCAACCATATCAGAAAAGTTTCTCTTTTATCTATTCACCAGGTTAGATAGCTTCTCCTTCTCCTGCTCCTTCTTCTTTGGATGTTGTAACCACAGAAGAAGAAAGGTATACTCCTTTAGCAGATTAATCCCACAGGAACATCCTGAAATGGCAAAAGTATTAGGTAAAGGCAACAATATCTGGAGACTGACCACCTCATCATATAGACTTACTAGACTCTCAGGTTTGGTGGCACAAGCTGGGTCTCCACCTTCCCAGTTAGGGAATTTTGTCTCTAGGTCTTGAAACTAATTGAGTTAAATTTTGTGTTCAAGTGAAGGAGAAAGTTGGTAAGTAAACAATGCCATGTGTGAATTCGGTTGGGTCGACACTCAATCTCAAAAAGTTCCTTGTGCTTAATAGGTGTGGAGATTTCCCATCTGATATTCCAGCACTGAGTGCCACACCCTGGCTTCATTAAGGTCTGAAAGAAACATTGTCCCATCATCCTGATGATCCTTGATCTCACCCACGGAAACATTCTCTCCTGGTATTTCATAAATCATGGTTTATTTTTATATACCCAGTGATAGCTTCGAGAGTGCCCTAGACTCAGAAATGATTTGAGTTTGAGTCTTTATTTCTTCTAGTTTATATTTGATTTATTTTTTTCGAAGACTTGTAGCATAATGGAGACCATAAAGATCATCTTATGGAAACTGTTTGATTACCCAGTTGAGGAAACTGAGGCCGGTACCTAGTGCATAGCAGGTGCTCACATTGACAGAACAAATGGGACTTACTGGGTCACATGGCAGAGCTGTGATGAGAAACACAGTCTTGTAGCTTCTTGCCCAAGTCCCTTCTCCCCCATCACCATCTCCCTTCAGCCTGCATGTATGTCTCCAAGCTGCTGCCGCCTCTGCTCACAAAGACTGAAACTCTACGTAGAGATGAGAGTCTGAGGAGGAGCCTTGGTTCCTAAACAATTTATACCTGCATCTTTCTCAGGGAGAGATGGGGATCATCTAAAAGAATGGTAACTAAACAGAAGTAGAGGCAGGTGAGAACACTTTTTCCTGAACACACACACACACACACACACACACACACTCCAGTTACATATACAATTAAAACATGGAATAGATCCTCATTTCTGTAATATTATTTGATATTTCTGTGATTTAATATTCTGGGCACGCTTAGCACATGTAGAACAAATGCTTGAACCATTACTTGAACATTCTGTGAGCAAAAGCCATAAGCCAGGCTGTATCCCTGAGATTTGTAAGAGATGAACACTTTAACACTTTGGCTCGTAATTTCAATAAGATGCTTCTGAGAGACAAGAATAAATCAATGCTTTCAAAAGACCAGAAGCTTACATGATGCAAAACAAGAGAATTCAGAAGTGGAAAGGTGACATGAAGTGCTTTACATTTGGAAGAGGTGATTACTAAAAAAAAGTAAAATAAAAGCAATGATTCTTAAGTGAATCATAAAACTGTGGGAATGATTTAACTCACCTCACATCAATGTTGTAAGGAGAAGGCACATATTAAAATCATTCAAGGAACTTTTCCATCAAACGTTTCTTGTATATCCCTTGGGGTGCCTGGGGGGCTCAGTCGGTTGAGCATCCAACTTCAGCTCAGGTCATGATCTCACAGTTCATTGTTCAAGCCCCACACTGAGCTCTCGGCTGTCAGTGCAGCGCCCTCTTCAGATTCCCTGTCCCTGTGTCTCTGCCCCTGCTCCACTTGCGCGTGTGCGCATGTGTGTGTGTGTGCGCGCGCTCTCTCTCTCTCAAAAATAAATAAACTTAAAAAAAACCCATACATCTCTTGCCTCTAGTTTAGTATATGCCCCTTCCCCACCTCTATGTGTGTACTGCAGACTCCCCAGGCAGTGGAAGAGGACCCCACTTCCTTTCCTGTCATTGTTCTTGAGAGGACCCCGCCCTTCTGTTCTTGTAGTGAACATTATGGATTTAGTTGGAGGCATGGCATTGAGTGTGGCATGAAGATAAGGAGAGCACAGGGCTTTGAAGCCTTACAATATACAGAGGGAAGAGAGAACCTCTGATTTCACAAAACTGCAAATAAAAGAGCTGAAATTTATCAGGGGTTGTTACCTGCCAGGTAGGACATAGTAAGCACTATTTATGTACTAGATCATTCATTCATTTACTCTCTATTCATTGCATTAATATTTATTAAGTGTGGGGTGCCTGAGTGGCTCAGTCAGTTGGGCGGCCAACTTTGGCTCACGTCATGATCTCACGGTTTGTCGGTTCGAGCCCCGTGTCAGGCTCCGTGCTGACAGCTAGCTCAGAGCCTGGAGCCTGTTTTGGATTCTGCATCTCCCTCTCTCTGACCCTCCCCTTCTCACGCCGTCTCTCTCTCAGAAATAAATAAAATGTTTTAAAAAATTCAAAAAAATATTTATTAAGTGCTTACTATGTGCAGTGTGTGCAATGATTTCCCACATAGGTTTGCTCCTAGCCTCACAGAGCTTGCATGGTATGCATGCAGGCAAGACATCCATTCAACCAGAGGAAAATGTAGTTAAAAACTCTGACTTGTGTTATGGGAGAAATGACTGACGTGATGAGGAAGGAAACAGTGGATGGGAACAATGCAAAGGCCCTATTTTTCTGTGAGGGTCAGGAGGAAGGATCTTTCTGAGAAACATTTAAGCCAAAGACTCAAGGATAAACAACACTTAGCCACAGGAAGCAAATCCATCAGTGCTCTGGGTCTGCGCCTTCATATTAGCTTCAGTGCCAGGGCCCTGGCTCCCATCTGCCAGCACCTGTGTGTCTTTCCCTACGGGCTTTCGCAGGGAGCCGGAGTCCATAACGGCCCCGGGGCAGCATGGAAGAGTGCTGGGGAGTTAGCGCCCCCCCAGAGTAGGATTGAAGTAACATCTGTTGGGAGTTGAGTAAATCCCTCCACTTTCAGTCCCCTGACTGGGAGAATTCTGACGTGTCTGTTCCAAGTCGTTTTCCAGAGTCACCCGGTGGAAAGAAGCTCCAAGTTTCCACAACAGTGGCCGTGTGAGTGGCCACTCATTACTGTACCCTTCCCGGTTATTTGTCCTCGTTTGTCTCGGTCTCCAGGCCCCTTACCTGTGTTTCCTGGGACAACCACCCAAATATAGGACTTGGATTCAAGACTCATCTCAGGGTTTGATTCTCAAGAACCTAAGCTAAGACACCAGCTAAAGTACAGAGAGGAGGGGTGCTAGGAAGGTCCTGGGGCTGGCCATGGAGGAGGGCAGGGTGACCAGGGCACAGAGAGTAGGGGACGTGCCCAAGTAGAAGGGGGCCGTGGCCAAATCATGCGGATTCCCAAGAGCTCTTGTAGAGCTTCCTATTGCTGTGGGCACAACTTAGCATTCACTTCGTGGCTGACAACACTGTTATTGTCCTATATTCAGGTGCAGGAGCCAGAGGAGCAAAATGGGTCTCACGGAGCTAAAATCAGAGAACTGGCAAAGCTGTGTTCCTCTCCGGAGGCTCTAGAAGAAAAAGCCTTTTCTGCCTTCCTTCTTTGGTTCATGTCCAGTTCTACCTTCCAAGCAGCAGAGGTCAGTCTGCTGAGCCTTTAAATGTCATCACTGACTCTCTCTTCTTCCCTTTTTCATTTACAAGGATGCTTGTCATTACATTGGGCACACGTGCATATTGCAGGCTAACCTCCCATTTTGAGGTCAGCTGATTCCCAACATTAATTCCATCTGCAGCCTCAATTTGCCTTGTAGTTTTGTGTAACTACTGCTCTGGGGATTAGAATTTGAACCCTTTGGGGGCACCTGGGTGGCTTAGTCAATTAAGCGCCGACTTTCACTTAGGTCATGATCTCACAGTTCGTGGGTTCGAGCCCCGCGTCGGGCCTGTGCTGACTGCCAGCTCAGAGCCTGGAGCCTGTTTCAGTCTGTGACTCCCTCTCTCTCTGACCCTCCCCTGCTCATGCTGTCTCTCTCTCTCTCTCCTAGAAATAAATAAAACATTAAAAAAAATTAAGATCCTCTTTAAAAGAAAATAAAAGAATTTGAACCCTTTGTCAGGGGAGCATTCTTCCTTCTATCACAACCATGTAAAGGAGTTTGGATTTTTCCAAGAGCTACAGGCAAATGAGAAATTTTAAACTGAAAAATTATAGGATCTAATGTGTGTTCTTAAGAGATGGCTGCTTATAATGAATCATTTGAGGAGAACAAAAATGGAAATGGGGAGGTTAATTGGGAAACTATTGCAAAAATTCAGGCAAGGAACAGTAGCAAAGGGGCCGAGGTGGTGGTACAAGAGATATTTGGTGGTTTAATCAACAGGACAATTAATGACTAGATCTGAGAAAAAGAGAAAGGAAGGTTTGGAAAATGATTCCCAGGTATCTTGCTTTCACATCTGAGTAAATGGAGCCAGGGATTTAACTGATGTGGAAAACATTGGTTTAAAGAAGATAAAACATTGAAGTTTCATCAAGCTTATTTTTTTAAGTTTGTTTATTTTGAGAGAGAGAGAGAGAGAGAATGAGCAAGGGAGAGGGGCAGAGAGAGAGGGAGAGAGAAGATCCCAGGCAGTCTCCACACCATCATCACAGAGCCCAGCATGGGGGCTCAAACTCATGAACCGTGAGATCATGACCTGAGCCAAAATAGATTTGGTTGCTTAACCAATTAAGCCACCCCTGCACCCCTCACCAATCTTATTTATAGATGCATGTGAAATATATAAATGGATATAATTAGGTGGATATACAAGCACGCACTTCAAAAGTGAGGTCTGAATCAGGGGTATAAATTTTTGAGGCATCACCATATGGATAGTAGTTACAGCTGTGAGAATAAATGCAGTCACCATAGGAGAAGAAGCAGAGAATGGAAAAAGGATGATATCAAGCTTTTAGGCATAAGACCAGTTACCCTTACCAACTTGACAATAAACTATTTGTAAAAAAAAAAAAAAAAAAAAGGACCACTTACCCTTGACCATGACTTGTTTATTCTGCTATTTGATAGCTGCCCCCTCCTCTATTTTCGTACATTTGATTTTCTGTGTGATGCTGATCAGATCTAACTCTGTACTATAAGGCTCTAGACCTTTTGCATTTTCCATTTATTACTTTTTCTGCTGTATTCTGGATGCTTGTCTCAAATCTATCCAATTTCATAGCAACTCTGTCTAATGTACTATTTAGCATACTCGTTGAGTTTTTAATTTATGTTAATGTAGTAACTATACTTTTGTTTCCAGAATTTCTATTTAATTCATTATAAAACCTGAATTTATTTTCCTGAATTTTCTTCTTGTCTATTCTATACCTTCCTTCATTGTATCAAACACATTTTTGTTTTGTTTAAATGTTTTAGTTCTTGGGGTGCAAGTTCTCCCATTTTTGCAGCTGCTACTTATTCTTCAGAGTGATGCATTTCCTTGAGTGGCTTGTTGTGTCTGTGAGATCAGCCTCTCTAAGGAGACTTGCATTTGGTGGAAGTTCATGTTCTTGGGCTGTGAATATTTTTCTCTACAATTATTTTTGCTTTGCCTCATCTAGCTTCCAAGAATATACCAGTTACATATTAGTTTTTATACAAAAAGCCCAAACTCACAAATTCTTTTTCATGGGTTTCTCTTTTTCTTACAAAGCCTTCAAGATGATGGCTAGCGTGAGGGGTATTCTTCTATCACCCTTTTCTAGTAATAGGACAGGCATTCACAGAATCAGAGATGGTTGGTTTCAGACTCAATAGTTCTACATGCAAAGGATTTGTGTCTGGAACCCTCCCAAATGCCATTCATGAGAGATACCCCCTACCCCCCTAGAAGCAGTCATTAAAGCTACTTTCCAACTACTGTTCAATTCTTTCAGACAACTCCGAGTAACTATGCTTCCTTTGAGATCCCTCTTTGTTTGGGAATTTTGTCTTGGTTACTTCTTGACTGTGCATTCAAGAATTCTAAGATTGGGTTCCTCGCAAATCCTTACTCTTTAAGTTATAAACATGAAATCATTCTTACTTTTTTAAGCACTCGCTACCAATTGTATCTTCTTCAGTCCTCTTTCCCACTGGGTATCTACCAGGCAACTCCTCAATCTGAGGCTATCACTTTTCAATTAGTAAAACAATCTCATCTTGGCCAATTGTTGAATGTTTTCCATTGTAGAAATATAATCTTACATTGTACTCAAGGCTCTTGCCAGCTCATAAGAGTGCACATCTCTTCCCAACTCAGAGTTCAGTGATGTCTTGTTGAAACTGCAAATTGGCCCTGATGGGATATTTACACTGTGGTGATAATCAAACACTACAAATCACACACACACACACACACACACACACACACACACACACACACACACCCTCCAGAGAGGCACAGCACTGCCCTTCCCTTCAAGGCTAAAGGTGTGGCTCCACTGCTATCAAGATTGGGTGGAGGTGTGGGGCTGACATGTAAGGATCTTGGTCTCCTGTTGCTCACTCCTGACTCTCATGTGATTAATAGTTTGTGGGTGATGTGGGAGGAGGACAGTCCACGGCAAGTTGACTGTCTTCTTCTGTGCTACAATTTCTGTCTTTTATGTAAACTCTCATGTCGGTGGTCATGAATTTACTGTTCTATTTCTGTTGATCATCAATGTTGACCTAAAACTTGGCCTAGATCTCAGGAGAGAGAGGCTCCACAGGCCCGGGTCACAAAATATAATCCCAAATCCCCAGGTACTGGTTGAATCTCTGAGACCAAGTCCTGTATTCCATGTGACCCCCAATGACTGTGTCACACCTACACTCCTCTGTTACATCTTTGTCCATGATGGAAAGACCCCAATAAACATGCAGCCTAGTTTTGGGTCTTCAGGTTCAAGTTGTAATCAGAGTCCAGGGCCCAAGGGCACCTGAGCTTTAAGGGTCCCAAGTAGACCATGTTTGGTTGGCCACTTGTTGCTAATGAAATTCAAACACAGAGTAATGAGTGGCGGTGAAGCAGGAAAAGAATTTATTTCAGTGAAGCCTATACCAGTAAGACAAGGACTAGTGTCCCAAAGGCTGTCTCCAGAGTGCTGAAAGTACTTCCAGGTTTATGTGAGGAAACTGTGGGACAAACGTTAGCAGGTACATGCAGCTGGGCAGTGAAGGTCAGGTGGATCATTGTCATGGGATCAATCATGTGGGTTCTTGCCAGTGTGAGGAATGTCACTCTTGCTTGAAGGGGTGGTTTCAGTTCCCACCATGACAGGCTTTGCCTGCCAGGTCTTTTGCCTGAGTTAAGAGCGAAGCTAGAGAGAAGATCGTAATGCGTTAAAAAGTACAAACTGAGGTCAAAATGGAAGTAAAGTCCTTTATCAGTGTGAAATCTATCTGCCTTCCCTTTCAGGAATGAGGAATCTCAGGAGGCATCCTCACAACCGTTGTTCCAGCCTTAACACTATGTTTGCCTTAGTGATCTCCTGCCACGAAGCAAGGCTCCAAATCCCCTTCATATAGATACCACAGGCATCACAAGTAAGTCCTTTGTCTGTTTTAAATACCCCTTCCCTGAAACAAAACCCCCACTTTCTCTCCTGGTTCTCCGTTTACATCATTCTTGGCCAAGAGCGTCCTGACCTATTAGTGTCTCTTATGCTTGTGTGCAAACCTCTGGTTTCTCACTGAGAATCAGATTTTCTTCAAGTTGTCCTTGAATGATGAAGCTCTGTTTCCATTGGGCATTATCGCCATTTACCACATCTTACCTCAACGTCTCTGGTACATGTAATTTGGCAGTTTTTAAGTAGGAAGAATCGGACTCTCCATGAACTCAGTCTCAGCAGAGGAAGTCAAATTTCACTTCTACTTGATTGAATTCTATCTTGTTTGAATCCTGTATATCAAATATTTTAATATCTCACCTTTATGATAAAACATTGAAAGTGATGACATATTCCTAAGGTACCCCTGCTGACAGAGGGTAGAAGAAGGCAGTCTAGAAGTACAAATACTACATCTGAAAAGGAAGATACAATGCTGTAATTTTTGAAACACAATATTGTATACAATCAAATGCTGTTTGTACTATTTTGGCAGAGTAAGAAAGTGGGCAAATTTTTCCATGGAAAGTCATGTAGCACCTATACACTTGAGGTTTCATGTGAAAATAAAAAATACTCTTCACACTTCTCTTACCCTGCCTTATCATACAAATGGGAAAACAGACAATTTAATTATGTATAACAAATTTAAACGCTGCTGAAAATTTCTTAAAAGGAAATAATGATGGTGGCATTAAAATAAATAGTGAAAGGGGAGTCCAATAGCAGATAATGGATTCCAGACAGACATTAAATCACATATGTAAAACAGAAGTGAAGTGAGTATAGCAACAAAGAAAGTCACAAAGCCTTTTATACTTTCAGCAAAAGCATCCAGGGCATATCAAAAAGAAGGCAATGGTTTCATTAATGTGGGCCACTGGAATGAAATAATATACATGTTCATGGAACGAGGTGTATTTAGGATAGAGCTAGTTTCTGTAGCAAAAAAAAAAAAATGTCTAATAGCCCAAGAGTAAGATAAACAAATTTCTTACTTATGTTTACTAGGTCGGCAAGCAGAGGTCGGCTGACCCTCTTTCACACAACCATTCAGAGATGCAGGTTGATGGCAGCTCTGTCCTCATCAACAAGTGGTCTCCAGGGTCACCCTGGGACTCCTCCCTCCTAGCGAGAATGAAGAGGAAGAGAATGAAGGGCAACATCTGGAATGTTGACATGGTCCAGGTCTAGAATTACCTTCTCTGTAGATTGTTCAGAACAGAATAGCTCTTCCTCTGCCTGCAGTAGCGTATATGCAGTGCTGCCTATGACACTGGCATTCATCAGATCATCTCTAAAGGACTACAGTGTAAAACCATGACAGTGGTTTCTTTTCTCCTGTCTTCATGCCAGGGCCTGACTTAAATTTTGATCCTGGGGCATCCATATCAAAGGTGGCTGACAAATGCATCAGTAGCCACAGACCAGGTAAAGAGTCAGGCTGCTTTCCCAGACTGAGGCCTCTTTGTTTTAGAGATCTTGGTTGATTTCCATAACTGACCATTTGGGCTGCTTGCTTTTTCTCTTCCCATGCTTAAATTCCAGCTTTATGCTTAAAATTCATCAATAAAGTGTGAGCCATCACCCTCAATCCCAATGAAACAGAATCCCCAGCCAGAGTGCTCTCTCTCTAACCACAATGTTACTGTGTGGCCTCAGGGGTGCTGTGTAGTTTCCAGGTCTTGTAAGTAAATAAGTCTTTATTTCTTGAAGCTTTCTGATGGTTGTTGCTGAAAGGCATCTTGCAACTGGGTTGACTTCCCACCTAATGTTGGTGTGGGAAGGGGAGATCTGTGGGAAGCTCCCTGGGGCCCAGGTGAGTGCCGCCAGGCCTTTCTAGCCCATAGCGCCGCTATCACTAAGCCCAGAGGAGCACACAAGGAGCACCCTTGAAGGCCTCTAAAATTTGGAAAGGAGATAAATTTCTGCGTAAGGAGACAAGAACTAGAAGTAAAAGGGTTTGAGTGGAGCACCTGGACAATTATATAGAGATTTATGTTGGCAGGGGGTGTGGAAGGAGGAAAGTTCGAGGAGAAAATATGGCCAAGAAGTAGGATGTGGGGGAGGCCAAGGCCAGGGTGGGGAAGAATAGTCTTCTTTTTCTGGGAAATGCTGCAAAAAAAAAAATCTCAAAACAGCAATGAACAATGAAAACAATCCAAAAATTTAAGAGAAAATATCACTGTCCATTCGGTGCCATTTACTCCTAATTCTATAAATGTCATGACCAAGAAGATTTGCAAATACACACAAGATGAGCCTCACACTTGGGAAGCCTCTACCACCCTCGCCTCGGAGCTGCCCCGGGTGGTCAGTAAGGCAGAGCTGGGATGACTTTCATTACATGACGTTTATACTCAGTGAAGATGTGCTGAAGTCCTTGCTTATTGTAACAATTTGAGGGTCCTTTTCAAGGAATACTTTAATTGATTTTGATTGCTTTTTTCCTCCTCTTTCCCCCTCTCTCTCTGGAGCCCAGGCCAAACCAGCCTTCTCTAGTTATTTTAAAAAGATTAGCCTTATTAAAGAATTAGGCCTTTTAACTTCAAAAATAAATCATAAAATCTTGTGGGTAGGAGTAATTCAAAGTTCTCATGAGACTCCTGAAACTGTTCATGTCCTTGTGTGTTTGAAACATTCACATAATGATACCAAAACCACACATGACCTCAATAACCAACGTCAAGGAAAACTGCTCATACAAGATTTTTTAACTCCTTCTAAACCTTGGTTTTATCATATCTGTAGCACTTTATCTGCTGTTTTGTTTTTGTTAGGCTGGCATCCAAATGGTATGTTCTAATGGGCTAAGTTTAGATTTTGAAAATACGTGATCAGTTAGAAGACTGTTCACTAGCATTCTGGAAGCTTCCGTTCAATCATAGCAGTCAATGTCGGCTGACAGAACTGCAGTCCTGTGGCCCAGACATCATCTGAATCTCTGAAAGACCCATGAAAATCATTTTGGTTCTTTCTATGAGAAGCAAGCAAAATGTAGATGGAAGACAGAAACTTTAGTATGACTGTTCTTTCCATCTCCATTGGTTCAGAGTAGCTGACCTAACCTTTGTTTTTGATTTCGACAATGGCAATCACTGGAGCGAAAGTTAGTGCCTTAGTATTATGGCTTAGCTCGATTTACATAAATTCTTGCTCCAGTTTTTTATAGAAATCCCTCACGTTAACCTGTCTACTGAAGATATGTGGTACACAGTATGGAAAGGACTATATGTTGGCAGCTATTGATAATTGAAGGACAGTCTCACAGAAGCCGGACAAGATGGCAGAACTCCATTTAGATATAAACAAGTTATTATAACGTAGGTATGCTGTGGCCTGGAGGCTTTGGCAAAGGACACACAGATACACCATGTGAAAAAATCTGATCATCACTGGGACAGTGATACTTCCTTAAAATACAAGAAAATGGTTTGTATGTTGCCGGGAGCCATACCGGCCTCTCTGGATGGCAGTCACAGCAAGGAAATGGCAATGTTTGCACAGCTTCTGCCATGAGAAATGAAGACTAATATCTCCTTCTGCTACTAGTGGTTCATGTTGGAAATGAGGCTGCTGGTATTGACTAGGCCTCCCAATATTCCATATCAGACCCATATTCTGAATACAGATACCTCATAAGGAAAAGCATATTCCTGCCTTCACAAAAGAGACTTTAGATGAAAGCTTTATGGGCGATTGTCAAAAGGCTCTTCCTATGGGCCTTGCAGATCCAAGAATTAGATAATAAAGGGGGTTAAGAACACAAGTGTTACTATTGAGCCTGGTCCCATATCAGAAAAGCCTAGTTTACAGTTAAAGTACAGATAAGTACAGAACATAACTTACTAATTGGTGATGTATGGCAGTCCCTTCCTCAGGGCCTACATTCCACAAACACCCTCCCTTACACTGGCAACTGGGATGAGGATAGATAGTAGCTAAAACATAAACCCAGGTGCCAAGATGGACACATTTAGGGCCCCCATGAGGACTTCCACACACAAACCAATTCTGAAACATTCATCCTCTTGAGAGCCAGACAGAATGACTCCTAGCTTATCTATATACAACCTAACCTATATGTTATCCTGTCTTTCACTAAGAGCATCCTGTTATTTCCTTGGTTGTAAATTCACCATGACTGGGATAATTCTGCAATTGATATCACAAAAGACCTCTCATTGTAAGAAATTCCTTTTCTCTGACCTCATATGGTTGTTGAACCTTTAAATAAAGACACCAAAACCGACAGGACAGAGATGCCTGCCTGGTGATCAGAAAGAATCTCGGGGCTCTGTCACTCTCTCTGGCCAACACCGTCCATCCTTCAGGGACCCCTGGACCTGTCGGAGCCGGCGCGGCCTCCGACAGTATGTCATTTCATTTGGAGATTAATACAAACAAAAATAAAAATTTATTTTATTCAATAAAAAAGTCTTCACATTTGACTAAAATTTTCTGTCTATAGGTTGATAGAGGAAAGTTATTTGGTCACCTTTAAAAGTGGGAAATAAGCGAATTTTTAAAATTAGGTATGATTATGTCAGTTGATTGAACTGAAATATATTTGGTCTCATAGATGCATACATAGACCTATGGGTTTTTCTATACATGTCTAGTTTGAAGGCCCAGCAAAGGTCAATTGGGAAAGAAGTAATTTTTTTCCCCTCAGTTTATGGATTTAAGCTTATAAAGATAGGATGTTAAGTTGCCTTTGCTTTAATGTGCTTTCCATGCTATGAGAATAAGTTGCCATTAGAGGACGTGGGAGACAGAATAATGGCCCCTCAAAGTTGTCTATGTTCTAATCTTCGGAAGTGGTGACAGTGTTAGTACACATGCCAAAGGGGAATTAAAGGATATAGATGGAATTATAATTGTTAATCAGCTGACCTTCAAATGAAGGTATCCTGGATTATTTGGGTGGGCCAAATGCAATCACAGGGGCCCTTGAAAGTGGAAAGGGAAGCAAAAAAGGAAGTAAGTAGTTTTGTGAGAACTTCTCAAGCCCCCATTGTTGGCTCTGAACGCAAGAGGAAGGAGGTCATGATTTGAGAATGCAGGTGGCAGAATTTCCAGAAGGGAATGCAACCCTACTGACAATTTTATTTTAGCCCACTAAAACCAATGTGGAACTTTGAATCTTTTTTAAATGTGTATTTATTTTTGAGAGAGAGAGAGAGAGAGAGAAAACAAGAGTGGGGGAGGGGCAGAGAGGGAGACACCAATTCCGAAGCAGGCTCCAGGCTCTGAGCTGTCAGCATAGAGTTCACTGTGGGCCTCAAACCCACAAACCATGAGATTATGACCGAAGCCAAAGTTGGATGCTTAACAGACTGAGCCACCCAAGTACCCCCTTGAACATCTAATCTTAAAATTAATAAATTTGTGAGTTTTTAAAGCCATGACGTTTGAGATAATTTGCTATAGCATCAATTAGAAACTGATAGAAATGCTATCAGGATGATACAGAATATCAATACTTGGGGAAAAAATTAGCTTGTAGCCACAGGGTGGTCTGCGGTAATCCAGCTCAGCTTCACACCACTCACTCTGCATATATAAAAATGTATATAACTGAACTTTGATGATAGGAAAGTAAAAATCTATTGGAGAGAAATAAGTAATTTTAAGTCAGAGAAGAAAAATGCATAACTGGTGGGATTTTGAACCAGATACAAGCATCCTACCAGTAGTGGGAATAAAATGTTCCAGGATAACAAAGAAGTTAGTTGTACCTTCAGTATGCAAGGGAGACCTATGTGGTGGTTGGCACGTAAATTAGCCCACAGCGGGAAATGGAATTTCACGAGGTTCATAAAGGAAGGCAGAAGGGCATTGTAGACAAAAATCAAAGATATTTGGCATGAGAGTGGAAAGTGTGTTCCAGAAACCACAGTGTGCTTGGTGTGGGGTGACCTAGAAGTTTAAAGTAAAGTAGACTGGGTCCCGATTATGCAAAGTCTTGGATGTCTTCCTAAGGAGTTTTGACTCTCTTATAGGCTGAAGGTCACAAACCAGAGGCCTGCAGATATGTTTCAGTTGGCTCTCACAGTGTGTGTGTGTTTGTGTGTGTGTGTGTTGGGTTTTTGGTTTGTTTACAACTTAAATTACAAGATTAAAAATATTTTAAAAATTGGGAGACCTGGGGTGCCTGGGAGGCTTAGTCGGTTAAGCGTCCGACTTTCGCTTAGGTCATGATCTCGCTGTTCGTGGGTTTGAGCCCCGCATTGGGCTCTGTGCTGACAGCTAGCTCAGAGCCTGGAGCCTGTTTCAGAGTCTGTGACTCCCTCTCTCTCTGACCCCCCCCTGCTCACGCTGTCTCTCTTTCTCACTCTCTCTCTCCTAGAAATAAATAAAACATTAAAAATTTTTTAAAAAAAGAAAAAAAAATTGGGAGACCTAACATAAGATTCTAGACTTCCAGCTTCTCTTAGGGGAAAAAAAAGTGAGAGATGGCCGCACTGGGCCTCACTTGACCACAAATGGTGAGTAGCAACTGACCGTTGCAGCTACACATGACCTTTCCACGCCACCGCAGTTTCCAAACTCCCCACCACTCCTTATTGTATGATACCTTTTCCACAAAAGTTTGTACCTGCTGGACTTCCACAGTATTTGTATTCATGAACCCTGCTGTAAACAGGTGGAAACCATTGAAGGATTCTAAGATCGAAGCTGCGCTTTGGGAAGAAAGCCCTGGTAGCAATTTTAAAACCTCCTCTGCATTCTGATGCCACATTATGTGCATTTCTGTCATTGCACTTACAACACCGAGTTAAAATGATGTGTTGACGTGTTTGTCTTCCTCTGCTAGACAGCGAAATCTTGTTAAGGGTCAGAGATCCTTCTTGTAAATTGTTGTTAATATTACTGGATGATTGTGTAAAGTAATGATTTTTAAATATTTTAAAGCACTAGAGGAATGTTTAATAAGCATAAATATATTTGAAGTCTTACCCAGATCCTTCAAATCACAAAGATCCTCTCCTGTGACAGTCATTGTTCTCTGCATCTGCCAGTTCTGAGGTGTTGGAAAATTCCACTGGAAAAAGATTGAAATAAGCCAAAGTAATACTATCGAATTCAGTCAGAATAATGTAGGCACTCAGATCACTTTCTGGTCACCTCTCTGCCCTCTTCCATAGATAATACACAAATACATTGAAATCCACTTAGTATGAGAGCTTCTCAGATAATAATGTGTTATATTGCTTCAGCAATTATGTAAGGAGTGGGAGCTTCTTAATTTCAAATGACCAGCACATTTGAAGCTGCACATAAAAATGCCATCAAGTGAAAGTTTAATCATAGTGCTAACAGATCATCCATTCAGCTAAATGAATCAAGTTTCTTTTTAATTTATAACAGAGAAATAAGCTTTAGAACATTTACCTACAGAGAAAGTTACACTATTTCAGAATAAAATTTAAAGCAGAGCCTGATAATTTACTCTACCAGTCTTTGAAGTTACATACCCAGGTTCACATTGGAAAAATTAACTGGCCATTTCTTAATTATTACTAAGTAGTAAGGCTATGTATCTTTTAAGTATGGATGCATATCTTTAAAGTGGAACTTTATTTATTTTATTATTTTTTAAAATGTACATCTAAGTTACTTAACATAGAGTATAATGATTTTAAGAATAGAAGTTAGTGATTCATCACTTACAGGTAACACTCAGGGCTAATGCCATCAAGTGCCCTCCTTAATGCCCCTTGCACATTTAGCCCATCCCCCCATCCAACACCCCTCCAGGAACCCTCAGTTTGTTCTCTATTTTCAAGAGTCTCTTGTGGTTTGTCTGTTTCTTTGCTTTTATGTTATTTTTGCCTCCTTCCTTTATGTTCATCTCTTTTGTACCTTAAATTCCACATATGAGTGAAGTCATGATGTTTGTCTTTCTCTGATTGACTTATTTTGCTTGCATAATACACTTAAGTTTCATCCACTTTGTTGCAAATGACAAGATTTCATTATTCAACATAGTATCCTAGCCTCAGCAACCAGACAACACAAAGAAATAAAAGGCATCCACATCAGCCAGGAGGAGGTCAAATGTTCACTCTTTGTAGACAACATGATACTCTATTTGGAAAACCCAAAAGACTCCACCAAAAAACTGCTAGAACTGATCTATTAGTTCAGTAAAACTAAAGGATAAAAAAAAATCAATGTTCAGAAACTGGTAGTATTTCTATACATCAATAATGAAGCAGCAGAAAGAGAAATCAAGGAATACAAAAACCTAGGAATTAACCTAGGTGATAAACCTAGGAATAAACAATGAGGTAAAAAAATTTATACACTGAAAACTATAGAAAGTTCATGAAAGAAATTGAAGAAAACACACACACACACACACACACACACACACACACACACACACACACACACAGGAAAACGATTCCATGCTCCTGGACTGGAAGAACAAATATTGTTAAAATGCCAATGCTACCCAAAGCAATCTACACATTCAATGCAATCCTTATTAAAATAATACCACCCTTCTTCCCAGAGCTGAACAAGCAATCCTAAAATTTGTATGGAACCCAAAAAGACCCCAAATAGCCAAAGTAATGTTAAAAAAAAAGAAGACCAGAACTGGAGGCATCATAGTTCTGGACTTCAAGCTGTGTTACAAAGCTGTAATCATTAAGACAATATGGTACTGGCACAAAATAGACACATAGATCAATGGAACAGAATAGAGAACCCAGAAATGGACCCACAAACATATGGCCAACTAATTTTTGACAAAGCAGCAAAGAATATCCAATGGAAAAAAGGGTCTCTTCAGCAAATGGTGTTGGAAAAACTGGACAGCAACATGCAGAAGAATGAACCTGGACCACTTTTTTATTTTTTTTATTAATTTATTTTTAATATTTTTATTTATTTCTAGGAGAGAGAGAGAGAGAGACAGCATGAGCAGGGGAGGGTCAGAGAGAGAGGGAGACACAGACTCGAAATAGGCTCCAGGCGCTGAGCTGGCAGTCAGCACAGAGCCCGACTCGGGGCTCGAACCCACGAACCGCGAGATCATGACCTAAGCGAAAGTCGGACGCTTAACCGACTAAGCCACCCAGGTGCCCCTCACTTTTTTATACTAAACACAAAAACAAACTCAACATGGATGAAAGACCTAGATGTAATATAGAAAACCATCAAAATCCTTGAGGAGAAAACAGGTAACCTCTTTGACCTCAGCCACAGCAACTTCTTACTTGACATGTCTCAAGAGCAAGGGAAACAAAAACAAAAATGAACTATTGGAACTTCATCAAAATAAAATGTTTCTGCACAGTGAAGGAAACAATCGGCAAAACTAAAAGGCAACTGACTGGATGGGAGAAGATATTTGCAAAAGGCCTATCAGATAAAGGGTTAGTACCCCAAATCCATAAAGAACTTATCAAACTCGACATCTAAAAAACAAATAATCCAGTGAAGAAATGGGCAGAAGACATGAATAGACACTTTTCCAAAGACATCCAGATGGCTAACAGACACATGAAAACATGCTTAACGTCACTCATCATCAGGGAAATACAAATCAAAACCACACTGAGATACCACCTCACACCTGTCTAACATTAAAAACTCAGGCAACAACAGATCTTGGCGAGGATGTGGAGAAAGAGAATCTCTTTTGTACTGCTTGTGGGAATGCAAACTGGTGCAGCTAGTCTGGAAAACAGTGTGGAGGTTCCTCAAAAAATTAAATATAGAACTAGCATACAATCCGGCAATTATGCCACTAAGTATGTATCCAAAGGATATAGGAGTGCTTATTCAAAGGGACACATATACCCCAATGTTTACAGCAGCACTATCGACAATAGCCAAAGTATATGGGAAGAGCCCCAGTATCCAACACCTGAGGAATGGATAAAGAAGATGTGATATAGTTGTACAATGGAATCTTACTTGGCAATAACTTTAAAAAATTATAGGGGCACTATAGAAATGGAAACTTCAGTGAAGGCAAAAACAAATACTTTTGATTTGGGACTACAAAACACTTTGCATACTTATGAACTATGGATGGCCACCAATTTAAAGTTTGTTTGTTTGTTTGTTTTTCTTATTCCAAGGCCTGCTATTTTATTTTTTTATTTTTTTGTGTGTGATAACAATGCCTTTATTATTTTTTTTTACAAATAGTTTATTGTCAAATTAGTTTCCACATAACACCCAGTGCTCATCCCCACAAGTGTCCTCCTCCATGCCCATCCCTCCTCCCCCCCACATCCATCAGTCCTCAGTTTTTGTCAGCATTCAAGAGTCTCTTATGGTTTGCCTCTCTCCCTTTCCCCCACCATTTCCGCCCTTCTTCTCCCCCTTGGTCCTCTGTTAAGTTCCTCCTAATCCTCCTATACGTGCACACATATGATATTTGTCCTTCTCTGCCTGACTTATTTCGCTCAGCATAACACCCTCAAGGTCCATCCATGTTGCTACACATGGCCAGATTTCATTGTTTCTCATTGCCATGTAGTATTCCATGGTATAGATAAACCACATCTTCTTGATCCATTCATCTGTTGATGGACACTTAGGCTCTTTCCAGGTTTTAGCTATTGTGGAGAGTGCTGCTATGAACATTGGGGTACATGTGCTCCTATGCATCAGCATTTCTGTATCCCTTGGGTAAATTCCTAGCAGTGCTATTGCTGGGTCATAGGGGAGTTCTATTGTTAGTTTCCTTAGGAACCTCCACACTGTTTTCCAGAGGGGCTGTACCAGTTTACATTCCCACCAACAGTGTAGGAGGGTGCCCGTTTCTCCACATCCTCGCCAGCATCTAGAGTTCTCTGATTGGCTCATTTTAGCCACTCTGACTGGCGTGAGGTGGTATCTCAGTGTGGTTTTGATTTGTATTTCCCTGATGAGGAGCGATGCTGAGCATTGTTTCATGTGTCTGTTGGCCAACTGGATGTCCTCTTTGGAGAAGTGTCTGTTCATATCTTCTGCCCATTTCTTCACTGGATTCTTTGTTTTTCGGGCATGTAGTTTGGTGAGTTCCTTATAGATTCTTGATATTAACCCTTTATCTGATATGTCATTTGCAACTATCTTTTCCCATTCCGTTGGTTGCCTATTAGTTTTGTGGGTTGTTTCCTTGGCTGTGCAGAAGCTTTTAATCTTGATGAGATCCCAGCAGTTTATTTTTGCTCTTGATTCCCTTGCTTTTGGGGATGTTTCAAGTAAGAAGTTGCTGTGGTGGAGGTCAAGGAGGTTGTTTCCTGCTTTCTCCTCTATGGTGTTGATAGTTTCCTGTCTCACATTCAGGTCACATACCATGTAGCCAGCACTGTGGCTAATCAGCCAGTCCTGAAAGATCTCTAAATTCTCACTGAAATAGATATAAACATCACCATCCTCCCCCCCCTCCAAAAAAAAAAATTAGGGAATCAAGAGGGAAAGAGAGAGAGAAGCAGAGTAGAAGTTACCAGGAACTTCACTGTCCATGTAAAAAACTTTTTTAAGATTAAAAAAAAAAAAGGAAGTTCACACAGTTCTATAAAAAGTGAATGAAAATAGAATCATACTTAGATATATACTGGAAATGTTTTTATTTTAAGGATAAAGAAAAATTCTATACCTATCCAGGTACAAAAATATAAATTTTCTTAAAAATTGCCACAAAGAAACAAAAATCATCCTGACCTTACTTAGATGCCCATTAGTGCTAAAAGATGGAAGATTATTCGAGAACCTGGTTTGTGGACATTAATGGGGGAATGTGGGGGCTTCTATCCCTAGTCAAATTGTTGTCTACCAAAGCAAGAGAAACCCATTCAAATATCCTCAAGTAACAAAATAAAATGCCATTCATATATTCTTTGGTGGGAGGGGGTAAAGGGTGGTAGGTGGGAAGAACTATCTGAACTGTTCTGACTATGAAATTAATCAACATTATCAAGAAAATGAAAACTGGGGCACCTGGGTGGCTCAGTCACTTAAGTGTCTGACTTCAGTTCAGGTCATGGTCTCGTGCTTTGTGTGTTTGAGCCCCGCATCAGGCTCTGGGCTGACAGCTCAGGGCCTGGAGCCTGCTTCCGATTCTGTGTCTCCCTCTCCCTCACTCTCTCTGCCCCTCCCCCCGCTTGTGCTCTCCCTCTCTTCCAAAAATAAATAAATAAAACATTTAAAAATTTTTTAAAAAGAATATGAAAACTGTTTTATTTAACGTCTTTTGCATATATTAAAATTTCAAAATATTGGGGTGCCTGGGTGGCTCAGTCGGTTGAGCTTTTGACTTTGGCTCTCAGGTCATGATATCACCATCTATGAGTTTGAGCCCCCTTTGGGCTCTGTGCTGACAGCTCATAGCCTGGAGCCTGCTTCAGATTCTGTGTCTCTCTCTTTCTGCCCCTCCTCCGCTCGCACTCTGTCTCTCTCTCTCAAACATAAATAAACATCAAAAAAATTTAATTTCAAAATATAGAGTTAAATATAAATAATTTTTTCTATATCTCTGTTTAGATTTGAATTTCCCTGGAAATAGGCCCCAACACATGGATTTGAGAGCAAGTATTTTATTTGGAATGGCAGGAAACGTGTAGAAGAGTGAGAGAGGAAAAGAAGGCAAGCCAGTCCACCCATCAATGTCCACCCATCATTGGTTCAGAGCTAGAGAACTGTAGCCCCACTTCCAGCCTGGAGGCAGAACAGAGCTCCCTGGCAGCTTCAGGGCACAGAAGCAAGCAGTTCTCAGCAAGAGCACACTGCAGGGGGGAAGGTATGAGGGATGTCTGCGGTCACAAAGAACACTCACCAGATGCAAGCAGCCACAACCAATTCTTAAAGAAGATACAATGGTGAAAAAAATATGCAGCATGTAAGCTGACTCACAGCTCCAGATAAAACAGGTAACACTAGGAAGTGAAGAAGGTAGAGAAAACAGAGCGAAGGAAATTTGTGCCAAACTCCCTGTTGCTTACAAAGGAAAAATGCGAAGTTACTGTCTACTGAGAATTATGGAAATATAAGCGTGGTTTAATCTTGTAGTTGTGACATTAAGAGCAACTACAAGAGAATAGAATACTAGTTATTTTCCATCCTCACCGCCACATAAAGAGAAACAAAGGCATTGTAACACAAACAGAAAAGCAAAGAGAGGTAGAACAGAGTAACACCATATGTTTCTATTGTAACTGTATGTGAATGAAGTGCTCTGGGAAAGGACAAAAGTTGTCAGCTTATGTTTTAAAAACTCCCACATATGCTGCCATGAGAAATTTGCACAAATCTGAGTACCATAAAATTTAAAAATAAGCAAGACACTATACTGCAATGTAATGCCAGGTCGAAGAGGAAATGTTTTCCTATAAGGAATTACTCAATAATACAGAGTATGCAATCATAGTAATCATTCATTGTGTTTCTTTATTTAAGGGGTTTGCTGATTTGACATGAAATGCAGTCTTGGATGAAGCTAACATAAAACTCATGCCACGGCGAGGAAGACATTGGCAAGAAACTGGTTAACGAATGTCATTAATTCACAAGGGTCTAATACAAAAGCAAATTTGAAATGTCCTGAAATCTTACAGCTCATGTAACAGAGGCTTCTCTAAATTTGGCATTCATATCACATTGCTGGTCAACTTCTGTGTGGATGAAAAATTGTAAGGAGCAGTCGCTAATAAGAATGCTAGAAGAAACCACACTGTCTTTTTCTTCTCTGTAGACAATATGTTAAAATCTATTCATGCTATAGAAAATACTATAGAAAGAAGTAGTCAAGAGCATGTAGGAAAGAAAACAAAGAGGGAAAAGTAATACAGAGTGTGTCTGGCAGCTAATTAATAAAAATACGAAGTAAATTTTTCTGATTTTGTGATGTCTGTGGTACTTATTGCTGTATTTTCCTTTCCATTCTAAATAAACATTCACTAGTATGCTTCATTTATATTTGTAATTCCATGTGTGTGTGTGCGTGTGTGTGTGTGTTTTCATGAGCCCACTAGTGAAGGCAAAGTTCTGCCCCTCACCTCTACCACCAGGGGCCAACGGCTTATTTCAATTTCACACACCGCTTGTTAACATCGAAATCTTCCTTGTCTTTTTGTTTAAATGTTTACTGTTTATAGTTCTCCATGCCCTCCCCCCAAACACATGCAATATAACATGCAATCATGTAGCTGGGTTTTTTTTTTTTTTCCACTGAGGAATTACTATCTCATATAATAGTGTTGGTCAGCCAGTGACTGATGAACAAATGAATGGAAAAGGACTGAAAGAAAAAATACCACCCCCTTTTTTAGTGACCCCCTGTTAGCAGTGAAGTTATAAGTTATAGCTGGTTTTTATCTTCTGTTTTGTTTCTAGGATTCGTTCTGCAGACACATAATCAAGGAAAACAAAAGAAAAGCCTCAAATACCCATCAACAGAGAAAGGCTGAACTAGAAGAGTGATACCTCCAAAAATTTATGCATTTATTTAAAAAAAGAATGAGAATGATCTTGGTACAGATATGAAATCATCCCCAAAATATATGAATGCCGGACAGTGTAGAGAACAGCTGGAGGGGCCAACCACCGTGGTTTGTCCGGGGATAAGAAGTTTCCCCAGGACATGGGACTTTCAGTGCTAATGCTGGGTTCTGGACTAGCAGGCAATGGTGGGCCCTGTAAGTCTAGCCCCTTTATTTCTCTCAAAAAAAAAAAAAAAAAAAGGAAAAAAAAAAGAAATTAGAATGCAGGTTCACATTTCCTTGTGTATGCATCAAAAGCCTGCAGAAGGATATGCTAGAAAGTAACAATAATGCTCCCCTGTTTGACCTTTGGTGGGGGCGGGGTAGCTGGAGCTAGGAGATTGAAGAGTTGTTTCATTGCACGTATGCTTTTACATTTTTGACCTATATGAATTTGATAGCTATTCAAAAATTAAGCAGGCAAATACATAAACAAAACCAAGTAAAAGTAAACAAATGGGGGAAAAAAGTCAAAAGCGAAAAGGCAATTTGCTCTGCGGGGGGCAAAATATATTCTCAACCTAAACAAAGTGTCTAGATAATTTACACAGTTCAACTTGGAAACTTTCTTGCAAAACATAATTGTGTCTAACCTTTGCCCTTAGCTTCTGGATAATGAGTGCAATGCAATATCCTGCCCTTAGAGAACAAAGACTTGCAGGCTGTGTCACCCTGGTCAAAGACGGAGAGTCTGAGCTGTCTGTAACATGGGCCAGAATCTCAACATGGGCTCGTAAACCTACTGCCTGAAAGAAAATAAATTGGACAACCAAATCAGCCCTTGAGCAACTGGATATTTGCCTCAATTTGAAAATGCAATCTGTATCACATATTTGATTCTTCTTTACACCTTTCATGCACATTGCAATAGGAATCTTTAAAACATGGTGACTTATAACAATTCTTATAAAGTGTAGACTTCAAATTCATATTTTTTCCAAAGTGTTTGTTTTTCCATTATGTGGGGGCAGTAGAGAGAGAGAGAGAGAGGCAACAGAAACCGTAGGAGTCATTCCTAGAGCAGTGTGTGCATGAATGTGTGTGTATGTAATTGTGTGTGTGTGCCTTCTTGCTGATGAACCAGGAGCTTCGTGGTGGATGGCCCAGAAAACTGGTGACCAATGTCTCATCCCAAACAGGCAGAGAGAGCATGTCCAACCTTCCTTTGCCCCTTTGTTCTGTTCAGGCCCTTAGGGGATTAGATGTGCTTCCCACACTGGTGATAGCAATCTGTTCTCGGCAACCTACCCATTCAAATGTTAATTTCATCAGGAAACACCCTCCTAGACACACCCAGGAATAATGTTAGTCCTATATCTGGGCATCCCCAGGATCCAGTCAAGTTGACACATAAAATTAACCAACACAGGGAAGGTCAAGAGATATACAGAAATGGGTAAGACACAATCTCTGCCTCTAAAGAGAAGTGAGGACCTTACGCATGCTAAAAGTACTAGTGTTACAATCCTGGACATGGCTGGGCAGGGTCTAGTTAGATCGTCCAGATGGCACAGAATGGGAGGGGCCAGACTTGAAACTGGACGTCTAGTCTGAGGCAGAGATGGCTTTATGTAGCTATGTGGAGATGCTTTGAGGACAATTAATGCCACTGGAAAAGAGGACAATGGATAAGGCAGTTTGTGCAGTACTGAAAGCAGCAGCAAGAACATGAAGTGCAGCAGCAGAGGCGACTTAGAGGCAAGTAGATAGAGTACGGGTGAAGGAGTCCAGCAGTGGGCACGATCTGCAGATAGAAGAAAATGTAAAGATAGTTATATCTGACGACATAAAGTTTAAGTTTTACCATGGGGAAAAAGTAGCATTCTACTTTTCAAAAGAAAATGCTTGCAGCACATAAATCTGTCACATATTTGATTTTTGTAGAATAAAAAGTGTGTCTACAAACTGGTTAAAGGCACTAACACACACACACACACGCCAATAGAAAATTAAAGAAAATTAAATAAATATGTAAATCTATTTGAATAAATGGTTGGAAAGATGATCAGTTTCATTATTTGTAGAAGAAAGAAAAAAATGAGATGGCATTTTCATCTCAAAAATTAAAAGAACAGGGGCACATGGGTAGCTCAGGCAGTTGTCAGACTCTCTGATTTTGGCTAAGGTCCTGATTTCACAGTGTGTGAGATTAAGCCCCCACATTGGCCTCTCTAGTGATGTAATGCCGAGAGACACAGAGACCAACCGAGACCACTGAGGCTGAATTAAGGAAGTCTTTATTACCAGCCGGGACCACACAGAGTTAACACAGAACTCTAGATGTGCGGCCCCGAGTCCAAGGACTTAGGGCTTTTTATAATAAGCAGGCAAGCGGGCAGTACAGAAACAGAATTGAACAGTTACTGTAAAAAGGCTACAAAGCGATAAAGAGAGCAGCCCTCCTCCTGGTGTGTAGGACATTTGTCATCTGAAGGCCTGGCTTAGGGTTTTGGGGAGTTTGAAGGGAATAGCCATTATCTCAAGGACAAAGTATGACAACTGTATCATAAATAACCACTAACAGGGAACATTAACCCTTGTTTTCTTATTTGTTTTTTCCTGCAGGATGCAGGCCCAGAAGGTAAACTGAGTCAAGGTGGAAGGACTGAGGCTAAATTCATGTGCAACAGTGACCGTGTGGAACCTGCTTGGGATTCCCTTGCTTTCTGCCCCTCTGCTGCTTGCATTTGGGCATGTGTGCATGCTCTTTCTCTCTCTCAAAAGAAATATGCTTAAAAATTTTAAAAGAAAAAAATATCCAGTTCTCATGCATATGTAAGGAAATGGACACCCTCAAATACTGAGTGTGAATTGTCAGAATCTTTTTGGAAAACAACCTGGCAAGTTTTAGCAAATTTTGAAAAGATATACATATGTGTATATTCGTAGTCATAGCCATTCATGAAGAAAACCCACTTTCAAAATGTAGCAAATAACAATAAAAGCAGCAATATATAAGAAAGTTTATTGCAGCATTGTTTGTAGTATATAGAATATAAATAAGAAAAATTCTGAATGCCCACTAGTAGGTTTAAAAATTATGATAATTCTATGCCACAAAATGTAATTATTAAACTCTTAGAAAGAAGGAGCTATAGTTTCTGACTTTGAGGAGACCCATAAAAAAAACCATGGTCTATATTACTTATGTGCCCACTGTTCATCAGCTGAGGCTTGAACAATGGCACTTGAATCTCATGCAAGGCTCTACTGCTCCCATCTCAGCTCTTATGCGTCCTGTGGCTTTTCATTCCCAGTTCAGGGTAGAGTATATGATCTCAGGCCAACATGGGGAGCTCCAGAGCACAAAGTCAGTACGATCAGTGCCCGTCAAATGTAGTTAAACACTTTGTTCTGAGATCCCTAGGAGTGCTGGGTGATAGCAGGTGAGGCAGGGCTTTCCTGCAGGACTTGGACCAGAGGGAAGGCGGCCTCCACCAGCCCCCGTGATGAAGCCCGCTCACAAAGGGGTTGAGAGACCAGAGAAACTGAATCCTGAAGATATCATCTGAGCTACACCTTGGAGCTACCCCAGCTCTTTAATCCAAATGAGTTTGGGGTGGGTTTTCTGTCACTTGTAAAAAAAAAAAAAAGTCTTTATTGATACGTTTTGGTAACTTGAACCAGAAAGTTGTGAAGTAATAGGAAGACAGATTATTTGTACTGCTTACCTAAAGGGATAGAAATGGAGGGAGTTGAGAGAGGCTTATTCAAGTATTACCAATGATAATATTAGTATAATGTTACTATATGTAATAACATTACTTTATTATTATTAACATCCTTTTGGATTTCATTTGTCATTATTAGCATGTATAACATTTGAAACTGAAAAAAATCTTACAAAAGACGCACTTTGACTACTGGTATCAATAAGTCTACATCTCTGCTTTTGAAAAATGGAATGTGAAATCCAAATGCATCTGTGAAAACTCAAGGATGATTTTTGTCTCTTTCTACTTAAAATAAGAAAACATACTGCTGTTAAAGTTTATCTTGGACAGCAAGGCTGTAATGAGAATATTCTAATTGCTTTTGCTAACCATTTCCCTCCACATGGTTACTGAATATGTATCGAATATCTGAGGCCAACAGATCACAGCCTGTGTGAAGAAGTTTGAGGTCCCAAAAGAATGGAGTAAGAGACAGGTCATTGTAGAGGTTTAAACCAAAGAAGCAGGTAGGGGCTCCGTGTTGAAGGTATTGACCTTGTAATACATGCTCAGAAATTTGCACTGTATTCTGAGCTTGATGCGGGTGCTGAAAGGCTTCGAGCAGTTCAGAGACACAGGGAGACAGGTAACTGTGGGGCTTGTGTGGAGAATGAACCCTGAGGAAAACAAAGCTAAATGCCCTGTTGTGTGGACCTGAAAATTCCTTCTTCTAGAGCGCTCAACTCTGCTTTAATTCCAAAGTGATATTAAATAGTTCCACATGCTAACAACTTATTTCCACTGTAATTCAAAGGTTCAAATCATTTAAAGCCTTTCATTTTAAGAAATGAGGGTTTTTTATATTTAAATGCTGTTAATTGTAGAAAGCTTTCATGCCATCCTCAACGGAATTATGTTACCAAAGACATAATTGTTAGTGCTTCCCGTCCTGCACTTACATGTTTTGTTCTCTCTTCTCATTTCCAAGTCCAAATATTATTAGGAAAGAAAACTCCAAAAGCCCTGCGATTATGTTTCAAATCCCTTACATAATTGTTTCTCAATCATATTTGGGTAATGTTGCCTCTGTCTTCCAGAGTCCCTACTACCAAACAGAGGCCTTAAAAAGTAAGACTACCTGATAAACATCTAGTATAACCCAGGACTCTTTAGGGTCCACAATAGAAATTTCTCTTGCAGAACCAATATCTGCTTTTTCTCTCCTCTTACACATAAAAAAAAAAAATACTTTGGGGCACCTGGGTGGCTCAGTTGGATAAGTGTCTGACTTTGGCTCAGATCATGATCTCGAGGTTTGTGAGTTTGAGCCCAGCATCTGGCTCTGTGCCGACAGCTCAAAGCCTGGTGCCTTCTTTGGATTCTGTGACTCTCTCTCTGCCCCTCCCCCGCTCATACTCTGTCTCTCAAAAATAAATAAACTTTAAAAAAATGTACACTTCCTGGCCCTATTACATAAGTAAAGCCATGTGACTGGCTGTTGCCAATGGACTAAAGTAAGTGGAAGTGAGGTGGGTCCCTTCTGGGTAGAAGCAAAGAGCAGAGGTGAAATCTCCATGCTTTTTCTCCCTGCCATAGCACCCAAGTTGGTCATAGTCCATATGGTGTAACAATAAGAAGGTGAAGCTTGTATGAGCCTGGAACCCTGGGCAACTGTGTGAGAAACAGAGAGATCCTCTTGTTCCTCCCCCTAATCAAATTGAATGAGCAATAAATAAAACTTTGAGATGCTAAGTCACTGATATTCCAGGTTTCATTTTTAAGCATTGCTGGCTTATCCTGTCTAATAACATTTCAAAGATGCTTCTGAGAATCTGATGTTACTATGCACCCTCTTCCCAGCTAGCTGCATGTTCAAACATTTAAAATAAAGAATATGAATAAATTTCTCCATGAAGCCTCCACCTCACATGGATATTAAAGATGAAAGAATACGGCGGCACTTGTGTGGTTCAGTCGGTTGAGCATCTCCCTTCAGCTCGGGGCATGATCTCACATTTCATGAGTTCAAGCCCCACATCGGGCTCTGTGCTTACAGCTCAAAGCCTGCTTTGGATTCTGTGTCTCCCTCTATCTCTGCCCCCTGGCCCCTATTTGCTCTCCGTCTCTCTCTTACTCTCAACAAATAAACATTAAAAAGGAAAAAAATTAAAGAACATTTAGCTACTTTCTAGCATACAAAATAAGTGTATATGTGTGCACGTGTGTGCATGTCTATGTATGTGTAGAAACACTATTGCTTTATGTTATCATGGTTCAGAAGTTATCTAATTTTGCAACGGAAAGTTAGTGAGTTGATAGAGGAAAATCAGCCGAATAATTCCTAAATCGTTTGTCAAAACAAGAACTCAGTCTGTCCCTAAGCACACCAGCTCTGATTAAACTAAAATAGTAGCTTACAGCCAGCGGAAGGGAGGCAAGAAGGAAGCAGCGGGGCATTTTCTGAGATGGCTGACTCTGTACAGAAGAAGATAAAGAGTAATAGGTCTGCTTTACCTGGGGGATTGAAGTTGTGAACCGAAAACAAGAAGCTCTTAGCATTCTGGTTTGTTTACTTCAGACAAAGTAACAACTTCCTGTTTCTCAGGGGAAAAAAAAGGAAAAAAAAATTACTCTCAAGAGTCACTTAGAAAGACCTCCTTAACATCAAAGGACTCTTCTAAGAAACTGTGTTGGTGAGGGAAATACAGAAAGTATCAAAAGCCTACAGATAGACAGTGAGGGGCACACGCATTCTGTTACAGTGCTTTCACTTGACCAAACTACACCCCAAACATAGTTTTTGAATTAGTCATTAAATCAAGCAACCCCTCCCATTGGATTTTCAGTGGAGCTGTGCGGACCAAGGATGGATCCTGGCTGATATGGAAAAACAACACGCTTTCCCTGTCCTGTCTCATTTCGGTTTCTCCTTGTTCTGGCCCATATCATCCCTTCCTTCCCAAGCTTTGCCCTTCTCTGCTCTCACTCCTGCTTACCGCTGCTGGGTAGGGTGTAGGCTAATCTTTTTGCTAACCAGGGCTAATCAGAGCTTCAACCCTTCCACAAACAGCAGGGCTAGGCTGCTTGCACACGGCCAGGGTATCTTGTGGATCGAAGACATTGTGGTTTCTTAACTCAAGAACACAAAAGACATCACAGGTCTTCTGCATTCCACTGCAAAGTGTGTGCATGTGTGCCATGTGTATTTTTGTCCTCAAATGATGAGTATTGCAGATACAATTTCCTTTTCCTGCTAGCAAAGAAAGTGCTAGAACAGAAAACATGTTTCTTACCAGAACGGAGAGGTGAAATGAAGACGTTTAGTTTAAAGACGAGACCACTCAGGGGATAAAAGCAGTTGTCTTTGGAAGGGCTTGTACGTGGAAAATGCAACCGCGCTATTTCTGAAGCCTTGAGCAGCAAACCTAGTGCAAGGGATGCGTGGAGACAGGACTGTTGAGATCAGTACAAGAAAGATTTTGTCGTGGGAGCTTGGGTGGCTCAGTCGGTTAAGGATCCGATTCTTGGTTTCGGCTCAGGTTGTGATCTCATAGTTCTTTAGTTAGAGCCCCAAGTGGGATTCTCTCTCTCCCTCTCTCTCTGCCTCTCCTCTGCTCACTCTCTCTGTCTCTCTCTCAAAAGAAATGAACTTTAAAAACATTTCTTAAAAAAGAAAGATTTTGTTGTTGTTGTTAAAATTAGCCAGAGTGGAAATATCTTTAAACTTAAAAATAAAGGAAATAAAGAAAAACCATTGCATAAAACAATAAACCAGGACATCAAAAAGAAAAAAAAAAAAGAATAGTAATAATAGCAGCTAGGGTTTATTTAACATTTTATTATTTGTCCAGCACAAATGATTAAGAATCCCATTCCTAGGAGTGCCTGGGTGGCTGTTGGTTGAGTGCCTAACTTCAGCTCAGGTCATGATCTCATGGTGGATGGCTTTGAGCCCACATGGGGCTCTATGCTGACAGCTCAGGAGCTGTTCTCTCTCTCTCTCAAAAATAAATAGACATTAAAGAAAAGAATCCCATTTATATTAATTCACACTAGACTCCTCAAATTCCAAATAGTAGCAAATACTACTATTATCCTTTTTGTCATTTTAAAGATGAGGATCCTTGGGGCGCCTGGGTGGCTTAGTCGGTTAAGCGACCGGCTTTCACTTGGGTCATGATCTCGCGGTTCGTGGGTTCGAGTCCCGCGTCGGGCTCTGTGCTGACTGCCAGCTCAGAGCCTGAGCCTGTTTCAGTCTGTGACTCCCTCTCTCTCTGACCCTCCCCTGCTCACGCTCTCTCTCTCTCTCTCTCCTAGAAACAAATAAAAATATTTAAAAAAAAGATGAAGATCCTTAAGAAGAGGAGTTCAGAAAGGTAAAAAAAAAAAAACACTAGATCCATGGTAGTTACTGGAGCTGGGATTTTTTTTTTTTATACTTTCTAATGAGTATTTATCATTAGGTGAGCCATGATTCAGGATCCCAGAGTGGGTATCACAATGTACCCAGATCCCCATTCACCACCCTTGGAGAAGGATGGAGGAGAGTGGCAAGGTGGGTGGAGCCAGTTCAGACCTTCCCAGGAAAAGTGCCTTCTGCCCACTGGTCCTCCCAAGCTGAAGCCCAGGATATGGGGCAGAGGGACTTGTACACACACAGGTACCGTTAACACACAGTGACACCACCCCCTTTTGAGGTCTCACAGCAGTGAAAGTCCAGGGAGTTTTGCCAGCGGTTCCTGGTCTGATTCTGGTTGGGGAAGCGCAGTCAAAAGGGGCAGTCTGGTAGTTCTTGATTTTGGTCTTGATGCCTTTCACCCTCGTGCTGACTCCTAAAGATACCCCTGAAGCACCCCATAGCTCAGTGTGACCCTCAGCGGGGCTGGGATTTGGAAGCAAGGCACTATAGTTCCAGAGTCTGTATTTTATCTATATTACTATTGAGAAAGAAAGAAATAGACTGCAATTTATAGTAGAAAACAAATGGGAAGAAGAGTGAGAAAAAAATGGTCCATAAGTCAAGTATAGATGATAAATGAGATAAAATATAAATATGAACAAATAAACATCAGTGGAGGCTCATAACTATCTCATAGACCTGATGGAATGGGTTGATAACATGTCCCTGGAAGGGAACTTTTTCTTCATTCAATAGAAACAGATTAAATTGAAGGAGAGAAGAATATAGGTAAGTGAAATAGATCTGCAAAGTGAGAGGAAGCACTCTGAGGTAAGAATTAATGGGCATAATGGCTACGAGCCGGCCGGCCATAAAAAAGATTTTAGTGATGAGTATCATAGAAACAAACTATTACATACATGATAGGGTAAAAGTCTGGACATCAGCTGTAGCCCTGCTCTTCTACAATGTAATGGACCCAACAAAGTCTTGACTTGCTGAAAGTGAATTGCTCAAAGCTAGGGGAAATAATAAGATCGAGGTCTACTCTGGTCTTAATTTTGGTCAAGGAAAATTAATTGGAGGTATGGAAGTGGAAGTATCCTTGCAAGAAAGTGGCAATTTGGTAATGGAACTTGTAATATCGAAGGAAGCTAATGCCTAGTATATCAAGCCATTGTCCTGGGGGTTAGGGAACACAATTTCAGTGGTGAGCTCATGCCTTCTTGGCAATGATGTAAAGTATTACTTTTACCATTTTTCTCATAAGTCTACCACAGAATACTTTAAATCTTCTTAACATCTTCTTGCCTTGTGTTGTTATTTTCATGCATTTTAGTGCAATAGATAATTTAAATTCCATGGAAATACAATATTTTGTATTGTATTTATATATTTGTATTATAAAAATATGTTTTGTATGGTCAATTTTATTTATATTTACCTATAAATATACTCTTCCTTGTATTCTTTCCTCCCACTGACATTTATGTTTTCATATAGGTTCATTTTATTTCTGCCTAGAGAACTCCTTTCCTTGTTTTTGTTTGTTTAGACAGTCTATTGATGGTTGAATAACTCAGAAGTTATGATAAGGATGGTTTCTCTGGGTATAGAATTCAAATTTGGAGATTGTTTTCTTTCAGGACTTTAACTATGTCACTCAGAAGTCTTGTCTTATCATTTCTGATGGGAAGTCAACTGTCAGTATTATTGTGGTTTCTTCGAAGTTTAAGTGTCTTTTGGCTCTGTTCCTTGAAAGATTTTCTCTGGGTCTTAAATTTTCAGCCAGTTTGACTATGATGTGTCTTGTATGATTTTCTTTGAACTTTTGCTGCTTGGGATTCTCTAAGATTCTTGAGTGAAGTCTTTCATCAGTTATGGAAAGTTCTCAGCCATTATCTGTTCAAAAATTGCTTCTGTCTCAGTCTATATATTTTCGCTGTTTTGAGTCCAATTATATAAACCTTGGAATTTTTGAACATGTTCCACATGATTATTACATTTTTGCTCATTTTCATCTTTATATTTTGTGTGCTACTTTGGGTACTCAATAACTATTATCCAGGGGTGCTTGGGTAGCTCATTAAGTTAAGTATCTGAATTTGGTTCAGGTCATGATCTCACAGTTCATGAATTCGAGTCCCACACTGGGCTCTGTGCTGACAGCTCTGAGCCTGGAGCCTGCTTCGGATTCTGTGTCTCCCTCTCTCTCTGCCCCTCCCCTGCTCGTGCTCTGTCTCTCTTTCTCTTAAAAATAAGCATAAATTGGGGCGCCTGAGTGGCTTAGTTGGTTAAGCGTCCGACTTTCACTTAGGTCATGATCTCGCGGTTCGTGGGTTCGAGCCCCGCGTTGGGCTCTGCGCTGACTGCCAGCTCAGAGCCTGGAGCTTGTTTCAGTCTGTGACTCCCTCTCTCTCTGACCCTCCCCTGCTCACGCTCTCTCTCTCTCCTAGAAATAAATAAAAAAAAATTTAAAAAAAAACATTAAAAAAATAAACATAAATTATTATCCAGTTAATTAATTTAATCTTTCAGTGTATCTACTATACTATTAAATGAATTCACTAGATTTTTGAAGATATAATATTTTTTAGTTCTAGAATGTGTTTTCCCATAGATTTCAATTCTGTAACATTTTTTATATTTTCATATATTTCCCCCCATCTTGTACTCTTTTTATTTTAACATATTAGTCTCAGTTACCTGCTGACCTCAAGTTCTCAATCACTGTCAGGTATGCTTCAATTGTCTACTTTTTCCCTTTTGGTCTTGCTTCATCTCATGTCAAGTATCTTAATGTTATTGGGTACAAAGAACTGTAGTGTTTCCAGATGACATTATCTCCAAATAGAATTCAGCCTCTCCTCTGATAAACAGAAAAGTAGATCATACATCACCATGATCCAAACAGGACTAAGCTATATCAGGGCTGGGTTATAGTTTTGGTAAGCTCTAGTTTATTACTCTTCCCAGCACATAAGCCTCTAGGATTCTGGTGGTCTTTGATTCTTTGGGCTTGATATTCTGCAGATTATCCAGTTCACGCATTCTCTTATGGAGGTCACTGTTTTGTGAAAATGAAGGAGGCTTCATTCTGTATTTCAGAAGCTGTGGACCTTCGCCTCCTGCGCAGCTTCAAAATTAAATAAATATCTTATGTAGGCAATGAACCATATGTTTGAGATCTTTCCGGTTTTCCCATTTTGTCCACCCCGACAACCGCTAAAAGCAGACTCTCATCCCAACTACACTTGGCCTTTATGCAAAGGAAGAAAATTAACAAAGAATAGAATCAGTGTTTGGGGCAGATTGATGACATGTTAAGAGATTCTGAATGCAGCAGAGGAGGATGGGTGTCCACAAACTAAATGATGTATTTTATTTCTACCTTTTTCAGTGATCTGATAATCAACAAGGACCCGAAGGAAGTTCCAGGTGGAAGCTGAAAAGGGTCCGTGTTCTATGAACCAGTAAAAAGCTTTTGCATGGAGCTGAAAAGTATCTAGTTGGAATAGAAGTATGCTTAACTTTGTTTCAGAATACTCCAAAACTTTTGATTAAAAAATTCCCCTTTTTATTAATGTCCGTCTATTCCCTTAACAAGTATAGATATATACCATTGCCTTAAGGACCTTCAAAATATAGCTAAAAAGTAAATAAGTCAACTACTTACTTGAAAATATTCACTGTTGAGTCTTGGTACCTAGGGTAACACCACATTGTTCCATTGTCACACACACACACAGCAATATAACACCACACTGTACTAATATGAATATTTCTTAAACACAGATCAACCAAAGAAAGGGACAATCCCCCAGAGTTATATTCATTAGAAGAGGAAATCCAGTGAAAGACTAACATTAAATCGTGGACAACACAAAAAGGAAAAAAAATATATGGATACCTGATAATTGAGTATGCAGTTAATATTCTTCATGATTATAAATCTCATGTATTATTAGTTATCATAGCTAGCGTTTAATGAGAATCCACTATTGTCTGACATTGTGCTAAACATTTTACATATATTTTCTCACTTAAATCTCAACAACATTATGGAGCAGCTCTCACTGTAATTGGTTTACAGAAGTAACTAAGGCATAGAGACTGTAGTGTAAGAGCAAGGTCTAGAAACCAGATTCCTAGAATTAGAACTCTGGTTATAAAATTTATTAGCTGTAACCTTGGATGAGTTACTCAACCTTCCTGCTTCAGTCTCCCTTATGAAAAAAATGGAGAAAATGATAACGGGGATACTTCAGGGTAAAGTAGCTGGTGCATAGTAAGTACTTATAGGTGTGTGACATTGGGTGGAATTACTCAATAATAATTTGTTCAAGGTCACACAACTAGTAGATGGCAGAGCCAGGATTTCTTTCCAGATTCCAAAGCTCTAATCTTAACTAGAATGTTCCAGTATTACCATAAATTAGATTATAATCTTTCTAATACATTTAGCTAACTATTACTATACATTTTATTTGGTTTCACAAAACTCTCTAAAATAGTATTAATTGTTGTTATTACTCATTGTTTATTGAGCATTTATGGCATAGAACCAGATACTTACCACACGGTGAAGACCAAACAATGTCCAGAATACAAGTGTCTGGAGTTCTGCTTGAGCTTGGTGGACACAAATGGACAATCACTGACTCATAGTCCCAAGGAGACTATATTTTCTGAGGAAAGATACATTTAGGGACGAGATGACTGACAATGAACTACTTGCTTCACAGGAGAGGAGCTACAACACTAGGAAAAACAATCATCTTCCTTCTGCTTTCACACCCATTTACACTATCATCTCTGATTCTGATGTTCAGAGCAGCCAACATTTGTAAGATAATGTTTTTTTTTCTTTAAGTAAAAACAGGGGAAATGACACTAATGTTGCTTTCGCTCTGCTTTTGCTCCCCATCCAAAATCAAAGCTGTGCCCAAGAGGGGCTGTGTGTTTTTTAGCACATTTCCTGGAGTTATTTTTAAATTGGTCTTTCTTGTTCAGAGCTAGTTGGTAGTAAAACATTGGTGACATCAAGAGGAGTGAAAATTTCATAACTCTGTGTTATCAGGTAACATTGACTGAATTTGTAAATCACATTATAGAGAATATAGAGAAGTGCTGGATCCCAAATGTGCTTATGACCAAGTCTGTGTTTATAAGTAACAATGGCTGTGATGCTGGTAAGCTGACTTTGTAATCGACTCAAAACAAACAAACACGGTGTTTGTCTGTTCGGGCTGTCTCAGTTCCAAGTAGGAAGCAATGTGAATATATTCCACATTGACTTTGTCAACACTAGCTCAGAATCCTACACTGATTGCCTTCCCTTGTCTACTGAATTATATATAAATGCCTCAGTCATACAAACTCTATATCTGAAACAAACTGGATAACTTCTGCCTTTCCCAACAAGCCTTACATTTTCTTTTAAGCCAGTTAGCATGTATTTATTGAGCACTGTTATGGGCATTATGTTGGGTGATGGATCTATAACATACTTGCCCTTGTAGCGTCTAGAAGGAAAGAGTGGCATTTGTTACAGGAGTGTTGAGTTGAATGAAGGACAGAACACTCTAGGAGTATATAACATAGAGAAGCAATCTGGTATGGGTGTCAGGAAAAGTGTTCATAAAAAATAAATTTCAGTTATAAGATTAATAAATTCTGAAGATCTGGTCTACAGCATGGTGACTATAATTAATAATAGTGTATTGTACTCTTTACTTTCGCTAAAAGAGTAGATCATAAATATTCTTACTTCATTTCCCAGTGTATACATCTATCAAAACATCACATTGCCTATCTTCAATATATATGATTTATATATTTTTTCATTCACTTTTGACAATGATTATTTGTTCATTATACCTCAACAAAGCTGAAATGAGCAAACAAATAAAAAAGAATTGATACTAGCTATTCTAGAGTCAAGATTGTGAATGAGTTTCCCATTCTGGTGCATTCTGTGACTCTGTTTGCCTGCTTTGTAACACTGCTGATCTTTCTTACCAAACATTGAGTTGGCTGATATGGCTTTCCTATCTAAATAATCTACAGATTTGTGTGAGATTATTTAAAAATTCTCCAGACATTTTAAATCCACATTTAGAAGTGGAAAGTAAAGCAGTACTTTAGTATTGGTGGCACACATTTTTTCCCTCCTTTCAATTCTAATTTATTTCTCTCATGAGCTCATTGGGAGAAATGGATTTGTTTCCCATCATTTACTCCTACTTTGAAGACCAGCCTTCTGTTTACATCGGAAAGTATAGAAAATCTTGTTTACCTGGAATTATTTTGTCTCTGGACTACTATTCAAAGACTTCTTGAAAACAGCATAAAGTAATAGCTTTTGTGCTGGGCCACCCGGAAGCCTTGACATTGGAAAAGCCTGTGGATGCCGTAGCAACGGCAGCAACCACAGCTTTGTAGTCATAGTAACAGCCTTGTGCTCCAGAGGCAAAACCAATGAGCTTTAAGCATCACTACATTCTAGCTAAGCTTCTCTGACCTTATCAGGGAGCAACAAGATCTGTCTGTTCTTCCAAGTGCACGTGCCACTCAGCAGGGAAGGAAAACTGTTCATAATGTACCCTTATTTAAATGTCATGCTTAGATTACTCAAGCCAAGTGAATCCTTATTCTAGTTTGATCGATGAAGTGGCAGGGTTTTTTTAAACTAGATCGCTGATTTCAATTATCTAGGGCATTGTTACAAAAGCAGACCATACAATACGCATGTTGTGAATGTTGTGATTACTAAACATATCAGCAGAGTAAAATATGTAGATTTCCCTTCGGTGACATAGATTGGAAACCCCAGGAGCCCTGGAAAAATATTTGCATCTGTTTTGTTGCATGTTTTCCTCTCCTGGAAGATGGTAATAAGGAACAGTACCAATTCCTATGTTACTCCGAGGTTAAAGTGGCAAAAAACCAATCATAATTCAATCTATACCTGGCCTGCAATGTCTTTGAAAGACTTATGACTTGACCCAAATACTTCCTTCCTAAACCTGAGCTAGCAAATGATAGCCCTCAAACCTCTATGTTTATGTTCAATTTAACAAGCTCCAAGGCATGAAATGGAAAATCCTGGTGAGGCAATCCATTCATAAAAAGGACATAAGTTATCCACCTTTCAGTTAAACTTTACTAGCTATTTATGGATATATCACCTATGATTCCATAATTCTATATGCAAAAATGTAATAACAAATCAAATGAGTTTTCCATCTGCATGCATCTGACTCTTGTTGTTTATCTGAACTATTTTATACTTCATAGCATACCTCCTACATAAAAAAGCTCAAAATTAAGCTTTTAATGCTATTTGAATTACATTTATCTTTTTTCAAGTCATTTTTTGGTTCATCCTGATCTAGTGCTGTTCCTGTTCCAGGCCAGTATAAGACCAGAACTCCCGAAGGAAAATTATGCTTTATAAATGAGATCTGGCTAGATGCATTTCTAATGCTTCTAATCTGTCTCAGTTCACAAAAGTACCTCTTTGTTTTATATATTCTATTTATGTATATAAAATACCTGTTATATATTAAGTGAAATGCCATGAAAAGTACAAATATGAACAGGAAATGGCTCTTGCTCTCAAGAAACTTGCAAACTAGGGGCACCTGGGTGGCTCAGTTGATTAAGCTGCTGACTCCGGCTCAGATCATGGTCTCACAGTTTGTGAGTTCAAGCCCTGCATCGAGCCCTGTCCACTCTTCCCACCACACACACACTCTGTTTCTTCTCTCTCTCTCTCTCAATAATAAGTAAACATTAAAAAAGAGAAAAGAATCTTCATTTTTGGTGTCATCTGAAGCAATAATTTAAAGCCACGAACCCTCTGATTTTCATTTCTGACAAAACTCAAGGAGAACTGGAAGTCTACTCCTTATGGACTTTACAGGTTCATGTGTTGGTTCATGTGTTGGTTTATTTTGTTAACCCTTTGATCTGAAGCAGTTTTAATTTTTTTAAACTTTTTTAATGTTTATTTTTGAGAGAGAGTGAAAGAGAGAGAGACAACAGGGAGTGAATGGGGGAGGAGAAGAGGAGAAGAGGGAGAGGAGACACAGAATCTGAAGAAGGCTCCAGGCTCTGAGCTGTCAGCACAGAGCCTGATGTGGACTTGGACTCATGAACTGTGAGATGGGGACCTGAGTGAAGTCAGACACTCAACCAACTGAGCCACCCAAGTGCCCCTAAAAAATTTTTTTAAAGCAAGCTATTGTGTTCAAGACATATTTTGTCATAGGCATTTTGCAGTCATGTATAGGCTGAGAATTTATTCAGCTGAGAATTTGTTTTTATCACCAGTTTACAAAGTGGCATCTTAGACCTTTTACTGGGATGGAAAGTTCTGTCGTAAGAATCATGGTTATTCATGTTCTGGCATCTTTGTTTCCATAGTCTGTACCAGATAAAGAAAGTGTTGCTGGTGAGTGACTTGGAACTGTCAAACAATGGGCAACAAAGAAATTTTCAATGAAACTCAGATTTGGTGAACAAAACGTTAAAGTTGTCCTTGTCCAAGAAATGACTTCACACCTAAACTCTGGGCTGATCATATGAAAAGTAAAAGCCAAATGCCCAACCCTGAACTTACTGGAAAATGATCTGATTCAGCACTGATTTATCCTTTTGATAATTTACAATTATGAATCATAATACATAAAATCATTTAATTTTATGCTCACTTGTCCATTGCAATCTTTGCTAATACCATATAAGCAGAAGAAATGAAAGAAATTTGCTGTGTTGCCAAATCACAAAAATAATATGGCTGGAATGGATATTACATTCATGTAGTCCAACCCCATCGTTTTGTAAATGAGGACATAAATATCTCTCTAAGTTCCCTTCTAGTTTAAAATTTTAGATTTAATATTTCTTGACCAGACAACCAAACTAACTAGTTGGCGTTGGTATTCACTTCTAGTCAAATGGAAGTTGTCAGCCTTCAGTAGGATCATTTGATTCTCCCCTTTTAATTTCTTTCTATTTTTCTTCATTTTGTTTTGTTTTGTTTTCCTCCAAGTCAGAGGTGGTTAAACTTCATGAAAACTTATTAAGAGAGAGAAAGCCCTTAACTAGAATTCTCCAGGGTGAGATGATCTTAAATTGCACTGATTGGGATTTGTGTTCAATATGATGAAGAAATGAATAACAATGACAACAGCTTTTAAAGAAGTATTTTGAGCTTTCTGAGTCTATATTTCTTCTGTGCTTAGATCTCCTTTGTTTAAATTATCTTGTGGCTAGTCTTCGTATGTCTTCGTATTTCTATTTTATTTCCTCACTCCCTTCTTCAATTCTCTTCTTCACCTCCTACAAACTTACTTTTCTTCTCATCATTTGTGTCTCAATGGTAGCCATGCCACAATGTAATTTAACTTTTGACATCTGAATTAACTTTAAACTCACGGTCCTGTGTGACTGTTCTGATTCTGCAGCAGAAATTTGAATGAGAATGCAGGCGTGTGCGCACGCCTGCACACACACACACACACACACACACACACACACACACACCGATGTTGTCTCCTAGGAATAAACAATTCTCCTTCATAGGCAAACTATGGTATGAGAAAATTTGTTTCTAGAATCCCTTTATCAGCACCTTAATTTGGTTTGAGTGTCTCTTCTAAACTCATTGTCTCTGTGGAGCATTTTCCTCACCCACAGTGGCCTGTGTCTTTCCTTCTCTTTCTCCCCTTTGAAAATGAACTTTCTCTGGATATTATGCTCTCAAAATCCATGTCTCTAAGACTAGAGATAATCTTCTAAATTATTTGCCTGAAGTTGTTAATGGATGATAATGGCTTAATGTATATCTTAAAAAGACTCTTTAGTGTTCTGACCTGAATAAGCTGGGAATTTCTAGCACTGTGATATGCTGGCTGGGAACGTTTTCATCATTCATACTTTGCAATGCATGCCTATAATTCACTTAGTGGACAGTCATTTAACATCAGTTGTGAGCCAGCTCTGTTCATCCAGGTTAGATGCTTATATCTAGTACCTCAGTGAAAAAAAAAAAAAACTAACAACAATAACTTGTATCTGTCAAGAGTCCATTATGACCCTGAACTAGTTTGCTATAAATCACACACTAGGTGCTTAAACAACAGAAATTTATTTTCTCACAGTCTTGGAGACTAAAATCCCAAGATCAAGTTGTCTGAAGGGTTGGTTTCTTCTGAGGACTGTCTCCTTTTCTTGCAGGTGGACATCTTATTTTGCCCTCACACGGTCTTTCCTTGGTGCATACCCATGTCTGTGTCCTAATCTCCTCTTCTTATAGGACACAGTCATATTGATTTGAGCCCATCCAAATGACATTATTTTACCTTGGCTACCTCTTTAGAGGCCCTGTCTCCAATACAGTCACATTCTGAGTCAGTGGGGGTTAGGGCTTCAACATTTGAATGTGGGAAAGATACAATCCTGCACATAACAGAGTTTCATGTTATATTAAACAATTTACATGTGGTATCTTTCATCATTAAAAATGATCCAAGGAAGTTTATTTTATTGTTCAAATTGTTTTGCTGTAAAATTGAAGTTCAAGAGGGATAAGGAACTTATCTAAGTTCATGTACCTACAAGGAAGTAATATTGGAAATTGAATTGAACCTTTCAGGTCCAAACCCCATACTTTTCTGCTTTGTCACTCTACCTCCAGCTAAGAGTTATAGCCAGTCAGCCTGCTCTGGAATCATTAATTTTTCTGGAATTTTTACTCCATAGGAGACCGAGACTTCACTGATATTTAGGCAAAAATTCTCTTAGACAAAATGTATTTAAAAAAAACAAAAAAATGGACTATTTTTCTATAATCAGATTCTTTAACTTGGTAAACATTAAAGATTTGACTTTTTTTACCCAGTTACAAGGAAGTTTTGGGACTTTAGTTTTTACCAACCACAGCAATGTTTTCAGAAATATCTATAGACATTTTTTAAAATCAACAAAATGGTATTAATTATCATGTGTTTCTCCAGTCTCTAACCCACCAGGGGGTGCAAGGTGAACTAACTTAGGGTCTTCAATATTTTATGAGAGAGGCAGTCCACAAAATCCTTAAGTTCTTCTCAATTCAAAAACAGTTTTCAAAGGAAATTGTTGGCTGAGCATAAAAAGTCCCAACTTCTTTGCTAGTCTCTTTTTGTATCACTAGAAATGTAAACAAGATGCATCCTTACTAATTCATAGTATTTATTTTACCCTTTTTTTTTTGCTGCAAATTACTGAAACAAGAGATTTCATGGGAAGACATAGTTGTGACAAGTCAGTTCTTTTATTTATTTATTTTTTACAGCACAGAAAACTTACATGAAAAAAATCCATAACTTTAATCAGATGGATGATAGTGTTCCTAAAGAAGTCAACAAGAAAATGAAATTCTTTTATAAGCTTATAGTTAAGAATTGTTGTTTGGGCCTTCTAAAGAAGGGAGAATAGAGTGACAGGGAAGAAGAAGAGAATGAAAAATTAAGGTTTGAATATTAGTAGGTTAAACTTGAAGTTGGAAAACTGTTGAAATTATGATGAAAATCTTTGTAGTCCTTTCCTTAGCATGAAAAAATAAGAGAAATGTATTTCCTGCCTATAGGAGATAAGACTTGCAATTGTTTCTTTGTTGTGGTGTAGCTATTGCACTGGAATAAACGCACTGTTACTAAGTGATGATGAAAATATAATTCAGCGATAGAAGAAAAGAAGAGAATTGGGTCCTTAAATATGATAATTAAAACAATAAGCAATTTTACAAAAGGTCAAATGTATTAACTACATAAAATTCCCCACTAAGTTATAGGAACCCTTCAGGGGTATCAAAGACCCAGTTATCTTAATGTCTGTAGAGTGTTAAACCTATAGATTCCATTTTATGTGGATTGGTTGGTTTCTCTCTAGGTCATGGCCATTGACCTTACTTATTTTTTTTTTATTAAATATTTTTATTCATTTCTAGGAGACAGAGAGAGAGAGAGAGACAGCGTGAGCAGGGGAGGGTCAGAGAGAGAGGGAGTCACAGACTCTGAAATAGGCTCCAGGCTCTGAGCTGGCAGTCAGCACAGAGCCTGATGCGGGCCTCGAACCCATGAACCGCGAGATCATGACCTAAGCGAAAGTCAGACGCTTAACCCACTAAGCCACCCAGGCGCCCCCCCATTGACCTTACTTATAAACCTGGTTAGGCACCTTGCTCTTGGATGTTCATGATCCACAAATGACTAGAAAAGATGGTGGATTGTTGATGGTAAATCTAATTTAATTCAAAGAAATGGCAAAACAGCTAAACAATTATTACCAGCATCAGAACATGTAAAAAACAACTCATATGCAGGAATCCAGGACTATGGCTTGGCAATGCCCCACACTTCTAGAAGATGGTGGGAAGGATTTGGGATTTGTTGGTTCTGGACAAGATAACTAAGTTTCTGTTTTATAGACCAGAAATTTAATTGCCAGCTAACCTGAAGGAGGTTAAATCCACAGGAAATCATTTTATGAATCAAATTTATAATGAACTGGTTTGCAAGTCTTAGCATCTCTCATTATATCTAGCACTGTGACAGAAATGTGGGACATACTAAATCACAGCATCCATCTAGTAAATAGTTAATAACCAAGATTACAACTTAGCAGTTTACATTGAGAAATAATGCTTAACCTATCTGAGAATCACAAGTTCCTTTGGGAATCTTTTTTTTTATTGATGTATAGTTGACACACAATGTCATATTAGTTTCAGGTGTACAGCATAGTGGCTCCACAAGTCTATATGTTCTCCTGTGCTCACCGCAAGTGAGGCTACCACCTGTCACCATACAACACTATTACAATGCCATTGGCAACATTCCCTATGCTGTACCTTTACTTCCCACTCCTTTTCATCCATTTTGCCCATCCCCCCACCTCCATCCCTTCTGGCAACCACTGTATGCTTTTATTCATGGGTGAAATCTAAAACACAAAACAAACAAAAGCAGAAACAAACCCATAAATACAAGGACTCCTTTCACACCATAAATCTTTCTCTCTGGAAAATGTAAGGCACATACATTCAATATTTTGTAGAGTGTTTACAGGACCTTTAGAGACCACCCATGGACACTAGTTTAAGGAGCTCTGATGGAATTTCAGTGATCATTTTATTTGTATCATCTATTCACGTATTACTATTTCAAACAAAATAACAGGGAGAAAGCTGTTTGATGTGGCTATCATCAGATAATTGAAAAATGAATGTATGGTAATGTTAACCAAAGTATGGCAAAATCATTTGTTCTGCTCACCAAAGAAGGTTGCATGTTGGGAGTAAATAACCTTGAATGTCCTTTGCTAAGGCATCAGTAGCAGGTGCCAAGTCCAAAGTCAAATGACCACAGCAAAGAGGACATACTATTTTCTCTGCTCTAAATGGTTTGCCTCTGAGCACTTAAAATATAAATTCCTTTAAAACCATATCATACCTTTATGTCACAGCCTATTGTTCTCAAAGTTTTAAGACAAGCCTACTGTAATAAGGGCATATTGCTTTGCAAAATATTCATTCAACAAATAATTTTTCCAGTAGCCACAGAAATATAGTGATGAAAAAATATAATCTGCTCATGATTTTATGGAATTTTCAGGTTAGTGGATTCACCAAACACGGGCAAAACTAATATTTTAGAGCCATTAGCTTTTCTTAAACCAAGTAGACAAAATAAAACAAAATGCAGCTGACTTTCCTCACAATGATTTTTACAGTTATTAAAAAAATTTCCCCAAACTTAAATGAATAACTGTAATGAGCTTCTACTATAAAGAAACCATTATCTATGGAGAAATAAAGAATGGGTAAGAATGAGTGGAGAAAGGAAGGATAAGAATGTTCTGGATCCCAACGGCCAAGCTGAGGCTAGAATCCAGGGTGTCAATTCCAAGGAGAGGTAGCAGGCCACATGTGGAGTTCAGTTGGATGAACTGGGATGGTGGTCCAAAAAAAGGCATGAAAAAGCAAAAATGGAAGTAGAAATAAACTGAACTCAAACCAGGAAAGGGAAGTTAAGGGAGGGGAGGGCTTATACTACTAAATCCTAAAAACCCCCTGAGCAAGTGCATGTTCTTAGAATGTAGCAGAAAGGAGAGATTGGACTAGGAGACTGGTGGAGACTTAAACATTTGGAGAGTCTGTTTGCCTAGCTCTGTCATTAGAGGTCATTGCCATTTGCATAATTTCAACATGTATTGTTTGTCTGCAAGTAGGCTGGTACCTGCTATGGGCTGTATCCTTTATCGTTCCTTCAATACATACTCTCTTCTCCCCTTTCCCTCAGGATGGTGCTTTTGAAATCTTCCTAGTGCCAGCTCACTGTTTGTTCCCCGGGCTTCTGTGCTTTTCAGGGTAGCATGAACCTGGCAGACAAAAGGCCCAGGCCACAGCTGGCAGTTTCGTTGACTTGGCAACTCGTCGGCCTGGTGCCCTCCACGGTGGCTGTATTCCATCTCCTTCAGCTCATTGTCAGCCTGCTGTTCACCAAACTGAGCCAGGCTCTGCAATGCACCTCCTGCCTGCAACCACTGCCTTTTGCCATTTGGCTCTGTTGAGCCAGTTGACCAATCTTTGCCACCACATCTACTCCATGGCAAGTTATATCCTTTCCCCGCTTGGATGTCTGACTTTGTAAGCTACTCTTCTGCTGGGTGGCGTCTAGGAAGATAGACATTTGAAAGCATCACCAGGAAATGGCAAAAATTATGTAACTGCCGCTACTGTTACTGCTGATACCACACAAGCTCCACTTCGCAGCTCACTGCGTGACCCAGTTCTTGGCCCCTCGCTGACATTTCCAGCATGAAAGAGAAACAGTGATGAAGGGAGCAACTGATTAATGTCATCTTGCCAGATGAAGCAGCTTGTTTTTCAAATGTCAAGGCTTTACCTCTTCAGGTTTCACTCTTCTGCAAAATACTCTGCTCCCAAGTGCCCCGGGAAATGGTAAAGGCTGGTAATTCAATCCCACAGCAGGTGAAGTTTGCCTGATGTGATGATTCTGAAGAGCCTCGGACAGTTTCCGTTTGGGTATAGTAACTGTCAAAACTATTATAAACCCTCTTAGGAAGTAATGTTGGAAGGGAATTAAATTTGAAGTTTCAGTGTGCCTGATCTGTTTACAAGCCACCAGACACAACGATACAGCAAGCAGTGACAACATGCTAATAAGACCTCAGCGTGTTACACTGAGCAGCTGAAAGACCATTGAAAAACATCTGTCCGGACATTGACTGTCTGTCTCAATTTAGAATGATTTTAGAGGCCTTTTTCTGCCTACAGTTCTTACAGTAAAAAAAAAAAAAAAATACTGGCTGCAAAGTGCTCAGCTGGGAAGACTTCATGTAGCATCGGATTTTTTACAAACCTTTTTAGATAAAATCACTTCTGATGAGGAAAAAAGATAAGGAAGAATCCAACCAAGGAAGTAGCCCATGTAAAGTTAGTGTTACATAAATATGCCAATTCGTGTTAAATGTGCACATGTGTGTATGCGTGTGCTGAATTATTTATAGTGTAAAATATAGTTAGGCTTGCCAAACATTTTATCTTATAACAACCACTGGCTTGAGCCTAAAAATTCTAATGTAGGGAGGGGGCAAGATGGCGGAGAAGTAAGGAGCTCCGTACTTGCACTCGCACCCATACATCACACGGAAAAGACCTGAAACCATTGGAAACCTTACAAAACCTGAGAGATTGGGAGAAAAAGGACGCAGAATCCACTGAGAGAGCCTTCTAACGTGAGCGCGAACTGGGGAAGATAAAATCGGGCCGGGATCGGAGACTCCAGGGTCGGAGGCGATCCCCCTCTACCCTCTACGGGGAGTGAGAGGGGAAAAGGAGAGAGTCCGAAACAGAAAAACCTCCGCTCGGGGCATAGAAAGACCGTACTTTCCAAATACCTGCATGCCAGGTCCCCTCGCGCCAACTGGTCGCACAGACTGCTGCTTTGTGCTGGCTCCTGGAGGCTGGACTTCAGAGTGGTGGCGCGCCTGCCTCCATTGTAGCTCCCGGGCGGCTGGGGCCCCTGAAAGAGCCGCGCGGACACCGGGTGTCCGCGCTCCTGGCTGGCTGGGACTCGAGAGGGAAGGCAAAGAACTAAAAACTGGGAAATTAGCCTGTGAGTTCGTGTTTCGGGTGACGCGCCATAGAGAGACCCGGTTTTCCTCACTCCAGCGGGCTCCGCGCACCTGGCAGGCCAGCCCCCCCACCATGTTCCCCAGCCCGACCCAGAGAAGGAAGCAGCAATTCTGACGCCACCCCCAAAGCTCCGCAGGGGGCCTGGAATTGCCCGAGGGGGGTGCCTGGGAAGCTGTGTCTAAGGCAATTTCAGCGGGGCACACGGACTGGGATTTGGAGATTGGAACTGGCCTGAGTTGAAGAGTGCAACCAACTTCGGCTGCACCCCCCCGGTACAGGGAGTTTACACGCCCAAAAAAGCGAGGTGCAGCATGGGCTTCAAGAAGGGACCGGAGCACCGCCACTCTCCTCCCCACAACCTCCAAGGCGGAACTCCGGCCTGAGGCATTGGATCACGCCATGCCCATCCCTGCTTGAGAGGTGCCCTCCTCCCTTTTTTCTTTCTTTTTTTCTTCTTATTTCTCTTTTCTCTCTTTTTTCCCCAGAACACTGACCTGATTAACTCTGGTCACTGGCTTGCTTAAACAATCACAAAGAGTCCATTCTATAGATGTAAATTCTACACGTACCGACATTTTCATCTCTTTCTCTCAGGAGTAATAGTTTCTCTGGATAATACAAGCATCCTTCGCTCACCTATCCAACCATAATCTACCCTTTACCCCTTTAAAAAAGCTTCTTATCCCTTCTGCCTGTTCATTCTATTTCCAATTTTGCCTCATTGCTCCGTGCCTTCTCTCTCTTTCTCTATGCTCTTCAACCAGCACTGCATACACACGGCTATTTAACTGTAGCTGGGAAATCCAGGTATATGCTTTAAACCATTATTTGTCCATCAGTTTTCTTCTTTTGTCCTTTTCTTTTCCCCTTTTTGACCCATTTATGTACTTAATACTCCCTATTATTCGCCCTCCCTCCTCCGTCTTTTCTCTTAACTTTTTCATTTTCCCTCTCGCTTTGCATGTTAGTTGAATTAGCCTGTGTGTTTGTGTGCTCCTGCTCCCTGTGTGTTTGTCTGTCTGTTTTCTTTTCCAGGGCTACCTCAAGAAACAAGCTAGAGTACACAAGGTGAAGAGTCCCAAATATCACTACGATTAGGAAAATAAAATAACCAAGGCCCCAACAAGAGAGACCAAGAGATACCATTCAAAAAACACTCTCTGAAAGGATAGGCCCTGGAAAGTCAAAGAGTCTTCTTGGATATAGCAGCGCTCATAGAAACAGAGAGCATAACAGGTCTTTGAAACCAACAAGAGCCGGAAAGCTAACTAAAATGACGAAACGAAAGAGCTCTCCTCCAAAGAAACTCCAAGAAGAAATGACGGCTAATGAACTGCTCAAAACAAATATCAGCAGCATAACTGAACAAGATTTTAGAATAATAACGGTAAAATTAATAGCTGGGCTTGAAAAAAAAACATAGGGGACATCAAAGAAACTATGGCTACAGAGAGAATGGAAAATAAAAATAGGCATGAAGAATTAAAAAATGCGATAAATGAGATCCATAATAAATTAGAGGCCTCCAATGCACGGATTGAAGAGGCAGAAAGGAGAATAAGTGATTTAGAAGACACCATTATAGAAAAACAAGAGGCTGACAAAAAAAGAGACAAACTGATCCAGGAACAGGAAAGAAGAATTCGAGAGCTCAGCGATATGGTCAAACGCAACAATATCCGTATCATAGGAATCCCAGAAGAGGAAGAGAGATGGAAAGGTGCTGAAAGAGTCCTGGAACAAATTACAGCCGAGAACTTCCCCGACCTGGGGAAGGAAGTAAATGTGGAAATACAAGAGGCTCAGAGGACTCCCCTCAGAAGTAACTTGCATTGATCTTCTGCACGGCATATCACAGTAAAAATGGCAAAATATAAGGACAAAGAGAGAATTTTGAAAGCAGCTAGGGAGAAAAGGGCCCTAACATACAAAGGGAAACCTATCAGAGTGGTGACAGACCTATCTACTGAAACTTGGCAGGCCAGAAACGAATGGCAGGAGATCTTCAACGTGATGAACAGTCAAAATATGCAGCCAAGAACCCTCTATCCAGCAAGCCTGTCATTCAAAATAGAAGGAGAGATAAAAATCTTTCCAAATAAACAGAAATTGAAAGAATTTGTCACCACTAAGCCAGCCCTACAAGAAATCCTAAGAGGGACGCTCTGAAGGAAAGGTTGCAGGGAACAAAGATACCAGAGACACCACCACAAACATGAACCCTACAAAAGATACAAAGAACCTAAACTCACATATTTCAATAATAACACTGAATGTAAATGGGCTGAATGCTCCAATCAAAAGACATAGGGTAGCAGAATGGATTAAAAAACAAAATCCATCTATATGCTGTCTACAAGAAACTCATTTTAGACGGGAAGATACCTTCAGATTAAAAGTAAGGGGATGGAGAAATATATATCATGCTACAGGAAATCAAAAGAAAGCCGGGTAGCGATACTTATATCAGACAAACTGGACTTTAAAATAAAGACAATCACAAGAGATGAAGAAGGGCACTACATAATAATTACAGGGTCCATCCATCAGGAAGAACTAACAATCATAAATGTCTACGCACCCAATATGGAGGCACCAAAATATCTAAAACAATTAATCACAAACAGAAACAAGCTTCTAGATAAGAATGTGCTAACAGCAGGGGACTTTAATACTCCGCTTATAGCAATGGATAGGTCAACCAGACAGAAATCACTAAAGAAATAATGGACTTGAAAGACACATTGGACCAGATGGATCTGACAGATATACTTAGAACTTTACATCCTGAGGCCAGGGAATTTACTTTCTACTCAAGTGCGCATGGCACATTCTCCAAGAGAGATCACATACTGGGACATAAAGCAGCCCTCAATAAATATAAAAGAATTGAGATCATACCATGCACACTATCGGATCATAATGATTTGAAACTTGAAATCAATCCCAGGAAGAAGTCTGGAAAACCTCCAAAAACATGGAGGTTAAAGAACACCCTTCTAAAGAATGAATGGGCCAATCAGGCAATTAGAGATGAAATTTAAAAATATATGGAAACAAATGAAAATGAAAACACAACAATTCAAAATCTATGGGATGCGGCAAAGGCAGTCCTAAGAGGAAAGTACATTGCTCTCCAGGCCTATTTCAAGAGATTAGAAAAAGCGCAAGTCCAAAATCTAACAGCTCACCTAAAGGAACTAGAGGCAAAACAACAAGAACGCCCTAAACCCAGTAGAAGAAGAGAAATAGTAAAAATCAGAGCAGAAATAAACAACATAGAGACCAAAGAAACAATTGAACAGATCCATGAAACCAAGAGTTGGTTTTTTGAAAAAATAAATAAAATTGACAAGCCTCTAGCCAGACTTATCAAAAAGAAATGAGAGCACCCAAATAGACAAAATTATGAATGAAAATGGACTTATTACAACCAACCCCTCAGAAATACAAGCAATTATCAGGGAATATTATGAAAAATTATATACCAACAAATTGGACAACTTAGAAGAAACGGACAAATTCCTAAACACACACTCACTACCAAAATTCACAGGGGAAGAAATAGGAAACCTGAACAGACCCATAACGAGTGAAGAAATCAAATCAGGTGTCAAAAATCTCCCAACAAATAAGAGCCATGGACCTGATGGCTTTCCTGGGGAATTCTACCAGACATTTAAAACAGAATTAGGGGGGCCTGGGTGGCTTATCGGTTAAGCGTCCGACTTTCGCTTGGGTCATGATCTCGCGGTTCGTGGGTTCGAGCCCCGAGTCGGGCTCTGTGCTGACTGCTAGCTCAGAGCCTGGAGCCTGTTTCAAAGTCTGTGACTCCCTCTCTCTCTTGACCCTCCCCTGCTTACGCTGTCTCTCTCTCTCTGTCTCCTAGAAATATATTTTTAAAAAAAACATTAAAACAGAATTAATCCCAATTCTTCTTAAGCTATTCCAAAAAATAGAAATCAAAGGAAAACTCCCGGATTCATTTTATGAAGCCAGCATCACTCTGAATCCCAAGCCAAACTGAGATCCAGCAAAAAAAGAGAACTCAGGCCAATATCCTTGATGAATACGGATGCAAAAATCCTTAACAAGATCCTTGCAAATGGAATCCAGCAGCACATAAAAAGAATCATCCACCAAGATCAAGTGGGATTCATTCCTGGGTTACAGGGCTGGTTCAACATTCACAAATCAATCAATGTGATACATCACGTCAACAAAAGAAAAGATAAAAACCATATGATCCTGTCAATAGATGGAGAAAAAGCATTTGACAAAATACAGCATCCCTTCTTAATAAAGACCCACGAGAAAGTCGGGATAAAAGGAACTTATTTAAACATCATCAAAGCCATCTATGAGAAGCCCTCAGCTAACATCATCCTCAATGGGGAAAAACTGAGAGCTTTCCCCCTGAGATCAGGAACACGACAGGGATGTCCACTCTCACCACTGTTGTTTAACTTAGTGCTGGAAGTCCTAGCATCAGCCATCAGACAACAAAAAGAAATCAAAGGCATCAGAATTGGCAAAGAAGTCAAACTTTCACTCTTCGCAGATGACATGATACTCTACATAGAAAACCCACAGACTCCACCAGAAGCCTACTAGAACTGATCCAAGAATTCAGCCAAGTTGCAGGGTACAAAATCAACGTACAGAAATCGGTTGCATTTTTATACACCAACAACGAAGCAACAGAAAGAGAAATCAAGAAACTGATCCCACTCACAATTGCACCAAAAAAAAACCCATAAAATACCTCGGAATAAAGCAAACCAAGGATACAAGAGATCTGTATGATGAAAACTATAGAAAACTTATGAAGGACATTGAAGAAGACAAAAAGAAATGGAAAAACATTCCATGTTCATGGATAGGAAGAATAAATATAGTTAAGATGTCATTACTACCCAAAGCACTCTACACATTCAATGCAATTCCAATCAAAATTGCACGAGCATACTTCTCAAAACTAGAATAAACTATCCAAAAATTTGTATGGAACCACAAAAGACCCTGAATAGGCAGAGTAATACTGAAAAATAAAACCAAAACGGGAGGTATCAACATCCCAGACTTTAGCCTCTTCTACAAAGGTGTCATCATCAAGACAGTATGGAATTGGCACAAAAACAGACACATAGACCAATGGAACAGAATTGAGAACTCAGAGTGGACCTAAAACAATACGGCCAACTAATCGTTTACAAAGAAGGAAAGAATATCCAATGGAAAAAAGACAGCCTTTTTAACAGATGGTGTTGGGAGAACAGGACAGCAACATGCAGAAGAATGAAACTAGATCATTTTCTCACACCATGCAAAAAAATAAACTCAAAATGGATAAAGGACCTGAACGTGAGACAGGAAACTATCAACACCCTAGAGGAGAAAGCAGGAAACAACCTCCTTGACCTCCACCGCAGCAACTTCTTACTTGACACATCCCCAAAAGCAAGGGAATCAAGAGCAAAAATAAGTGATTGGGACCTCATCAAGATTAAAAGCTTCTGCACAGCAAAGGAAACAACCCACAAAACTAATAGGCAACCACGGAATGGGAAAAGATAGTTGCAAATGACATATCAGATAAAGGGTTAATATCCAGAATCTATAAGGAACTCACCAAACTACACACCTGAAAAACAAACAACCCAGTGAAGAAATGGGCAGAAGATATGAACAGACACTTCTCCAAAGAGGACATCCAGATGGCCAACAGACACATGAAACGATGCTCAGCATCCCTCCTCATCAGGGAAATACAAATCAAACCCACACTGAGATACCACCTCACGCCAGTCAGAGTGGCTAAAATGAGCCAATCAGAGAACTCTAGATGCTGGCGAGGATGTGGAGAAACGGGCACCCTCCTACACTGTTGGTGGGAATGTAAACTGGTACAGCCCCTCTGGAAAACAGTGTGGAGGTTCCTCAGGAAACTAACAATAGAACTCTCCTAGGACCCAGCAATAGCACTGCTAGGAATTTACCCAAGGGATACAGAAATGCTGATGCATAGGAGCACATGTACCCCAATGTTCATAGCAGCACTCTCCACAATAGCTAAAACATGGAAAGAGCCTAAGTGTCCATCAACAGATGAATGGATCAAGAAGATGTGGTTTATCTATACCATGGAATACTACATGGCAATGAGAAACAATGAAATCTGGCCATGTGTAGCAACATGGATGGACCTTGAGGGTGTTATGCTGAGCGAAATAAGTCAGGCAGAGAAGGACAAATATCATATGTTTGCACGTATAGGAGGATTAGGAGGAACTTAACTGAGGAACAAGGGGGAGAAGAAGGGGGAAATGGTAGGGGAAAGGGAGAGAGGCAAACCATGAGAGACTCTTGAATGCTGACAAAAACTGAGGACTGATGGATGTGGGGGGGAGGGGGGATGGTCATGGAGGAGGGCACTTGTGGAGATGAGCACTGGGAGTTATGTGGAAACTAATTTTACAATAAACTATTTGTAAAAAAAAATTCTAATATAACTGGAAAGTAGGTGAATCCATTAAATTCTTGTATAAAAAGGGATAATTCCTGGTACCGTTTCCCTGCTTCACTTACTTAAAAGCACAGATCATCTAAAGACGGCAAGAAACCTGGGTGGATGGGTGGGACGAAGGGAGGAGGGTATCCTGAAAATCTTCAAATCCTTGAAACTGAAAATATATCTGGACTCATAATGAAGGCCATATTGCACAATGTTGATGGGAACCCTCGTGTGTTTATTCGCTGTGTAATACATTATGCATATACAGTCACACAGAGCTACTGAATATTTGCTGCTTATTTTCTAAGAACTATGAGTTATGAGTGCACTATATTTGTTCTTTCAGAGAGAATTCATAATATTCAAATCAATGTTCAAATCAACTAAGGAAAGTGAAATATCAGTTTTTAATTGAATGTCCTTAAGAGACTTGGCTAGCCATTGCTCAATTTTATAATTTGTATTTTTTCCTTAAAAAGCATGAAGATAGGAGACAGAAGGTAAAAGACAGCAAAACTCACGGGTAAAGAAAATCTTTCAAAAGGTAGACCCTGAAATGAGATATCTAAGATGAATATTTGATGATAAGGGTCTCATGGTGGAGCCGAGTCTAGACAGAACAGTGATGTTGCTGAGTTTCCATTGTTTTCTTAAAACCAGTTGGTGGATACAAGGAAGACTCTTATCTCAGAACTTAATAACTCATGGAAAAATACTTTTTCTTTAATGTGCACTTATCTAGAGCTAGATTCCATGCCAAAATAATTAATACATAGGCATCATCTCATTTCATCCTTATAACAATTGTTAAAGATAAGAATTATAATTACCCTCATTTTACAGAGGAAGATACTAAGTGTGAGATTAGGTAACTAACATTCCCAAGATCACCAAATTAATAAGAAATGAAACTGTCATAAATTCTCACTGCAGTGTTCATGATCTGCCCTCTCTCAGTTTGGGACTCTTTCCTGATGCTACTCCAAAGGATAGTAGAGAAACTGGTCTGTGTACGTCGTCATTTTCCAAAAGAAATATAGGATCAACCATATATATAATTTAAATTTTTGGCAGCCGTATTAAAAAGGAAAAAAATAGGAAAATTCGTTTTAAATAATCCAATATATCTGAACTCATCATTTCACATGAAGTGCTCAACAGCTCAGTGTGGCTAGTGGCCACCATATTAGACAGGACAGATCCTAATTGTCTAATTGTCAAATCACCAGACCTCTCAGATGACTCTTGGTAAATGGCTGTCAAAAAAAGTGATGATTATTCCAAAATATTTTTATGGATGGGTCTACAGGAAATCTAGCCAATAAAAAATACACAAAATTTGGAATCTTCTGGAAGCAACAGGAAGGAATGTACAAATGGGATCTATTTATGACAAAAAAAGAGAAGGAGGAAGAGGAGGAGGAGGCGAAAAAAGAAAAGGAGGAAACCCCGTCAAAGGTGATTATAAGTAAGTAAGAGCTAAAGCTCATTTGAACACACATACATTCAACTGAGGCTTCATGACTAAGCTGCCGAAAAGATCATCTCTGAGTAAGCAGAGACAACTGTAAATAGATGTAAATATATTTGATGAAAATGAATGAGGAGGGAGTCTGCAGTTTTGCTCAGAAGTTATGACTAACACAGTTTGGCTTTGTGTTGAGCCTTTAATGAAGCTTGACTAAAAATACTGTTGCTGATTTAATCAGCTGCTGTTACGCTAGTAGGACCTGTTATGCTGTAAGAAAGGATGAAACCTACAGGAGGAGTTGGAAAAACAGAGAGAGAGCTGATAAGTGATCAGAGTCCATGAGCACAATTTTGTTTCACAGTGTCTCCAGTTTTCACACAGGGCACAGAGGCTCACCAACCCCACATCTCACCTGTTCTGCCTCCCACCTGAACCGCATGTTTTGACCGGGAAGGACTTCTGTCGTCCCGCCATGCTACCTCAGTCCTCCTTTTGCAGATAGGAACCACAGCTCTTCAGCCTCTTAAACTTTGAGGGAAGGGCCGTGCACTATTTTTTTTAAACATTTTTTATTTATTTCTAGGAGAGAGAGAGAGACAGCATGAGCAGGGGAGGGGCAGAGAGAGAGGGAGTCACAGACTGAAACAGGTTCCAGGCTCCGAGCTGGCAGTCAGCACAGAGCCCGACACGGGGCTCGAACCCACGAACCGTGAGATCATGACCTAAGCGAAAGTCGGACGCTTAACCGACTAAGCCACCCAGGCGCCCCGGCCATGCACTATTCAGGGTTGCATCGCACATGCCTTGCCTGACCAGGAACAAAATATATTTTGTCAAATGGTGCTACTGATAATTCTCAGGTACTGGGCTTTGAGGGCTTGGTTGACTTCAGACTTCAATCGTATCCCTCAAATAATTTGAGGAGGTCTCTTAGAGAGATGCCTCCAGCCCCGAGAGCTGTGATGCCTCCATTACCTCTGAGCTGGGAGAACCCAGATAAGTTATTGCCTCCGTTTTCCCACCAAGAATAATTCCTAGCACGTAGTAGACACTATTTGTTGAGCCAATGAATGAATGGCCTTGTTTCACGCAGCTACCAAAGCACAAATTTGGTTACTGTGTTTGAATCATCTGACTGTGGACCCTCACATTAAAAACTTCTGCTCAGGAATTTAGGAAGATCAAAGAGGGGAGAGATGGGCATCAGAAGGACCTGGAGAAACTGGATCCATTCTCCCCACGCACATACATATGGTTTAAATCAGGCAGTTGTAAAACAAAAACACAAAACTGACAGTTCAGAGATCTGAGTTAAAGGAAAGACTGTAGGAGGGAGGACAGGCTACAAATCATTTTAAGAAAAAAGGCACAAAAACTCAGATTTTGTATGAGCGAGCTCCAGAATTGAGAAGGTGGCTCGTCTTGTGCCCAGGTGTGCTATTACATGAGCACTTGGAAGAAAAGTTCACGTCAGGACTGGGGGTGCCTGAAGGATTCCAGCCACAAATGAGTGCCCCTCCTCCTCATGTCATTATTTCAAGTGATGGGTTCCAGGCCCAGAAGGATCTTTAAATTGGAGTTACAGGTGCTGGATATGTCACAAGTTCTTCCTGCAGCGTTCACGCCCTGCTCTCATTCTTTTCCTAAGACTCTATGCTCAGCTAAGGATCACAGGAAGAACAAGTTCTTTTCTGGAAATCACAGGGGAGAGGAACTGTCGACATCTGCTTCCTTGCCTTCCAGGCTGGAGAAGGCTCAGGCCCACCTCAGGTGAGTCAAGTTCCTTGGGGTTTTCTGGCTTATTTTCCACTGTGGTTTCCTTTGGAGGTTCTATTTTTAAGTTTATTTATTTTGAGAGAGAGTGTGTGCAGGGAAGGGGCAAACAGGGAAGAAAAGAGAGAATTCCAAGCAGGCTCTGCACTATCAGCACAGAGAGTGATGCAGGGCTTGAACTTGCAAACCATGAGACCGTGACCAGAGCTGAAACCAAGAGTAGGGCACTTAATGGACTGAGCCACCCAGGCTCCCCTATTGAAGAGATTCTTAAAAATTAGTATTTTAAAAAAATATTTTATTTCTTTTTGAGAGAGAGATAGAGACCGCATGAGCAGGGGAGGATCAGAGAGAGAGGGAGGCACAGAATCTAAAACAGGCTCCAGGCTCTGAGCTAGCTGTCAGCACAGAGCCCGATGCGGGGCTCGAACCCACGAACTGCGAGATCATGACCTGAGCCGAAGTCGGACAACCGGCTGAGTCGCCCAGGCGCCCCTTAAAAATTAGTATTTATAACTTGTTTCTCAAAGCAAGCTTGACACCACCCTCCTTGTTCCATGAAAAATAAACTCAACTGTTGTTAATAACTTTTCCATTTTTAAAGGCAAGGTTTTGTGATTTTTAAAAATTTTTTTGAGAGTAGGGGAGGAGAAGAGGGAGAGAGAGAATCTTAAGCAGGCTCCATACCCAGCACGGAGCCCATTGTAGGGCTCAGTCTCACCACTGTTGCATAGGCAAGAGTCCCTTTCGTATGCTGTAAATGAAGCCGTAATTGCTCACAAAAGAAAACCAGATTTTGGGGAAAGTTTCTGAGCACTGCTGGGGCACTTAGATTGGGATTATTTTTGTCACGTGGCAGTTCTTTGAATGTGAAGGAGAGCTGTTTTTTCATTTGGTGGTTTAATCAACTTTAATTTTATTTTTGTGACCATCATTCATTCAAGTGTCCTTGTTTTTAGTGGAAAGACAAGGCTAAACTCAGAAATAATCTGAATTTGTGGTGTAAGTTATGAGGTTGGTCTGAATATTCCATTTCTTAAAAGAAAAAAAAAAGCTCAAATGCAAAACAAGATCCACATTTAAATCAAGCTTTACCACTGAGATGATAGGAATCTGTTTGAAGGATTATCCTAAAGCCTTCCTTCCTTAGGACCACTATGTAGTTTACAAATGTATTGCTGAACAATAAACAGTGTTTAGTCCACAGAATGGGCATTACGCCTTGTCCTATTTTCTCATATCTATATGTGCCTTGGCTTCCTTTACTGCTTTTCCCCATTGTAGTTGTTACTTTATTTTACTTATGTGCCTTTTGCTTCCCCACTTACTTCAGGGAGGTAGACACTACTCACCACGCCAGCCTCACCTTCCTGCTGCAAGTAACTTCCTGCTCTCTGTTCACACATACAGGCTATCTGGGGTCACTCTAGGACAGCTGGGGGACCCAGCAGTTCTATGCTCCCCCTCTTTATCATGCTCCCTTCTAACTCGTCAGCGTGTAAATCTATATGACACTGAGAAGTATAGTTCTCTCATTCTGAATACCTTTATTTTGAGATATCTTTGAGGAAACTTTCTTATTCTTTATTCTTATTCTTATACCTTATTACATCTCCTCGTACACATTATTATTTCTATAAATTAGGTCTCCAAAGACCTCTACTAAGTGACAGTGTTGGCCAAATTACAATTTTCTCTTCTTAGGGTAAAAATATTTTCCTTTTTTTTAAATTTAAATTTTAGTTAGCATATAGTGCAATATTGGTTTCAGGAGTAGAATTCAGTGATTCATCACTTACATACAACACACAGTGCTGATCACAAGTGCCCTCCTTAATACTCATCACCCACATAGCCCAAACCCCACCCACCTCTTTCTGTCAATCCTGTTTGTTCTCAATCATTAAAGTCTCTTGTGGTTTGTTTCCCTCTCTTCTTTTTATTCCTTCCCTTCCCATATGTGCATTTGTTTTGTTTCTTAAATTCCACATATGAGAGAAATCATATGGTATTTATCTCCCTCTAGTTGAATTATTTCACTTAACATAATGCGTTTCAGCTCCATTCATGTTGTTGCAAATGGCAAGATTTCATTCTTTTTGATAGCCAGATAATATTCCATTGTATATATATATACCACATCTTCTTTATCCATTCATCAGTAGATGGACAATTCGGCTATTGTTTAGCTATTATTGATAATGCTGCTATAAACATGCTATAATCATGTACCCCTTCAAATCTGTATTTTTTTATCCTTTGGGTAAATACTTAATAGTGCAATAGTGTAAAATAGCAATAGTGCTGGTAGTTTTATTTTTAGATTCTTGAGGAAACTCCATAATGTTTTCAGAGTAGGTGCACTAGTTTGCATTCCCATCAACAGTACAAGAGGATTCCCCTTTCTCCGCATCCTTGCCAACACCTGTTGTTTCTTGTATTGTTAATAGTAGCCATTCTGACAGGTGTGAGGTGATATCATCATGGTTTTGATTTGTATTTCCCTGATGGTGGGTTATGTTGAGCACCTTTTCATGTGCCTGTTAGCCATCTGGATGTCTTCTTTTGAAAAGTGTCTATTCATGTCTTCTGCCCATTTCTTCACTGGATTATTTGTTTTATGGGTATTGAGTTTAAGTTCTTTATAGATTTTGGATACTAGCCCTTTATCAGATATGTCATTTGCACGTATCTTCTCCCGTTCCATAGGCTGCCTTTTGTTTTTGTTTTTGAGGACTGTTTCATTCTCTGTGCAGAAGCTTTTTATCTTGATGAAGTCCCAAAAGTTTATGTTTGCTATTACTTCCCTTGCCTTCAGTGACCTGTCTAGCAAGAAGCTGCTGTGACAGAGGTCAAAGAGGTTTCTGCCTGCTTTCTCCTCTAGGATTTTGATGGTTTTCTGTCTCATATGTAGGCCTTTCATCCATTTTGAATTTATTTTTGTGTATGGTGTAAGAAAGTAGTTCAGTTTCATTCTTCTACATGTCGCTATCCAGTTTTCCCAGCACCATTTGCTAAAGAGACTGTCTTTTTTCCATTGGATATTCTTTCCTGCTTTGTTGGATATTGGTTGACCATATAGTTGTGGGACCATTTCTGGATTTTCTATTCTGTTCCATTGATCTATGTGTCTGTTTTTGTGCCTGTACCATACTGTCTTGATGATTACAGCTTTGTAATATGGCTTGAAATTCAGAATTGTTATGCCTCATTTTGTTTTCCTTTTTCAGGATTACTTTGGCTATTCCTGGTCTTTCATGGTTTTACACAAATTTTAGGATTATTTGTTCTAGCTTTGTGAAAAATGCTGGTTGTATTTTGATAGGAGCTCAGGTCATGATCTCACAGTTCATGGGAACAAGCCCCGTGCCCACTTGGAGTCTCTCCCACCCTCTCTCTCTTCCCCTCCCCCACTTGCGTGTGCACACTTTCTCTCTCTTGCTCAAAATAAGTAATTTTTTTAAAAAAATGTGTAGATTGCTTTGAGTAGTATAGACATTTAAACAATGTGTGTTCTTCCAATCAATGAGCACGGAATGCTTTTCAATTTTTTTGTGTCCTCTTCAATTTCTTCATAAGTGCTCTATAATTTTCAAAGTATAGATCTTTTACCTTTTTAGTTGGGTTTATTCCTAGGTATCTTATTGTTTTTGGTGCAATTGCAAATGGGACTGATTCCTTGAATTCTTTTTCTGCTGCTTTGTTATTGCTTTAAGTAGGATGTTAAAGTCCTCTACTGCTATTGTATTATTATCAATTAGTTTCTTTATATGTATTATTAGTTGATTTATATATTTGGGTCTCCAAGTGGGAGACATAAATATTTATAATTGTTAGATCTTCTTGATGGATAGACCCTTTAATTGAGATGTAATATCCTTTTCCATCTCTTGTTATAGTCTTTGTTTTAAAATCTAGTGTGTCTGATATAAGTATGGCTACTCTGGCTTTCTTTTGACATCCATTAGTATGAAATATAGATGGTTCTCCATCCCCTCACTATGAATCTGCAGGTGTTTTTAGGTCTAAAATGAGCCTCTTGTAGGCAGGATATAGATGGTTCTTTTTTTTTCTTTAATCCATTCTAATACCTTACGTCTTTTGATTGGAACATTTAGTCCATTTGCATTCAAAGTGACCACTGAAAGATATAAATTTACTGCCATCCTGTTACCTGTAGAGTTAGTGTTTCTGGTGGTGCTCTCTGCTCCTTCCTAGTCTTTGTTGCTTTTGGTCTTTTTTTTCCCCCTTCACTTAAAGAGTCGTGCTTAAAATTTCTTGTAGGGCTGGTTTAGTGGTCACAAACCCCACTAGTTTTTATTTGTCTAGGAAACCACAGTTGTTGGTTTTTTTTTTCCCCATTTAGCACGTTGAATATATCTTGCTACTTCTTTCTGGCCTGCCAATTTCTGTGGGCAGATCTGTTGTGAACCTGATCTGTCTTCTCTTAGACATTAAGGACGTTTTTGCCTTTGCTACTTTCAGGATTTTTTTCTTGTCTCTATAGTTTGTGAATATGACTATGATGTGTCTTGGCAATGGGAAGCTTTTGTTGAATTTAATGGGGCTTCTCTGTGCTTGTTGGGTTTTGATGTCAGTGCCCTTCCCCAGATTAGGGAAGTTTTCAGCTATAATTCTGGAACTTTTCTTCTCTTTTCATCTTCTGGAACTCTTATAATACAAATGTCATTATGTTTTGGGAGCTCCTGGGGTGCACAGTTGGTTGGGCCTGCTTCAAATTCTGTGTGTCTCTCTTAGTCTCTCTCTCTCTCTCTCTCCCTCCCCAATTCATACTCTGTCTCTCTCTCTCAAAAAATAAACATTAAAAACATTTTTAAAATGAATGTCATTACATTTTAATAAATCATTGACTTCCCTAAATCTGCCTTTGTGATCCCTGGCCTTTGCTTCTCTCTTCTTTTCGGTATCATTATTTTCCATAATTTTATCTTCTATGTTGCTAATATGCTCCTCTGCCTCATCTATCCTCATTTTTATGGCCTTCATCTGGGTTTGCATCTTGGTTGTAGCATTTTTAAATTTCAGCCTGACTAAAATTTAGGTCTTTCATCTCTGCAGAAAGGGATTCTCTGGTGTCTTCTATGCTTTTTTTCAAGTCCAGCTAGTATCCTTATAATCGTTTTAAATTCTAATTCAGACATCTTACTTATATCTGATCTGCTTTGACTAAATCCCTGGCTTTCATTTATTCCTGTTCTTTCTTTTGAGGTGGATTCCTCCATCTTGTCATTTTGGAGGAAGAAGAAGCAATAATAATAATATTAGAATAAAATAAAAATTTTTAATTAAAAAAATAAAGGAAGTTAGATCATAGGTGTATCTTGTTCAGCTTGTTAAGAGAAGCTTTATAGAAAAAGAACAGAAGAGATAAACAAATTAAAAATTAATAAAATAAAATAAAAATGAAATTTTGCTCTTTCTGTACCCAAGAAACAGAAAAGAAAAGAAAAACAAAAACAACAACAAAAACAGAAGCAACAACAATGACAAAAGAACAAATGAACAAACAAAAAAACCCAAATAGAGCTAGATCCATTTTCCCCTAGAGCTGAAACTTTGCAGCAGTCTATGTTCAGTAGACTAAGATCGTGGAAGAAATTTATGCTGGTCTTCTGAGGGAAGAGCTTGCTACTCTGTTTTTCAGGCCAATTCACCCTAGTCGAGGTGTGCCAGGAGGGCACGGGGATGGTGGGGGAGGGGGGAGCTTTGTGTAATGGCTCTGTTTTCTGCTCGGTAGTGCTACTTATAGTTCACTAGAGTCAATCAGTGTTGGTGAGCTAACGGCAAAATGACTTCACCCTACTCTCTAGTCTTCAGAGTGGGGAGTTTGAGCCCTCACAGATGAGCAGTCACCCTTTCTGTGTCCCTCACTTCCATCAGCTCCTCATCTTCCTCCTGTCTGTGCCTGAGCTGTCCATCTAACAGGTAGTGCTTATCTCCAGAGTTTTATCTCAGACATGGCTATGTTTCAAACTCCACACTTCAGAGACCCCCACGGTTTGGATCCACAGTGATCTTTTGGGGGAAGGTCTTGATGCTATGTCTCAAGAAATAGCTGTGCCAGCATGCAATGGCAGTGGCTCAGAGTTTATGATAAATTGCAGCACAGAGCTGGCACCAGGGTTTGCTGCCTTCAGCTGGCATCTTGGTTTCTATACAGGTGAACGTGGAGCCTTAATGGCGCCCCTCAGGCCCACAGAGGCCATATCACCTCTACCAAATGCACTCCAAGCAGGGAAACAACTTGTCCCCATGTGACCCTGAGGATCCTCAGAGTGTGCTGTCCACTCCTGGGGCTCTGCCCTGCTTCCTCACTGGAGCACCACCAGACACTGATCTCTGAAACTTCAGACTCTGTGCTCCACTGTTTACAAAACCCTGGCAGTATTGAAATCTTCTCCTCTTTTTCCATGGCAATGGTTTTGGGTAACAGTTTTCTTGTGCAGTCCACTGCACGTGTTTTCACTTTCTCTCTAGGTGCTTTCAGGGGGAGTGCTTTCTTGTGCAAACTGGATGCACTGCTCTCTCTCTCTCACCCAGTCTTTCTCCTCTCTGTGAAAATGGCTCCCTCGCCTCTGTGGCACCGTGGGTTTTCTCTCCCCCAGTTTACCTCCCCACACTATGTACCTGCAGTTTTCTCCCCTTCAAATTATACAGATTGCTCTGTTTATCCTCAGATCAGTTTCCTAGGTGTTCAAAGTGTCTTGATAATGATCTAGATACGTTCAAAGGATGAAAGAAGGCCAGAGTCCTCTTACCGTCTGCCATCTTAATTCTTCTCTTACGGTAAAAATTTTGAACTCCATTAAAAAATCTATGTACATATTTAATTGCAGCTCTTTACTAATACAAAATACATCGTCCCAAATTGCTAACAATTAATGAAGTTTATTCTCTTCCTAGAAAGGATAGAGTAATTAATGTACTCTTGTGTTAAAAATATTCTTTTAAAAATAAGATACAATTAAGCATATAATCTAAAACATTATGTGGGTGATAGGAAAAAAATAATCAGAATTCTAAGCCATAGAGAAATAAATAGTAATATAATTTAGTCCAGTGGTTTTATTTTCTCTTTGGGATAACCATTGAAAAATTAAGAATTAGAAAAAATTTTCATTCAGTAAATCTGTATACATTTGAACAATACTACACTCACTTGTGAATTGACACTGGGTTCAGATGAAAAATGGAAAGGACAAAAGTCACTGGGAAAACATTAGCAGACCAAGAATGGGATAGGATGAAAAAAGATAGAATGGAGAGACACTCCCCTGAAGAGAAAAGGGAGACGTAAACAAAAAGAATGAAAGAGAGGTTGGACATGAAGGATGTGATTGAGCAATCTCTTAGATATTACTAGACTTTCACCATGCAATGCTATTCCCTGGGGAGGGTGTTTAGAAAGTGTTCACCCTTTATTTTATGATTTGAAATAAGCAGCATAATCATTATTCTTCATTCTCTTTAGCCTTAACCCTTCAGATGCTCTATTCTAAATCATCTAACCATAAAGTTGGGGAAATTGCTTGATATGTCTGAAAACAATGTCTCAACTAATATTCTCCCTTGGGTTAGATTTTAGATCAACCCACTGAATGTCAAGTCCAAGACAGGTTGATAATTTTCCACTTCTGCCTTAGTTCAGTAAACTATAGTAGTAAACACAGTTGCTACAATAATGGCCGTGATTGACTATAATGCAGTGGGTGCACATGCACATACACCCCCCCAACATCAAATATGACTCATTCTGGGAAGTCGATAGCATGTATGTTACTGATGCCAAGTTAACTATGCCCTCTCCCATAGTTCAGGTAGTGTTCTCATATTCCATACCTAAGACAAGTCTAAATGTTTGGAGTGGTCCCAAGAAATTATAGAGAGCATATGTAAAGAAAAAATATGTTTATATTTAGACACTTGAGACAAGATTAAGACTTTCTGTTTGAGAAGAGCCATTTAAATATCATCTTTGTGGCTCTTGCAATATTAATAGTACAAGAAGCTAACGTATGTTGATGCCTACCATGCATGAGGTACTTGGTAGTTCACAAATCTACTTTTCTGTAAGGTAAGTAAAGAATGCAAGTGGTGGCAACCTTTAAGTACAGTTTTAAAAGCAGCTGTTGCCTGTAATATCTATTGCAAGTCTTCCATGTTGCAGGTTCTCTGAAAAGAACCAGTGCAGTAAAGTGGAAAGACATGGTCTTCTATTGCTATAAAACTTAGTGGCTTAAAACGACCATTTCAGAAATGGACACACAAACATATGGCCAACTAATCTTTTACAAAGCAGGAAAGAATATCCAATGAAATAAAGATAGTCTCTTCAGCAAATGGTGCTAGGAAAATGACAGCGACATGTAGAAAAATGAACCTGGACCACTTTCTTACACCAAACTCAAACAAACTCAAAGTGGATGAAAGACCTAAATGTAAGACAGGAAGCCATCATAATCCTAGAGGAAAAAGCAGGCAAAAACCTTGGCGCAGCAACTTCTTAGTCAACACGTCTCTGGAGGCAAAGGAACAAAAGTAAAAATGAACTATTGGGACCCCATCAAAATAAAAAGTTTCTGCACAGTGAAGGAAACAATCAGCAAAACAATAAGGCAATCGACAGAATGGAAGAAGATATTTTCTTTTCTTTTCTTTTTCTTTTACAAATAGTTTATTGTCAAATTAGTTTCCACATAACACCCAGTGCTCATCCCCACAAGTGCCCTCCTCCATGCCCATCTCTCCCTCCCCCACACCCATCAGCCCTCAGTTTGTTCTCAGCATTCAAGAGTCTCTCATGGTTTGCCTCTCTCCCTTTCCCCCACCATTTCCGCCCTTCTTCTCCCTCTTGGTCCTCTGTTAAGTTCCTCCTAATCCTCCTATACGTGCAAACATATGATATTTGTCCTGGAAGAAGATATTTTCAAACGACATATCAGATAAAAGGTTAGTATCCAAAATCGATAACTTATCAAACTCAACACCCAAAAAACAAATAATCCAGTGAAGAAATGGGCAACAGACATGAATAGACACTTTTCCAAAGAAGACATCCAGATGGCTAACAGACACATGAAAACATACTCAACACCACTCATCATCAGGGAAATACAAATTAAAGCCACAATGAGATACCACCTTACTCCACTCAGAATAGCTAAAATTAGCAATGCAGGCTACAAAAGATGTTGGCGAGGATGTGGAGAAAGAGAATCTCTTTTGCACTGCTGGTGAGAATGCACACTGGTGCAGCTACTCTGGAAAACAGTGTGGAGATTCCTCAAAAAATTAAAAAATAGCACTACCCTACAGCCCAGCAACTGCACTACTAGGTATTTATCAAGACACAGTTGTGCTGTTCCAAAGGGGCACATGCACCCTAATGTTTATAGCAGCACTACTGACAATAGCCAAAGTATGGAAAGAGCCCAAATGTCCATTGACGGATGAATGGATAAAGAAGAGTAATACAATGGAGTATTACTCGACAATCAAAAAGAATGAAATCTTGCCATTTGCAACTACATGGATGGTACTAGAGGGTATTATGCTTAATAATTAGTCAGTCAGAGAAAGACCAATATCATATGATTCACTCATACGAGGAATTTAAGATACAAAACAGATGAACATGAGGGAAAAAGAGGAAAAATAACAAAAAAACAAGGAAGGGGACAAAACATAAGAGACTCTTAAATACAGAGAACAAATAGAGGGTTGCTGGAGGGGTTGTGGGAGGGGAGATGGGCTAAATGGGTAACGGGCATTAAAGAATCTACTCCTGAAATCGTTGCACTATATGCTAACTAACTTGGATATAAATTAAAAAATAAGAAAAAAATGACCATTTCCTTATGATTATGATTTTTGGATGAACTTCAGAAAGAGCTCAACTGTACAATTCTTGATTGGTGCCTGTAGTCAATCAGACAATGTCATCCCCAAATTCTTATCTACCTAGAATATTATATATAGCCTTATGGGAAATAGTATCTTCACAGCTATAATTGGTTAAAGATCTCAAGATGAAATCATTCTGAAATCATTTAGAGTAGCCACTAAATCCAGTTACTGGTGTCCTTAGAAGGAAAGGAGACACAGGGATATACACAGAGAAGACCACGTGAAGATAGAAGTGGAGATTGGAGCTGTACTGCTACAAGCCAAGGAACACCTGGGACCACCATAAGTTGGAAGAGGCAAGGAGGCATTCTTTAGACCTTTTCAAGCGACCATGGTCCCTCCAACACCTTGATTTCATACTCCTCATCAAGAACTGCAAAAGAACAAATTTCTGTTGTTTTAAGCCATCCAGGTTGTGATACTTTGTTACGGCCGCCCTAAGAAAGTGATGTGGGGTCTCTCATGGGATTGAAAACAGATATTAGCTAGGCCTACAGTCTTCTGAAGGCTCAACTGGATGAGGAGTCATCATGGAGGATGGGGCTGAAACAGTGACTTCACTGGCACATTGGTGCTGGCAGTTGGCCGGGAGCTCCACTAGAACTGTCAGCTGTAGGCCACACTTAATCTCCATGGAAGCCTCTCCATGGGGCCACGAGGGTTTCTGCAAAGCATGGTGGCTGGTTTCCATGAGTGTTCTGAAAGAGACTCCTGCGATCAAGGTTTCCCAGAAGCCCAAGCAGAAGCTGCAAAGCATTTTTATGACCAAGCCTCAGAAATTCTAGAACGTAACTTCCACTGCAATCTATACATCAAGAAAGTCACTAACACTGGCCCAAGTTCAAGGAGGGGAAATTAGACTCCACCTTTCAATGGAAAGAGAAGTAAAGTAAAGAAGTTGTCTTTACTCAGTCCCAGAGGCCTACATTCAGATTGCAATTCTGCTGCTTGCTGGCTGAGAGCAACTCACTAAAGCTCTCTTAGCTCGTCTTTCCATTAATAAGATGGAGATGAGAGTATCAATACTAAGAGGTTTTCATGATGATTAAACTAAGCTAAATAACGCCAGAGGTATAACTGTGTTAAGATATGACCTAGATAGAAACAGAATTCTAGTTTCAGAGGTGAATGGAAATCCCTTATTTATGTATCTGTTGCAGTTTCTGTGTCTAGAATTCAAGTAAGAATCATGCTTAGTTTTATTTTGACATGGAAGTTGGGAGAGAAGTGCAGAAGGTTATGCTATGGAATATCCATGGAGACCCTGGACAACACTCTGAACATTCAGCAGCCAGTGCCGCCACTTCACCCAACAGGAAGGGAAAAGGATGAGAAACCTTAGATTCCCCTGCCCTCCAGCTAAGTTACAATTTTATGTTGATGGAATATGTTAGCTCCTCTGATTCCCCTAGTCGGATGCTGCTTGTCATAATGCATTCCCACCACATTTCTATATTAAGTGTTACACAGTTCAAGCTTTCCCTCCAGCTCGTTGAACTTTTTCCAGAAGAAAGGAAGCTCAGGGGCACCTAGGTGGCTCAGTTGGTTAGGTGTCCCATTTTGGCTCACGTCATGATCTTGCAGCTGGTGAGTTCCAAGCCCCGCGTGGGGCTCTATACTGACAGCTCAGAGCCTGGAGCCTGCTTCAGATTCTGTGTCTTCCTCTCTCTCTGCCCTTTCCTTGTTCATGCTCTCTAACTCACTCTCTCTCTCTCTCAAAGATAAATAAACATTAAAATAAAATTTTATAAAAGAAGAAAGGAAGCTTTCTTTCTTTTTTTTTTAATTTTTAATGTTTTATTTATTTCTAGGAGAGAGAGAGACAGCATGAGCAGGGGAGGGTCAGAGAGAGAGGGAGTCACAGACTAAACAGGCTCCAGGCTCTGAGCTGGCAGTCAGCACACAGCCCGACGCAGGGCTCAAACCCACAAACCGTGAGATCATGACCTAAGTGAAAGTCGGACGCTTAACCGACTAAGCCACCCAGGCGCCCCAGGAAGCTTTATTTCTTAATATCTGGGCAAATAAGCATTAAGAGCATGACGGAATGCAGGAAACCTTGAGTTCAAACTTTCACTTTTTGCAGACGACATGATACTCTACGTAGAAAACCCGACAGACTCCACCAGAAGCCTACTGGGACTTATCCAAGAATTCAGCCAAGTTGCAGGATACAAAATCAACGTACAGAAATTAGTGGCATTTTTATACACCAATAATGAAGCAACAAAAGAGAAATCAAGAAACTGATCCCACTCACAATTGCACAAAAAACCATAAAATACCTAGTAATAAACCTAACCAAGGATACAAGAGATCTGTATGATGAAAACTATAGAACACTTATGAAGGAAATTGAAGAAGACACAAAGAAATGGAAAAACATTCCATGTTCATGGTTCGGAAGAACAAATATAGTTAAAATGTCATTACTACCCAAAACAATCTACACCTTCAATGCAATTCCAATCAAAATTGCGCGAGCATACTTCTCAAAACTAGAACAAACTATCCTAAAATTTGTATGGAACCACAAAAGACCCCGAATAGCCAAAGTAATACTGAAGAAGAAAACCAAAACGGGAGGCATCACCATCCCAGACTTTAGCCTCTTCTACAAAGCTGTCATCATCCAGAGAGTATGGTATTGGCACAAAAACAGACACGTAGACCAATGGAATAGAATTGAGAACTCAGAGCTGGACCCAAAGGTATACAGCCAACTAATCTTTGACAAAGCAGGAAAGAATATCCAATGGAAAAAAGATATCCTCCTTAACAGATGGTGTTGGGAGAACTGGAGAGCAACATGCAGAAGAATGAAACTAGATCATTTTCTCACACCATGCAAAAAAATAAACTCAAAATGGATAAAGGACCTCAACGTGAGACAGGAAACAATCAAAACCCTAGAGGAGAAAGCAGGAAACAACCTCCTCGACCTCCACCGCAGCAACTTCCTACTTGACACATCCCCAAAAGCAAGGGAATCAAGAGCAAAAATAAATGATTGGGACTTCGTCAAGATTAAAATCTTCTGCATGGCAAAGGAACAATCCACAAAACTAATAGGCAACCGACGGAATGGGAAAAGATAGTTGCAAATGACATATCAGACAAAGGGTTAATATCCAAAATCTATAAGGAACTCACCAAACTACACGCCCGAAAAACAAACAACCCAGTGAAGAAATGGGCAGAAGATAATAACAGACACTTCTCCAAAGAGGACATCCAGATGGCCAACAGACACATGAAACGATGCTCAGCATCCCTCCTCATCAGGGAAATACAAATCAGAACCACACTGAGATACCACCTCACGCCAGTCAGAGTGGCTAAAATGAGCAAATCAGAGAACTCTAGATGCTGGCGAGGATGTGGAGAAACGGGCACCCTCCTACACTGTTGCTGGGAATGTAAACTGGTGCAGTCCCTCTGGAAAACTGTGGAGGTTCTTCAAAAAATTAACAATAGAACTTCCTATGACCCAGCAATAGCACCACTAGAAATTTACCCGAGGGATATAGGAATGCTGTTGCATAGGAGCACATGTACCCCTATGTTCATAGCAGCACTCTCAACAATAGCCAAAAACATGGAAAGAGCCTAAGTGTCCATCAACAGACCAATGGATCAAGAAGATGTGGCTTATCTATACGATGGAATACTCCATGGCAATGAGAAAGAATGAAATCTGGCCATGTGTAGCAATATGGATGGACCTTGAGGGTGTTATGCTGAGCGAAATAAGTCAGGCAGAGAAAGACAAATATCATATGTGTGCACGTATAGGAGGATTAGGAGGAGCTTAACAGAGGACCAAGGGGGAGAAGAAGGGGGAAATGGTGGGGGAGAGGGAGAGGCAAACCATGAGAGACTCTTGAATAATGAGAACAAACTGAAGACTGATGGGTGTGGGGGAGGGGGAAGATGGGCATGGAGGAGGGTACTTGTGGGGATGAGCACTGGGTGTTGTATGGAAACCAACTTGACAATAAACTATTTGTAAAAAAAAAAAAAAAAAAAAAAAAAGAAGAGTCAGATGCTTAGCTGACTGAGCACCCAGGCATCCATGACCCACTTTGTTTATACATTTGTAAATCATTCATAGAGTGTACTCTTTACTTAGACCAAGGTATATGTTTTGTTTGGTGGCTATGGGTCTGCAATAGTCCTATGTGCAGATTTCTTGCTCCAGTTTTTGGCAATGAGGAGATTCCCCTGAATTAGAATATGATTACTCTAAGAACTGGACATCTGTGCTGTATTGCTGTTAGGCACATCCGAGTTGTATGAAAACATGGACAAGGAGTAGGCTAACTTGGTTTCTAATTATTCTCGCCTTTTTTCAGCTGTGTAACATCAGGCACCATGTCTTACTCTTTCTAGCTTTGTGGTTTCCTTAACTGAGACTCTGACAACAATTCTGCTTCCTTATAAAGATGTTTTATTAAATAAAATATGGTACACGAAACCTTTTGGCAAACACTCAAAAAGAGCTCTACACACAGATGTAAATATTGAGAATGAGATTAGGCTGTGAGAAACAGCTGCTAATGACACGGTTAAGGGATAACACTCAAGATTCCTAAAAGGGGATCATAGCACAGTACTCCAGCACGTAGACTGTAGAGTCAGACCATGGGGCTCTGAGTGAACTGTGTGCCTCCAGTCTCTCATCTGTAAAATGGGGAATGCCCACGTTACTGGCAGTTTATGAATAGTTAATGTGTCAACACATATAGACAGCATGGGACAATGGCTTATTCTCAGTATATGTTCAGTAAGTTAACTGTTAGTGTCAAACTGCTACATTTAGACACAGCTGGTGAAAATTCTGAGCATTTACTAGGATAAGTTTTGTTGAAACACATACTCTGGATTCTTTCTTGCTGTCCACCTTCCATGAAAATATAGCCTGTAGGTGAATTGAGGGAAAAGATTTTAAAGGACACATTGTATTTAATGTATATTTGTTTATATTTGATGTATATGATTTATCCCAGTGAGTATTATTTTGTAAATGCTTAGGCTTAGTTTTATAATATCTGGTGGTTAAATTGTTCCCCAAGGCTAGTGGAAATAGAGAATAAGGATCCAGTTATGGGGTCTGGAAATGGGCTTAGGCCTGACTCCTAGGTTTATTACTTCCTACGTGTTATGGCTACACTGGACAACTTAATTGAGCTCCCAAAACATCAGTAACCTCAGGTATAAATTGGAAGTAATAAGTGCTTATCTTATGGGGTTATTGAGAAATTTAAAGGAGGGAAGAGCTGAGAGCATTAAGCAATTGTTTGTTACTGTTATTATTGGATCAATTTGCACTAGTATCTATAGAAATACCTTTCAAGTTGCTCACATGGCGGAATTAGACACAGGGTTCAAGTGTGCATACAGAAGCATATATTTAAGTAACGACACTATGACCCAGACTCCAGGCTCTTGGTCTTGTTATGCCTCCATTGATGGGTTGTCTCTACTGGGAAAGCTGCTCTGTGGGCAAGAGGAAACTTGAATGGACGCAGCCCACATTCCTCTCTTCCTGCTAAAGGATTCTTTTACCTCATTACTTCAATAAGATGCCAGGAACTCTGTGCCTTGTCTTCACTTGTTCACAGGTCGTCTAGGTACTTTCTCATGTCCCTACACAGCACCTTTCTTAGGCTGCCTCCTTTTGAAGAAGCAGATGTTTATCTCAGGAATCTTTCTGGAGTTTTCCCTCAAAGTATGCAAAGTGCTTCACAGCGGTGGTGCCTGAGTTTGGTTTGTTAAAATTGGTATTTGAGGGGCGCCTGGGTGGCTTAGTCGGTTAAGTGTCCGACTTTCGCTTAGGTCATGATCTCACGGTTCGTGGGTTCGAGCCCCATGTTGGGCTCTGTGCTGACTGCCAGCTCAGAGCCTGGAGCCTGTTTCAGATTCTGTGACTCCCTCTCTCTCTGACCCTCCCCTGCTCACGCTGTCTTATTGAACAGGTAGATGCCCCAGGCCTAACACAGTCAGGGGGTGACCATTGCAAAAGCCACACAGAGGCTTGATGCCCTGTGGAGTCTGTCACTGGCCTTCCATTTCTGAGTCCATTGAGATCAATTATTTTATTTTATTTATTTTACCTATTTTATTTTATTATTTTTGTAGTTTATTGTCAAGTTGGTTTCCATATAACACCCAGTGCTCATCCCCACAAGTGCGCTCCTCCATGCCCATCACCCCCCTTTCCCTCTCCCCCACCCCCATCAGCCCTCAGTTTGTTCTCGGTATTCAAGAGTCTCTCAAGGTTTGCCTCCCTGCGTCTCCCCAACTATTTTCTCCCCTTCTTCTCCCCCATGGCCCTCTGTTAAGTTTCTCCTGTTCCTTTGGAAAACAGTGTGGAGGTTCCTCAAAAGAGATCAATGATTTTAACCAGGACACAGTTACAAATTTCACAACTGTGATTTCAAGAGCAGTGCTGACATTTCAAACTCTTGATTCTAGAGGGTCATTGAGAAGAAAATACCTTCATCTTAAGCAAGCCATATGTTTGGATCATTTTTAGAGTGATCTGCACCTGACACCCAGGGACTTTCTGCACTGTGAACTGATGCATTTTATGGCATACCCTGGCCCTGGTGCAACCTTGTAAAACTGATTAATAGCAAGTGCTTCAAAATCTTCCCTTTTTCTTATGAATCATGTGTTTTTACTTTGCTTGTGTAACGTGATGCACTCAGAGAAGAGACCCATAAGGACAGATTTCTTCCATGACAAGATGGGAAGGGATGTGGTTAATAAAATAGTGGCCACAATTAAGGCTAGCCACTATGGTAAACTTTTAACCTAAATTATCTTATTTAATTATCACATAATATGAAGAATGTATTAATCAAGACCTTAAAACATACAATTATAAACCTTAAAAGGGTATTATACCAATTTTATTCCTGCTTTACAAAAATTTTTTTTGATGACAAGGGCAGCTAAGGAAATAGTTCTGGAATAGTCCATTCTATTCTTTACTCACTCTGGCATTCTGAATCTTAATTTCCTTGGGGATGTCTGGTCCGTGTCCTCCAAGTATTTCTTTTTCCCTGTGACAAATCTCTCCTAATTAACAACAGGGATCCAGTAATTGGCAGGAAAGCAGGAGGGGCAAAGTACTTGAGAGATTTGTGACCACCAGTGGGGGTAACTAGCAACAAGCTTTAAGTTATAAATAAGCTATCAAATCCACAACACTGGAAAGAAAAATGTTAACAGAACATTCTATTGAGAGCCCTGATAGCTTTAAATTAGTAGGAGCTCTGCAGGGATGTCCTTATGGTTCAGACAGAGTCCAGAGCCATCAGAACCAAATCCATACACCCCCATCAGGCATAGCAGACCTTTCAGAACTTTGGTTCCTTCCACTCTTCCTTCCTGTGGCATTCCTTATCACACATCTATCCAACCTCCTCTCCTACCATTCGCTTCTATTTATATATTTTTAAATGGAGCATGGAGTAGTTTTTATTAACACAAATTAACATATGAAAACGTCTCTGAATATTTATTAAAAGAAGCACACATATACAGAATGTCCATAAAAATAACCAAATGACTTGCTGCTTCAGATTGAACCCACAGTTTATGCAGAAACTATATACAGGGCATAGTTTGAGGGCATTGAAGTGATAAAAATAATCCTCATTAAATATAAAATGAAGACTTGCCAAAAATTCTGCTGACATACAAGCTACAAGTTCTCCAGAAGATCTAGCTCAGATCATTAATAAAGGTCCTAAAGTATACAACAAATTTTCAGTGTAGATGAAATAGTATCATATTGAGAAATGAGACTATCTAGGATTATCATAGCCAGAGGAGTCAGTCAATGCCTGACCTCAAAGCTTCAAAGAACAGGCTGAAACTCTTGTTAGGGGCTAATGCAACTGGTGACTTTAAGTTGAAGCCGATGCTCATTTACCATATTGAAAATCCTAGGGCCCTTAAGAATTATTCTAAATCTACCCTGTCTGTGCTCTCTAAGTGGAACAACCAAGTCTAGGCGACATACATCTGTTTACAACGTGGTTTACTGAATTCTTTTAAACCTGCTGATGGGCCCCACCACTCAGGAAAAAAAAAATAAGATTCTTTTCAAAATATTGAAAAACTTTACCAGCCAGGAGCTCTGATAGGGATGTATCAGGAGATGAATGCTGTGTTCATGCCTGTTAAGACAGCATCCATTCTGCTGACGATAGATCAAGGGGTAATTCTGACTCTTGGGTCTCATTATTTAAGAAATACATTTTGTAAAGCCATGGCTGTCATGGATAGTAATTGCTCAGATGGATCAATTGAAAATCTTCTGGAAAAGATCCACTATTCTAGATGTCACTAAAAATATTCATGATTCATGGGAAGAAGTGAACATATCAACAAGAGCAGGAATTTGTAAGAAGTTGATTTTAACCCTCACAATTGATGTTGAGGGCTTCAAGACTTCAGTGGAGGAATAACTGTAGATGTGGTGGAGATAGCAAGTAAACTGGCACTAGAATTTTTAATTTTTTAACGTTTATTTACTTTTGAGAGAAAGAGAGAGACAGAGAGCAAGCAGGGGAGGGGCAGAAAGAGGGAGAGAGACACAGAATCCCAAGCAGGCTCCAGGCTCTGAGCTGTCAGCACAGAGCCCGACATGGGGCTCGAACTCACGAACCATATCATGACCCAAGCCGAAGTCAGACACTTAACCCACTGAGCCACCCAGGCGCCCCACAAGCAAACTGGCATTAGAAGCAGAGCTTGAAGACAGGGATGAATTGCTGCAATCTCATGATAGAAACTTAACAAAGTTAAGGTGGCGTTGCTTCTTGAGCAAGGAAACTGGCTGCATGAAATAGAATCTATGCCTGGTGAAGATGCAGAGAAGATGGTTGAAATGACAATGAACAATTTAGAATTTAACATAAACTCAGTTGGTAACGCAGCAGCAAGTTTGAGAGGATTGACATTAGTTTTGAAAGAAGTACTATTGTGGACAAAATGCTGTCAAACAGTACCACATGCTACAGAGAAATCCCTGCTAAGAGGAAGAATCAATCGATGTGACAAACTTCATTTTTGTCTCATTTTAAGAAATTGCCACAGTCATCTCAGCCTTCAGCGACCACCACCTTGATGAGTCAGCAGCCATCAACATTGAGACCAGACCCTCCACCAATAAAACTATGTGGTTCACTGAAAGCTCAGATTGATGCTTTTTTTTTATCAAGAAAGCATTTTTAAATTAAGGTGTGTTTGTTTAGTCATAACACTGTTGCACATTTAACAGACTACAGAATAGTGTGTATATAACTTTTATGTGCACAAGAAAACCAAAACTTTCATTCAACTCACTTTTATTGTTGTGGTCTGGAACCAAACCTGCAGGATCTATGAGGAATGCCTGTACTCAAAGCTATTAACATTAGTATGGATTTGCTATTTATATAGCAGTTAATGACTTGCAGAGCACTTTCTAGATCTTCTCATTTACTTCTCACTAACGAATGTGCTATGTAAATTTCTTCAAGGAGACTAGAACACTTCAGAAATGAAAAAATTAACTGAGAAGGGAACAAAGAGTTTAAGAGTCAGAAATACTTATCTTGAGCACACAACCCAATTTATCTGCACTCTTTTCCTTCAGCTCCTGTTGCTTCTCTTTCTCTTTGTAATCTCCTTTTCTCCAGTTCAATGACATATGTGAGAACATAAGAAAAGGATATATGTGTGGGAGGGAGAGAGTGTGCATGGGCGTGACATTGAACCATGTCATCGCCACCACCATTAAACTTTCCAATTCAGAGCTTTGAATGGCTTTTCTTGTTGAATGAGTTTTCAATAATTAGAAGTAGGAGGAAGAAGTCACTTTGACTTCTTTTCTCACTGTCTCACAAATTCTAGATCTGGTGGCCCCCTGTCGCTGAGTCCACTTCATTTGTAGCTTTTATTAGAATGGGCTTTCAGTCATCACTTCACATCTAAAATTGAACAGTCCATTTTCCCTTTGAACTATATTTCCTCCCTAATTCATTCAAATGTGGCTGATATTGCAAAATTTCAAAATATGTCTTTAAATTGTAGCCAATGGCCTTTGCTTCGTTAAATCAAGCTCATTATTTTCTCTCTCCTTTTTTTCTTCATAAATGTGCTGATCCTGGATTCTTGGATCACTCTCATTTTTATTCTAGCTCCCAGAAGCTATAGACTAAGATAAAACAGACTAGACAGGGGCCAGAATTGAAGAGATGGAATTCAGACTTGGGCACCCGTGATATTTTTCATGTGGAGTTTGTACAGCTTGTTAACAGTTTGGAAAACCAGTTTAAGGATTTTAGAATATTTAGGTTCAACTATTCAATCTAACTGCAAGCTCTGTAGTCCTTCGCAAGTTAATTCGCGTCTCTGAACCTTGGCTCTCCTTTTGTAAAATGAGGATGGCATTTTAGTATTTAACTCCAGAAGCTCTTATGAGAAATAAAATAGGTAAAGGATACAAGGTCTTACCTTCAGAATCATTATCTCATTTAATTCTCATGACATCCTCATGAGACCATGGTTTCCCCAATTTTCCAGACAAGACAACTGAGTATTGACCATAGTCATAGAGCTAGAGTTCATCAATTCATTCCCTTATTCATTCATTCCTACGAATACGTATAGAGGGCCAGCTAGGTAAGCCTTCTATTCTAGTGGAGATTGATGACAGTAAATAAGGAGCGATATACAAATGAGAATTTTAGAAGCAATAACTGTAATAAAAAGAAAAAACAGGGTAACAGAGAGCATGGAAAAAAAGAGATGTGTTCAGAAAGGTCCCTAATGCAGGGACATTTGAGCTGAGACCAGAATGATACAGAAAAGCAGAAAAGTAGAGGGAACAGCAAAAGCAAAATCAAGGACATGGGGTGTTCATTCATGGATGCACATCAGGAAGTCGAAGCCTTAATACTTTAAAAGGGAGCTTGCCCCTCTGAACAAATCTCTCCCTGCTTTAGGGATAACAGTGACCTTATGGCACTTGGCGGTCTTCTGGGATTACAATGTTCCTAGTCAGCACCGTGCTTCATATGTTTGTGATTCCAAGGCAACGAGGGGACAAGGGACATCAAAAGATGAATATGTCCATCTAGTTTATTGCCATGTGCCAACCTCAGAGGCAGCTCCCTGTCCATTAAGCTTCACAGGAGAGGAAAGGAGAGGAACAATTGTCAATGAGCAAAGCAATCTAAGTGATTAGTTGGCTGATGAGGCACCATGCAGCGTAGTTTGCTCAGCTCTTTTGAGCTCAGCCTGACTGGCTCACAACAGAGCAAGAACTAAAGGACACAGAACGCAGAATGCGGGTCTGTAGACCAGATGTACCTTAATCCGTGCTAGTTTCTGCTGTCACATTTCATGCCCTCTTGTGGCTCTGATTACCATTCCTAGATATCAAATATTTTGAAAACGATTAGAATTTGGAAGGAGATTTTGATTGGATTTGTGACCAAGTCTGAAATCAATCCACTAGTCATCCTCCCCAGATGAAACTGTCATTTGCACATTGTGGTGTGATTCGTGGAGTAGGTCCCCAGACAGAAGAAGAATTCACATTTGACTACAGAAAAGGGGGAGAATCAGTACGACCTCGAGTGAAGTAATAACATAAAATCATAGTGATTCAACATGGCCACGGGGCTTACCGCACAGCATAAAGCTTTACAGCATTCAAACACCTTCTCCAGTGGAAAGATACATGGAAGATATATGCACCCCAAGTGCAAGAAGAACCTGGGAGCTGCTGGCCTGCATGAATGTGAAAGTAAGACACGTAAATGGTATGTCACCTTATACCAGGTGTATTAGTTTCTAGGGCTTCCATAAGAAAGTACCAAAACAATGGATGGCTTAAAACAATAGAAATTTATTATCTCACAGTTCTAGAGGCCAGACATCTGAAATCAAGGTTCTGCCAGGGCCATGTTTCCTCTAAAGTCTAAGGGAGAATCTTTCCTTGCCTCTTCCAGCTTCTGGTATTTGCTCACAATCTTGGTGTCTCTTGGCTTGTAGAGGCATCACTCCAGCCATGGCTGTGTTCTCCCTGTGTGCCTCCACATCATCTTTCCTCTGTGAACATCTGTCTCTGTGTCCAGATGTCCCCCTTTTTATAAGGACACTTCATACTGGTCTAGAGCTACACTAATGACCTCACGTTAACCTGATTATCTCTGTAATGACCTTTTTGCCAAGAAGGTTGCATTCTGAGGAAATGGGGAGTTAAGAACTCCTCTCGAGGAGACTTGACCTAACCCATAACACCAGGTCATGGTACAAGTTGCTAGCACTGTCCACTTTCTAACCTGAGTTACCCAATCAGAGAGTCGAACAGGATAAGAATGCCAGATGTAGAAAAGTAAAATGAGTATAAAATTTCCAGTTAAATTTGAATTACATATCAATGACGTATAATTTTTAATTGAAGTATGTTCCAAATATTTTATGAGACATACTTATGTTTAAAACATGTATTGGTTATTTATATGAAACTCACATTCAACAGGGAATCCTATTTTTTATTTGGCAACCCTAAAACAGGCCCTTGTGTGCTTCCTCCTTCTGGTAGCTTCTAGGTTCCATTCTACTCCAAAAAGACACCAGAAACAAAGCATATGTTGCAGAGAACCCAGCCCTGGGAGTTCTGAGCCTTGGATTCTAACACCTGATGTCCCGCAGGTGTTTGATTTGACCAAACAACCCACATCTCTGTGATTCGGCTTCTTCTCCAGTTAAAAATGAAATAATATCTTTCTTACCCACCTTAAATTATCGTTGTGATGCTCAAACAATAAAAATGACAGGAAAATGCTTCCCAACTATTCAGGTGCTTTCTTAAGTTGTTATTTTTCTAGCTTTGAATTTGGGAGCCTGAAGTTCTGCCTTACTCTGTGTTCTGAAAGCCAGTTCAATGGATCAGCAGCCCCTGTGGGCGCCCCCACTCCCTACCGCTAGGAAATGGTCTCCTTGGAGAACCACTACGGTGGTTTCCATGCTTCATTATAAAAGGCTAAAGAATTAGAGTGAGAAACATTGGTCATAGAAGTGACCACCTGATGTGAAGACCAGGACATTTTGCTTTGCGAGTTTTGCCCTAAAACATAAAAGTTTTTCCATCAACACCTTCATACATCTCTTTCTCTGGAGATGGAATTCGTGTTTGTGTACCAGTGGGCAAGAAATCACTGTTTCAATTTGGAGAAAAATCTCATCTAAAAAAATAGGGAAGGAAAAGAGACCCTGAAATGCTGAGTACTGAGATCACAACTTTTCATGAACAATATGCAACCAATTCTGAAGAAAATTTTCAAGTAAGTACGGGAATAATTAACCACACTTGCTAAACAAACACTTAGTGTGGTTGCTATTAAATTAAAATCCATCATTTCTACTTTGACTCTAAGGGTTCATAATTAAGTAGGCTTGGCAGCTCTTTAAATCCATGCACCTGAAGAGGAAAATTATATGCTTAATCCAGTAATGTGATTGTGGTTTGTATTTTACATTTTGTCTCTGAGGGATATATTTTTCTTACCAGAGTGTGAGAGATTTTCCTTTACTTGTTTGAAGCAAAGTGCTCTTGTCAGAATTTACAGAAATTATCATAAAGTGGGAATAAATTTTAGTAGATTGTTGTAGATTATGTAGCATTTCAATATGTTTGCCATTTTTTTTCTGATTTGTGATACTTATACAATTTTTTTTTTAATTTAAATTCAAGTTAGTTAACATACAGTGTAGTCTTGGCTTTAGGAGTAGAAAATCCCATGATTCATCTCTTTCATATGACACCCAGTGCTCATCTCAAAAAGTGCCCTCCTTAATGCCCATCACCCCTTTAAGCCTACCCCACCCCCCACCCACCTCCCCTCCAGCAACCCTCAGTTTGTTCTGTGTATTTAAGAATCTCTTAGGGTTTGCCTCCCCTCTGTTTTTTCTTATTTTTCCTTCCTTTTCCCTATGTTCATACATTGTGTTTCTCAGATTCTATGTATGAGTGAAATCATATGATATCCCTCTTTCTCTGACGTGCTGAGCATAAGACACACCAGTTCTGTCCACACTATTGCAAATGGCAAGATTTCATTCTTTTTCACCGCTGAGGAGTATTCTGTTGCACAGCGAAGGAAACAATCAAAAAAACCGAAAGGCAACTGATGGAATATTTATCATTTTAGTTATTCTCCTTAAATGTGCTGCACTTTGTCTCTAAGCGCACTACATTACGTGAAGCAACATAGTGTCACTGCTCCGGTTGGACATTTTGGTGGGCTGCTGTCAAGTGTTAAGTCAACTAATTTTTGTTGTTTTTATGAAATGCTTATTTTATTTGACAGCTATCTCCTGTTTCCTGTGAGAGTGTTGTACACGCCTAACAGTGTTCATAGTCTATAGCTCTATTTGTAGATTGTGCAAAGAATGAATTCTATGAAATTAATTGTCAAGCAGAACAATGTTAAAATATTTATGTTGTTTAGAAGGGCAAACGTTTCTTCTTTTAACGGATGGAACATTTATTTCTAGTTAAGATTTTCCTTTTTAATCGTATGTTTAATTCAGAACACAGCTTTAAGACACTAGTGTTCTATAAGAGTCAGTGAGTTTATAATAACCAGCAACTTTTTTTTCCTAAGATACACATCATTGGAGAGGAGCACAGCTAAGGAAGTGAGGAGTCAGTCTGTCTGTCGTGCCGAGGGAAATTAGAAGTGGGAACAAAAATAGGCCTGTGCCATCCTAGCTGTCCCGCCATGGACACGGAGCCACCCGGCAGAGAGAATGAGCCCCATCCATTGAGGGGACCGACAAGTGTCCATCATGTGAGAAGTCCAAGTAGCTTGTGCACAAGCCATGGGTTCTTCGATATTGATCAGTGAGTGTGGTAAACGACCTTCAGTGGCTTTTCACACTAATCTGAATCTGGCTATCCTCCAGTTTGGGAATATTGAGATTTCTTAAGGTTTAAAAAGCCATTTCCCTGAGGTTTGCAGATCTTGGGACAAATGGCTATGTACCCAGCCATAACGGGGCTAAGCCTTAGGACTAGGCAGAGATTGATCACTACTAAATTACATCCCCTTTCGGGGCACCTGAGTGGTGTGGTCAGGTAAGCATCCAACTTAGGCTCAGATCATGAACTCACGGTTCGTGAGTTTGAGCCCCGCATCAGGCTCTGTGCTGACATCTTGGAGCCTGAGCCTGCTTCAGGTTCTGTGCCTCCCTCTCTGTCTGCCCCTCCCCCACTCATGCTCTGTCTTTCTCTCTCTTGAAAATAAGAATAAACATTAAAAAAAAAAATAAACTACATCATCTTTCTAGAAGTGAAGCCTTACTACCGATTTTCACTTTGCAAAACTTCCTTTTTCAATCATCACCTACCTTTTGGGGAAAAAAACCCACAAAACTTTACAAAGCATTTTTATGCTAGTGATCCTAAATCTTTTATCCCCATTTGTGTGGGGTATGTGTGTCTCAAAGAGATGGGTGACCCCCCCTGAGCCCCCACAATGAGTAAGTCTCTTCCCCTAAACTACCATGTGTCAGTTATTCATTTATCAAAAATTATTTGTTAGAACCTACCACATGCCAGAGGTAGGTGCTGGGATCAATTTAAGATCAGTCAAGAAATAAGAAGTACATTGTCCCGACTCTCATAAGAGCCTGGGGTCAGTGAAGGGAAATAGTTATGTGAGCAACTGTGACACTGCATAGTGAGAACTTTAGTAAATGAGGCCAAGGGTATTACTGAGGGGTTGCTGAAGGCCCCACATCACCACCATCTCAAGTGACACTTATGGGGCACTTACTCCACACTATGCACTGTATCACTGCTTTGCAAATGTCATCTTTTCTATTCCTCATCCATGCAGTTATAGATGGGAAAAGTGAGGCACAGAGAGGCTAACTAATCTATCTGCATCACAAAGAAAGGTATAGTCCAAATTTAACGAGGCAGTCTGGTTTAAGTCTACAGACATGGACTTCTACCTAGATTAATTACGATCTTCCTGAAGCAAAGATTAAGGTATTTAGGTTGGTAAACTAATAGTGAGGCAGAAAATGTTAGACTAATGATTGGCTTGAATTAAAATCTATTACAACTTCAGGGCACCTGGGTGGCTCAGTCGCTTGTGCAACCAACTCCAGCTCAGGTCATGATCTCATGGTTTGTGAGTTTGAGCCCCATATCAGGATGGCTGCTGTCAGCGCAGAGCCTGCTTCAGATCCTCTGTCCTCCTGTCTCTACCCATCCCTCAATAATACTCTCCCCCAAATAAATATTTAAAAAATAAAAATAAACAAAATCTATTACAATTTCTAAACAAATATCTTTCAAAACTGAAATAGAAACAAAACTTTATGAAGTTTCTGTGGCCGGAGCAGAGAAACTATTTTGATATTCTAATTGGCCCATAGTTGAATCAAAGGATTTAGCTGCTCTGCTCATCTCTTTATATTACAAACAGGTTTTAACCTTTTATAAACCAATTGGGAGGGTAGAAATCACCAAATGCCATCATTATGACAGCAGAATATGTAATAGATTCAGCCCTGAAATCTATTGTTGTGGGAAAACACCTAGGCTTCCACCGGATTTCCCCTCTCAAAGAGCAGTCCAGACCCAAGCTTGTAATAACGCTCAGAGTGACATGTTTCCGCCTCTCTTTCCAGCCTCCTCAGTTTCATTTTTACAACTTTTTTCTTTTTTTCAACTTCTATCCAGGAATATCATTTAACTTCCCAGTCCCCCTGGATTTGATGTTTTTATATCCATTTATTCTTTGATTTGGTGCCCTACTTTGATTTTTTTCTGGACACTAAGTAGGAATCTAAAATAGTGCCAGGAATCAAGGTTAAAGACAGGTGGCAAAAGTGTTTCTGCAAGAGAAGCACCGTTTTGTTTTATTTTGCTTTGCAGTTTGGAAAAGGAAATTGCATTGCTTTTGAAAACAAATGTTGTGAAATTATAAACCGTGTCGTTTCTATTCTGGTCTTCAATCGAAACCGTCTTTGTGGCAGACTGCACAGCAAGTCCTATCTTTAATCAGCCTCAAGCAATCTATGTAGAACATTTACCCCATTTCCAATAACACATAGGTTGGCAAACCAGGACCACTGAAAATAAAATTATTGTAAACTACAATAAATATTCAGCTAAATACAATCAGCACATGCTTTGGTTCTTTGTAATCTGCCTTTCTTATATATACCTGCAAATCACAAATTCCTTCTTTTATTTTTTTTTAATGTTTTTTATTTATTTCTAGGAGAGAGAGAGAGAGAGACAGCGTGAGCAGGGGAGGGTCAGAGAGAGAGGGAGTCACAGACTCTGAAACAGGCTCCAGGCTCTGAGCTGGCAGTCAGCACAGAGCCCGACAGAGCCCGGGGCTCGAACCCACGAACCGCGAGATCATGACCCAAGCGAAAGTCGGATGCTTAACCGACTAAGCCACCCAGGCGCCCCACAAATTCCTTCTTTTAATGCCAGTCTGATCTGCATACTAAAAACACATTTTTAATTAATTTATTTTTGTTAATATTTTTTTAAATTAATTAATTAAAAATTTTTTTAGTAATCTCTGTACCCAACATGGGCCTCAAACTCATGACCCTGAGATCAAGAGTTGTACGTTCTGACTGAACCAGCTTTGTGCCCCGAAGAGGACTTTTTTTTTTTTTTTTTTTTTACTGCTTCTTACCTCATCAGTTTCTAGGGTAATTGGCTGTCAGCTTAGTTTCCCATTCTGACAAATATCTGAAATGACTGTCTATGATTATTTTGTATATCTATATTTAAACTAAAAATAGTATTCATTTCTATTATTCCTTTTTTTAATCAAATTTTGCTCTGCATGTCTTTTATCTTTTCCCAAAGATGTATATTGTTCGGTTGTTTTTTTTTTCCCAAGATTTATACTTTCAAGGGCTTTAGAAATAAATATGCTATAAACTGAAAATTGTAAAAGAAGCCAGAATTGCTATTTATAATAGTAACATTGGGGAGCAAAGTGCGTGGTTTGTATAACATACCTTTCTAAAATACAAGTTTTTAAACATATAATGCAAAGTTTTGAACTAATATCTTTTTTTCTAAGGTCATTTATTTACTTTCAGAGAGAGAGAGAGACAGAGACAGAGAGACCTGGGAAGGAGGAGAGAGGGAGAGAGAGAATCCCGAGCTGGAACTCACAAACATGGCTTGAGCTGAAATCTAGAGCCAGATGCTTAACCAACAGAGCCACCCAGGCACCTTTGAACTAATATCTTAAGGTCATCTGCTTTCACTTTCCCATCAAGGGGATGAAAAACCTGTTGGAAAAGCAGGCTGTGCTCAGTTATGTAGGGTCTACAGAAAGGGAAACACGGAGGGAGCATTCAGAGTGGAATGGAGAACTGAGGGACAGGACAGAATTTATTAAACGAGCATAAAATAAAATAGAACCAATGGCAGAACAAGAGAAAGGTAAGAGAACAAATGGACTAATAATAATAAGTTAAAAAAAAAACACCTTAGGGGGTGTTTATTATACATCAGACATTCTTCTCCAATGTTGACATATTTCAACACAATCATGATACCAACCATGATGATGAGAAAACTGGTGCGTTTGAGCTACAAGTGCAGAACATGTTGAAACACAGTGAAGGAAGTAAGAGAGACACAACCAAGAAGCAAAGGTGAAGGTACAGGAGGGAATGGACAGAGGGAGGGAAGCAGAAGGAATCTGAAGGAAAGGCCGTTAGTGACAGGAAATGACCAGAAATAAGAAAGTCAGAGTCATTTCTTTGAGGAAACGGGGAGGGGAGGCTTGAGAAGACTGAAGCAGGTTGAATGTAACGTTAAAGCAAATATGTGAGTGTCCCTTTATGGTGTTGAGTTATGCCGAAGTTCTCTCCCTGTCCCCTCCCACACGTCTGGCCAGTCCACAGGCTCTGCTCCTGCATGCACTGAGTCTCGGTGGCAAGTGGCAGGACACAGACAACCCATGCCCAGAGCTGTCAGGAGTTAAGAGGCCACACCTGTCAGCCCATCAGAAAGGTCCACACCCACCTGCTCACCTGAAGCCTTTCTGACAGCCTAGCCTGAAAGAGTTGGAGTTAATTGGTAGATTCAATACAATGTATTGAATGGAAAGAGGGCAGAAAGGGGCGGGGGAATACAAGCAGAAGACTCAAAATGGCAAGCCCTGTGTTTTAGCCTAAAATCTGGTGGTTTCGGACAAGTCATTCCTGCTCTCTGCTCCTTCATTCCTTAATATCAAACTTGTGACTGTTGGAACATCCTCTGAGATTCATTCCAGCTCTAATGTATGCTTTCAAAGGCCTTCCGACATAATGGATGTAAGCCTGTTTTTGACAAATAAAGTCATTATTATTGCTTCACTAGATAATAGAATTCTAGGTTTTCAATCCATACCACTGTGGCTTGAACTCCGAAGAGGTAAACTCAGGCAATGCAGTGAGGGGATTACTCAACCCCAGCAGGTGGTTTGGGTGCTTGCAAGCAGGAACTGGCAGGCCGATCTGGGTCACCCCAGCCACCCACAGCATCGTGCACCAAGGACAGACTCCCACTGTGGTCACATGCTCCCAGATCAGCAGATTCTGACAATTTGCCACAGCAGAGCCATTTGTCTGAACTTAAAGTCTGTTAGCTGAAGCCTGGTTAAACCTTGGCAGTTGCCTGGAAAAACAATTTTAAAAATCATTCCACCATACCATCCATCTTGTCAATGCAGAAAGCTTTAATTAGCAGGATATGCAAAGAATGGCCAATCTTTCCCTCAAGTTTGTGTAACCTTCAGAACTAGCTAAGGTGTTCATCTAGAATAACCCTTTGCTGAGGGTTTCTGACGAGGCAGCTGTTCTCTCAGTGCAACTTTGAGGAGGGTCAGCTGGTAGGTTTTCTCCTACAGTTGGGAGTAAGCAAAGAAATATATATTTTGTTCATCTGAAAGATGTATAGAAAATATCCAAATCATGTAATACCAAATATAACCCAAATGTCCCCAATGACGTCTATATCCTCTCTTTAAGTCTGCAGGCCTACTTCTTATTTTTAAGCATTTGGTGGGGTTTTCCGTTCTACCAGTTTCCTGACCCCAAGGTACATTATATCCTGACCCCAGGGAATTTTTCTGGTACATGAGTGCTCCTGAAAATTCAAAATCTTTCCCGTAATGGTTTGGTGTTTAAGATTCTGAATATAAAATAATATAAGCAGCACCCACCTGGGGTTTTCCAAGAATGGCCTAGAGAGACTTGTCAGGCGAATTCTCTGTTCCTCCTTTGAGGCCACCATGATGCCTCTCTTGACCTTGGTGAGTTTTCTAAAGTAGTCATTGTTTTGAGCTGTGGTTTAAAAGTTTCAGCTTGAAGAGGATTCTGTAGTAAATAAGAAAGTAAAAATCATATTCTTGGGTCAGAGTGGTGATTCATGGGTAACCCGTCCCCCTCTATAAAGTGATGCAGTAGTTTAGCTCGTTGTCTTCCTGGAGGTACCATAGTAATGAGGTAGACTGACTCTTCTAACTTCTTTTGCCTCAGTTTGTCACTTAATCAACTGAAGATTAAAACATCATTTCGTTCCCTTAAACAGACAGAAGCATTATATTCGGGGTATTGAATATGTTCCCAAAGAACAAGGAAGCTGCCACAGGTAGGGTAGTTTCTTCATAAAGAACATGAAAGCTAAAGAAGGTGGAGGGGCCCATGGAAATTTTCAGCATGGCTAATGTGAGCATAGGAAAAAGGAGGGTGCCCTGAGGTCGAGGCTAAAACCCAGATCTGCTTTGATAGCCTGTAGTCACTACTGGATCACATCCACACTCTGCCTGGAAAATCTGCTGTGTCGAGAGGGAATGAAGCCCTGAAGTAAAGTGTATGTGGATCTCAGGGCCTCTTGCTGGATGCACCCAAAACAATGTGGAACAAGGAAGAATATTAGGACGCGTGTTCCCATGAACTAGTGACAGGTAAAAATGCAAGGCAAACTACCCTGTGTTAGTCTTTGATGCCTACCTGTATTCTTATTTATTTATTTATTTATTTTTATATACAACCAATTATTTGGAAGTTATATCCACCTAATTTTCCAGCATTGGAAATTATGAGAATGGTTCCAGTCAAATAAGTCAATTGATATAACTCTTCACTTAAAGCAAGACCATAACTTTCAGTTTTGTGTAGTTCACTGCTATTCACATATGATATGGATTTTCAGAAAGAAATCTAAGGGCTAAATAATAAGTCAATCTTTCCAATCCCCAAAGTTACTCCTGTACTGTCACCAAGTCTTAAGAGACCCATAAAGCAGTTATTCAAAGTGAAACAGAAACCTAAGCTTCTAGATAAGGGATTGCTGAGCCAGTACATGCCAATTCAGCAGAGCCCACATCTATTAAAATCAAGTTTTCTGCTTCTCTAGGTCATGCCTTCTATGGTAGCCAGCCTCCAACATGGCCCCAATGATCCTCATGTACTGATGCCTACAGCCTTTTATAGTTCTTTTCCATATTTTATCAGGGTTAATCTATGTGACCAATAGGACATGGCAGCAGTGATGGTATATTATTTCTCAGAATAGGTCAAAAAAGACCTTGTGATTTCTGCTTCATGTTCTTTCTCTTAGATTGCTCACTCTGGGAGATGCTAGCTACCATTTTGTAAGGACATTCAAACTTCCTTACAGAGAAACCCATGTATGAAGAGCAACTGAGGCCAACAGCCAGTGAAGAACTGAAAAGTCCTGACAACAGGCATAGTAATGAACTTGGAAGCAAATTCTCTCACCCAGTCAAGCTAGGATGACTGCAGTCTTGGCCAATATCTCATTTACAATCTCATGACAGACCCTAAACTAGAACCAACCCACTGAGCTTCTCCTTAATGCCTGATTCATGGAAACTATAGCATAATAAATTTGTATTGTTTTCAGCCAGCATGTTTTGGGGAAACTTGTTATGCAGTAATAGCTAAACTAATATACTCTCTTTTATGGTCTTAGATGATTTAAGATTGATGCTTTATCATGTATTTCTCTAAACCTATATAGTCCAAAGTAATTTCTTATGTCTTCTAAAAGTGCAAGTTCAGGAATTTCTGTAACCAATTCAAATAGAATATAAGATCGTATTCCAAAGTCTTTCAGTCTTTATTCCAAGACTGAAAATGTCTTCAGTCTCCTTAGCTATAGAGCTTGTCCCCACAAGGCTTTTCTTTGAGGACTGACACACTGATTTTGTTGATATAAATCTAATCAAGATGCTAAATTGTGATTGAGATAAATATGAAAGACAATGGAAGTCACTTTATATGCTTCATCCACTAAAAATCACTTCAAGAAATTCCTTTTCATGCTTTACTTATTTAAAATAGAAAAGCCTCTACCTTCTCTCTGTAGATTGTTAGAGACAGCATTTAAAAAACTAAGATTCTACAGCATTTTTGAGTGTCACTTTTCTTATCTAAGAGACAAACAATTTGAGCATGACCCATTCACCCCCATGTTTCCCCGGTAAATCCTCACTGCAACTAAATGAGCTGACTTTCAAGAAAGGTTTTGTGGTTGAAAATCTGCTACTGAATCTTGCAGTATTTTCCCAACATGTTAGCATTACCAGATTCCCATTGACTTAAGATATCCTCAGTTGAGAATCATGGCCCTGGACCTCTAATTTTTAATCCTCAGTGCTATATTTTACCTTGAAATACTCTCTATCACCAAGCCAAAAGCATCATGTCGACAGTCCAAGGATCTCTTAAATGGAGGCCAATAACTTGAGGAGTCACTCAGTGGAATCCTTCTGTGATTCTATGCTGTTTACTAAAAAAAAATTGGATATATGTAAAAAACCAGTGTTAAGCTTTCTTGTGACTTTGTGAAATAGTTTGCAAATGAAAATAGATGGCTCTATCACTGAAAGTAAGATAAGAAAAAAGCCAACTTATTCACATGCTTCTGTTTTTGTTAATGAAAAATACCAGTAACCAGAATAAGTTATGCAATTTGGGTTTCATAACACTTCTTTATTCATAATTTTCTTCTTGCTTAATGAAATAGTTAAAGATATATAAAAGAAGGAAGGCCACAAATCTGAGCTGGTGTATCAGGATCTAAGACAAAAAGAAACATGTCCAAAATGGGTTAATGGCCACTATATGCAGTGCCAGCACACCTGCAACCAAATAAAGGAAAGTCATGCTTATGCCCTTCAACAGTGTCTAATGTCCCTAATTGAAGACAATGGCCATCACTGGGTTTATCCTACAGAGCTTCAAGTATTTAAAATCTGGGTTGGTTTTTTTACCTTAATTTTATGCTTGATACTTTTTGCCACTTTTCCCTAGATCTTATTTATTCATTTTGCATCTACTTTAAGAGCATAGGTCATCTTATTCAGATTTGTAATAGCTTGTTCCCCAGAGAGTTAATTGCCTTTATAGCTTCACAAATTCAACCCTAATGAGCCCCAAGGACTCGATCTTCAAACAATGCCATATTAATGATGAAGATCTCACCAAAGATCCACACACTTATAATGATAAGAGTTCTGCTCTAAAATGTGCTCAGATGTGGCCATAAAATTAGACTCAGAGCACTGTCCAATGGAATCACCTATAAGACAGAAATGTTCTATATCTACATTGTCCGCAACAGTAGACACTAACCACATGTGACTTTAGGACATTTAAAATATGGCTAGTGTGACTGAAGAAACGAATTTCTAATTTTGTGTCATTTTAATTAATTTAAATTTGGCTACCATATTGGACAGCACAAAAGGAGTCTCATGAATTAGCCTATCTTTTCTTTCAAACTAGAAGCATTTTGAAGCTGCAAATGTCCCAGGAGAAATAAGTGGAATAAGATTCCATTTAGAAAGTCTATTTTTGGGTCACCTGGGTAACTCAGTTGGTTAAGTATCCAACTTCAGTTCAGGTCATGGTATCATGGTTCATGGGTTTAAGCCCCGTGTCGGGCTCTGTGCTGACAGGTAGTTCAGAGCCTGGAGCCTCTTTCAGATTCTGTGTCTCCCTCTGTCTCTGACCCTCCCCTGCTCACACCGTCTCTCTCTCTCTATCTCTCCCAGAAATAAATTTTTAAAAAACATTTTAAAAAATGTCTGTTTTTGAGTCCGTATGCTGTGTCACAACATCTATGTAAACTGGGTAAATTTATTTGATTGGTTCTCAGCTGCATGGCATTCCCATGCCCTTGAATGATGTTTTCCTATGTGTGATTTAGGGTACCCTCCCATACGTCCTGCAGAGGGCTTGAGAGGCACATAGATCTGATTAGTGCTGAATCATTCATTCTTTGATGTTCCTGAAACTGGCTTCTATCCAAACCACTTCCCCCTAGAATTATACCCTTGCTTCCCTCATTTTGCTAGTTATGAAGTAGATGCTCAAAACATTTGTGAGCCCTCCACTGTTAAAAAAAAAAAAATACTCTGGTTTTTGGTCCAAGTGCTTCCCTTTCTCAATCAATAGAAAATCCTGGGGCATATTTTTTCATGTCTGGACAACTCGAGAGACGAAGCTTGAAAGCCATCAGCCAAGAACAAACACTTAATTTTTTCGTGTTTTCAAAAGTAAGACATTGACTGTAAAGATTAGTTAGTCATATGTGCCTACATATTTCAGTAGTCTGATCTTCTACACCGTTTAATATTTAAATGGTGTCCACAGGACTAAACGTTCTGTATGGAAACATTGATAGTAATAGTTCACTAAATATATGAATGTACAAATTTACAAATTAGATCTTAGTAGGTGAGGCACCACTCCCCCTACAAAAGGATTTCTTGCTTTCAAAAAGATCACATTCACTCCTTTAAATATGGTACATAGAAGAGGTACATATAAATGTTTAACTACCAAACCCAATTTACTTGTTCTGTACTCTATCATTCTGGGTAACTAAATACTTAATTCTCTCATTTGCCTGTAAAAACAAGTCGAAGGGTAAATAAAGCAGTCCCTGAATTATAATATGCTATTTTTAAGAATTCCGATTAAAGTACATAGAAATTTACACATCTTTATAACAATACAACTTTTTAAAAATGACAAATTCTAAATTTTACCAAATATTTAGCTGAAGGGATATATTTTGGAGATATATGTTTTAAATATATTATTTTATTATTTTATTTATGAAGAACACCTGATTTTGCCTCTGCTTTAGAAGCAACTTTTAGGTTCAAAGAAGAGAGGATAGCATCTGAAATATATTCTTTATTCCATTCTGTCAGGATTTGTCTCATGTCGCATCATCTTGATCTTTTCCTCTCTTATATAAGACCAGGACAGCAGGCATGCCAAAATCCCTTCAAGCAAATAAAGGAGCCCGTTTCTTACAGTAGCTTGGTCTGCTTCATTCAGGCTGCTGGGTCTCTGGCCCTAACCCACCTTCTTGCCCAGAGCCTGGCCTTGGTTCCTATCCTGCTTGGCTTGATTTCATTTCTAGCTGAGAAACTTAGTCTAGATTCCACCACCTTTTTACTTTCATTTCCCAAGTACTGACACATTGTCTTATCAGATGTAATCTTTTTCCTGCCAGGGTTATTTTTTCTACCTGCTTCTTACCTTAACTGAAGTTTATAAATGTGACTTTTTTGCCACCTTGACTTGTGTTTCTACATTTACTCTCCTGCTGTATTTGTTGTTATTCTCTGGATTTATTATAAACCTTAAATGCAAAAGCAAACCAGCTCTCAAAGAACTGAAGTGATTTGCCGCAAGTCACACGGCAAGGAAAAGGCAGGTCACTGGGTTTATGGTTCCACTTACCTCCCATCATGCTTTCTGCGCCTGACACCTGGTGATGTCCAGTGCACGAGGCCACACTCTGCACTGATAGGAAGAGAGCCCAGTTCTCCCACTGGCAGCCCAAAGCTGCAACTTTGCACACTATCCTCACACGAATACAGACACAAATGTGAAAAAGCACAAAACTATAAACCCAAGACACTACCTGAAAAATACAAAACATAATGAAAAAAAAATCAGTTTGGATGTACAGGTTCCTTGGGTTTAACAAAGTCTCTGCATTGATTTCTGCTTTATTAAGTAATAACATTGCTATACAGAGGCTTGTGTCCAAGCGTGCTAGTACCGCAAAATACCTTTGTAACTGAAGAGTGAGTTCCATTTCGATGTCTGATGATCTAAGAATATAACTGATGGAGACGTGGCCTTTAAGTAACTTATTTCTAACCTGACAATAATGTCATCTATGTGAGTAATCAGAATTTATTACTAACTGATATATTTGATATTTGATATTCCCAGGGCAACTTGCTCTTTAAAAATGGACCAAACCTGGGAGTATAGGCAAGATGGCAGAGAAGTAAGGAGCTCCGTACATTTCACTCGCTCCCATATCTCACACGGAGAAGGCCTGAAACCATAGGAACCCTTACAGAATCCAGGAGTTTGGGAGGAAAAGGAGACAGAGTCCACTGAGAAAACCTTCTAGTGCGAGTGCAAACTGGGGAATATAAAGTCGAGCCGAGACCAGAGACACAGAGGGATAGGCGGGGGAATCCCCCTCTGCGGGGAGTCTAGAGGGGAAAGAAAGTGGCCGAAACTGCTCAGGACACTGTCCCTATCGCTGGAGAAGAGAAAAATCTCCACTCGGAACACAGAGGGGTACAGTTTCCTGCTCTCCAGCTGACCGTAGGCAGGACGCACTTGTCCCAGGCGACCCCCGGGGAAACTGCTCCCCACTCGCCAGCTCGACCCGGAGGAGAGGGAGCAGTGGCTTCTGGCTTGATCTCCAGGGGGAAAAACTGCCCTGAGAGGCTCGCCTGCGAGTTTATATTTTTCGGCAATTTCAATGGGACCAGCTGACTGAGATCTTGAAACGAGGCCTGGCCTGGGATATAGAGCATGGCCCACCTTGGCTACACACCCGGTACAGGGAGTTTATACACCCAAAAAACTGAGTTGCAACGCTTGGTTCAAGAAGGGACTGGGGCGCAGCCACTCTTCTACCCACAACCACCAAAGCAGGACTCCTGAGGGACACACTGGTCCAAACCACACCCATCCCTGCTAGAGAGCTGCCCTCTTCTTCTTCTTCTTCTTCTTCTTCTTTTTTTTTTTTTAACCAGAGCCGGGGCAAGACGAACATGGATGCACTGCCCTGCTTAATTCTGGTCACTGGCTTGCTTAAACATTTAATCCATTCTCTAGATGTAAATTCTACACCTGCCTATCTTTTCATCTCTTTCTCTCTGGAGTAATCAGACTATATACTTTCTCAGGATAGCATCACCGTCCTTTCTTTTGCCTCTTCTCCAACCATATTCCACTCTTTCGCTCTTTGAAAAAAGCTTCTTATTCCTTCTGCCTGCTGATTTCATTTCCAATTTCACTTCATCCCCGCCCTGTCATCTCTCTCATTCTCTATGCTCTTCCACCAGCACTGCATACACCCGGCTATTCATTTGTAGCTGGGAAATCTGGTTTTATGCTTTAAACTGTTCTTTGTCTATTGGGTTTCTTCTTTTGTCCTTTGCTTTTTGTCTTTTTTTTTTCTTTTTTATGTATTTTTATCTCTGATCATTTGCCTTCCCTCCTTCCTCTTTTCTCTTTTCTTTTTCATTTTCCCTTTCAGTTTGCATGTTTGTTGGATTTGTCTGTGTGTTTGTGTGCCTTTGTTCCCTGTGTGTTTGTCTGTCTGGTTTCTTTTCCAGGGCTACCTCAAGAAACAAGCCAAAATACACATGGTGGAGACTCCTAAATACCACTACAAGTAGAAAAATAAAATAACCAAGGTCTCAACAAGAGAGACCAAGAAATACCATTCAAAGAACACTTTCTGAGTGTCCAGGCCCTGGACAGTCAAGAGCCTTCTTTGGTTCAGCAGTGCTTACAGGTGCAGAGTGCATAACAAGCTTTTAAAACTAACAAGAGATAGAACGTTAACCAAAATGACAAAACAAAAGAGTTCTCCTACAAAGAAATTCCAGGAAAATTTTATAGCTAAAGAACTGCTGAAAACAGATATAAGCAAAATAACTAAACAAGAATTTAGAACAATAATCATAAAATTAATCACTGGGCTTGAAAAAAGCATGGAGGACATGAGAGAAACTATGGCTACAAACACTATGGAGCTCAAAAATAGTTATGATGAATTAAAAAATGTGATAAATGAGATACATAATAAACTGGAGGTCTCCAATGCATGGATTGAAGAGGCAGAAAGGAGAATAAGTGATTTAGAACACACAATTACAGAAAAAGAAGAAACTGAGAAAAAAAGAGATAAATTGATCCAGGAACATGAAAGAAGAGTTCAAGAGCTCAGCGATACAATCAAATGGAACAATATCCGTATCATAGGAATCCCAGAAGAAGAGAGGGAAAGGTGCTGAAGGAGTCCTGGAACAAATTATAGCAGAGAACTTCCCCAACCTGGGGAGAGAAGTAGATGTTGAAATTCAACAGACACAGAGAACTCCCCTCAGATGTAACTTGAATCGATCTTCTGCATGACATATCATAGTAAAACTGGCAAAATATAAGGACAAAGAGAGAATCTTGAAAGCAGCTAGGGAGAAAAGGCCCTAACATACAAAGGGAAACCTATCAGAGTGGTGACAGACCTATCTACTGAAACTTGGCAGGCCAGAAAGGAATGGCAGGAGATCTTCAAAGTGATGAATAGAAAAATATGCAGCCAAGAATCCTCTATCCAGCTAGCCTGTCATTCAGAATAGAAGGAAAGATAAAAGTCTTTCCAAATAAATAAAAATTGAAAGAATTTGTCACCACTAAACCAACCCTACAAGAAATCCTGAGGGGGACTTTCTGAGGGAAATGTTGCAAGGAATGCAAGATGCTAAAGACACCATCACAAGCATGAATCCCACAAACGACACAATGACTCTAAACCCATATATTTCAATAATAACACTGGATGTAAATGGACTAAATGCCCCAATCAAAATACATAGGGTAGCAGAATGGGTAAAAAAAACAAAATCTATCTGCTGTCTACAAGAAAGTCATTTTAGACAGGAAGACACCTTCAGATTGAAAGTAAGGGGATGGGAAAACATCTGACATGCTACCGGAGTAGCTATACTTACATCAGACAAAATGGACTTTAAAGTAAAGACAGTAACAAGGGATGAAGAGGAGCATTATATAACAATTACAGGGTCTATCCTTCAGGAAGAGCTAACAATTATAAATGTCTACGCACCGAATTTGGAAGCACCTAAATACATGAAACAATTAATCACAAACAGAAACACTCTTATTGATAAGAACGTGCTAATATCAGGGGACTTTAATACTCCACTTACAGCAATGGACAGATCAACTAGACAAAAAATCAATAAAGACAGAATGGACTTAAATGACACATTGGACCAGATGGATTTGACAAATATATTTAGAACTATCCATCCTGAGGCTATGGAATTCACTTTCTTCTCAAGTGCACATGGCACATTCTCCAAGATAGATCACATACTGGGACATAAAGCAGCCCTCAATAAATATAAAAGAATTGAGATCATACCATGCACACTTTCAGATCACAATGCTATGAAACTCGAAATCAATTGTAGGAAGAAGTCTGGAAACCGCCCAAAAACATGGAGGTTAAAGAACACCCTACTAAAGAATGAATCAGGCAATTAGAGAAGAAATGAAAAAAATATATGGAAACAAATTAAAATGAGAATGCAACAATCCAAACTCTATGGGATGCGGTGAAAGCAATCCTAAGAGGAAAGTACATTGCGCTCCAGGCCTATTTCAAGAAATTAGAAAAAACACTAGTGCAAAATCTAACAGCGCACCTAAAGCAAATAGAGGGAGAGCAACAAGAGCACCCTAAACCCAGTAGAAGAAGAGAAATAATAAAAATGAGGGCAGAAATAAACAATATAGAAACCAAAGAAACAGTTGAACAAGTCAGTGAAACGAAGAGTGGGTTTTTTGAAAAAAAAAAATTGACAAACCTCTAGCCAGGCTTCTCAAAAAGAAAATAGAGAGCACTCAGACAAAATTAAGAATGAAAATGGACTTATTACAACCAACCCCTCAGACATACAAGCAATTATTAGGGAATACTATGAAAAACTATATGCCAACAAGCTGGACAACTTAGAAGAAATGGACAAATTCCTAAACGCACACTCACTACCAATATTCACAAGGGAAGAGATAGAAAACCTGAACAGATCCATAACAAGTGAGGAAATCAAATCAGTTATCAAAAATCTCCCAACAAATAAGAGCCCTGGGCCAGATGGCTTCCCTGGGGAATTCTACCAGACATTTAAAACAGAATTAATACCCATTCTTCTCAAACTATTCCAAAAAATAGAAATCGAAGGAAAACTTCTGGACTCATTTTAGGAAGCCAGCATCACTTTGATTTCCAAACCAGACAGAGATCCAGCAAAAAAAGAGAACTACAGGCCAATATCCTTGATGAATACAGATGCAAAAATCCTCAACAAGATACTTGCAAATGGAATTCAACAACACATAAAAAGAATTATACCAAGATCAAGTGGGATTCATTCCTGGATTACAGGGTTGGTTCAACATTCACAAATCAATCAATGTGATACATCACATCAACAAAAGAAAAGATAAAAACCATATGATCCAGTCAATAGATGCAGAAAAAGCATTTGACAAAATACAGCATCCCTTCTTAATAAAGACCCACGAGAAAGTCGGGATAAAAGGAACTTATTTAAACATCATCAAAGCCATCTATGAGAAGCCCTCAGCTAACATCATCCTCAACGGGGAAAAACTGAGAGCTTTCCCCCTGGGATCAGGAACACGACAGGGATGTCCACTCTCACCACTGTTGTTTAACTTAGTGCTGGAAGTCCTAGCATCAGCCACCAGACACCAAAAGGAAATCAAAGGCATCAGAATTGGCAAAGAGGAAGTCAAACTTTCACTCTTCACAGATGACATGATACTCTACATAGAAAACCCGAAAGACTCCACCAGAAGCCTCCTAGAACTGATCCAAGAATTCAGCCAAGTTGCAGGTTACAAAATCAATGTACAGAAATCGGTTGCATTTTTATACACCAATAATGAAGCAACAAAAAGAGAAATCAAGAAACTGATCCCATTCACAATTGCACACACACAAAAAAAACAAACCTATAAAATACCTAGGAATAAACCAAACCAAGGATATAAGAGATCTGTATGATGAAAACTATAGAAAATTTATGAAGGAAACTGAAGAAGATACAAAGACATGGAAAAACATTCCATGCTCATGGGTTGGAAGAATAAATATTGTTAAAATGTCATTACTACCCAAAGCAATCTACACATTTAATGCAATCCCAATCAAAATTGCACCAGCATACATCTCAAAACTAGAACAAACTATCCAAAAATTTGTATGGAGCCACAAAAGACCCTGAATAGCCAAAGTAATATTGAAAAGGGAAACCAAAACGGGAGGTATCACCATCCCAGACTTTAGCCTCTACTACAAAGCTGTCATCATCAAGACAGGATGGTATTGGCACAAAATCAGACACATAGACCAATGGAACAGAATTGAGAACTCAGAAGTGGACCCACAAGTGTATGGCCAACTAATCTTTGACACAGTGGGAAAGAATATCCAATGGAAAAAATACAGCCTCTTTAGAAGATGGTGCTGGGAGAATTGGACAGAAACATGCAGAAGAATAAAACTAGATCATTTTCTCACACCATGCACAAAAATAAACGCAAAATGGATAAAGAACCTGAATGTGAGACCGGAAACCATCAAAACCCTAGAGGAAAAAGCAGGAAACAACCTCCTTGACCTCCACCGCAGCAATTTCTTACTTGACACATCCCCAAAGACAAGGGAATCAAGAGCAAAAATGAACTATTGAGACCTCATCAGAATTAAAAGCTTCTGCACGGCAAAGGAAACAATCCATAAAACTAATAGGTAACCGATGGAATGGGAAAAGATAGTTGCAAATGACATATCAGATAAAGGTTTAGTATCCAAAATCTATAAGGAACTCACCAAACTCCACACCCAAAAAACAAACAATACAATGAAAAAAATGGGCAGAAGATATGAACAGACACTTCTCCAAAGAGGACATCCAGATGGCCAACAGACACATGAAACAATGCTCAGCGTCCCTCCTCATCAGGGAAATACAAATCAAACCCACACTGAGATATAACCTCAAGTCAGTCAGAGTGGCTAAAATGAGCAAATCAGAGGACTCTAGATGCTGGCGAAGAGGTAAGAAATGGGCACCCTCCTACACTGTTGGTGGGAATGAAACTGGTGCAGCCCCTCTGGAAAACAGTGTGGAGGTTTCTCAAAAAGTTAATAGAACTCCCCTATGACCCAGCAATAGCACTGCTAGGAATTTACCCAAGGGATACAGGAGTGCTGATGCATAGGGGCACATGTACCCCAATGTTCATAGCAGCACTCTCCACAATAGCCAAATCATGGAAAGAGCCTAAGTGTCCGTCAACGGACAAATGGATCAAGAAGATGTGGTTTATCTATACAATGGATTACTACATGGCAATGAGAAACAATGAAATCTGGCCATGTGTAGCAACATGGATGGATCTTGAGGGTATTATGCTGAGTGAAATAAGTCAGGCAGAGAAGGACAGCTACCATATGTTTGCACGTATAAGAGGATTAGGAGGAACTTAACGGAAGACCGTGGGGGAGAAGAAGAGGGAAACAGGAAGGGAGATGGAGGGAGGCAAACCATGAGAGACTCTTGAATGTTGAGAACCAACTGAGGACTGATGGGTATGAGGGAGAGGGGAAGGAGGTGATGGGCATGGAGGAGGGCACTTGTGGGGATGAGCACTGGGTGTTATATGGAAACCAACTTGACAATAAACTATTTTTAAAAATGAGCCAAACCTGATTACTTATGTCCTTTGGAAAGATAAGTCGGTTATCTGAACATTCTACCACTCATTCTGTGGATATTTGAATTTACCAATCTAGAGGATACGCTCCCTTTCACCTAACCTGACAAGCCATGTACTCAAGAGAACCCATTCCAGGGACAATGCCTTGAATATTTAAGTCTCCTTTTCTGTGGAAATGTGCTAAACAGAGTCATAATATTCTGGGTGGGATAATACACAACCTAAACCAAAAAATCCTCCAAATGAGCTCACACATTCATTAGAAATATCTAAACAGTATTGAGACAGGCTAATAGCTGACATCGTCTTACGAAATGGCATGTGAATGACAGGTACAGTGGTGGAGGGAGGCGTGGACATTAAAGAGGCTTTCCAGAGGTTGATGGATGAAATGAAGAAAGCTTTCAAATATTTTTGGGAGAGACTGATACCCAAAATGTACTTCACAGTCAAATAGATGCTGAGCCTTTCTGAGGTCTGTGGTTCCTGCATCACATGCCAGGGGCAAGGAGAGACCATGACAGTAGTTTTTGCTTTCTGAGTGGGTGGTTAACTTACACAAAGATGGTTACTTTATGTTGGGCTCCATTTGATCTGCAATCTGCTGTAGAGCACAGGTAATCATCAAAAAGCCCATGCTTCACAACTGCTATTTTTGGCTTTTTTCATTATCAGAAGGCCAACCTGGTGTAAGCCAAGATAATCGGCAGATGGGCAGAGCAACATATCAAAGGCACCAAAGTCCACTAAACACAATTTAGTGTGTGTGTTTACAACAACACCCAGGGAAAAGCCCTTCGGGCGTCATTCCAGCTCATTACATCTAGAAAAGGAAAAGAGCTGCTTTCAGGGTCTCAGCCTTGGCAAGATGGGCGGTTTTCTCTGGCACTGCTGTGGAATCAATGTAACCGGAAGTGGAAAGAGTCCTGCGGTGCTATGGCAACCACAGCCACAGGAGGGGAGGAGGTCTGGGCAGGCAGGCCTGATGGCAGGCTGAGAGAGTGCATTCTGGTGAAGGGGACCCTCAGGACCCAGTCTGGCCCCAGACCCTGGGACGTCACTTTTCCCTGGTGGTAACTTCCATTAGGGAAGACAGGCTTTCCTTCTATTAGGAAAACAAATCCTACCTGCAGCTTCGAGATGCACAGAACCCAGAGTGAGAGGGCAGAGGAGTATACATGTGGCTCCTTCATCGTATGTCCCTTCATGTGACAGTTCACCCTGAGATGGAGATGGAGCAGCAAGCGATGCTGCTGGGTGACAGACAGCAACACACTACAGGACCTTTATTCAGAAACGTTCTACTGGAGCACCCCCCACACCAAACACTAGCACCTGAGTCTGTTGCAGCTTTTTTTTAAGATGAGAAGTTTACATGTATTTCCCTGCAACTCTTCACATCCACCAACTTCTTTCCTCCTGTCTTTTCTCTCACCATGTTGTGACTGCTGCCTCTTCTCACTAAGCTTAGGGTGGTGATAATGATACAGAAAATTCACTGGCTGGAATAGATTAAAATAGCTAAGTGATTCCATGAAAGAGGGTTTAACTCAGGAAGGCCAAAGGAGTAAGAACAAACGGTTGAGACTGGACTCTTTGTTAGTCTACGGCAGTGTCTCTCCATTGTCAGTGAGATTTTTCTTATGTCACATTACAGTCTCTTTGGTCTTCATTTTAATCCTTTACTACCCCACCCATTCAAACTCCAGTGATGATAAGGAACCACTGGCTTCATCTGTATCTTGCATCTCTTCATGAATTTCTCCATCTGTCTGAGAAAGTCACTGTTCTATAATTATTGAAAAGTTGCTAATCTATGGCAGAATACATCTCCTATCTAAGACAGCAGCTGCTACTTGTTCCTGAACACACATTCTTCCCTTCTTTATAGCACTTTCCATTTCTAGTTGGGCACAAAGCCACCTATAATACAGACCACTTATCCCATCTTCCTATGTAGCTAGTTACAGCCATATTACTAAAATCTGATCACAGGAATGTGAGAAGAAATCATGAGGGGCACCTGAGTGGCTCAGTCGGTTAAGCGTCCAGCTTCGGCTCAGGTCATGATCTCACAGTTTGTGGGTTTGAGCCCCGCATCGGGCTCTGTGCTGACAGCTAGCTCAGAGCCTGGAGCCTGTTTCAGATTTTGTGTCTCCCTCTCTATCTCTGTCCTTTCCCTTCTTGTTCTCTGTCTCTCTCAAAAATAAACAAACATTTAAAAAAAAACATTTAAAAAAAAAAGAAATTATGAAAGCACTTTCTAATTTGTGTCCTTGAAGAATAAGCCATTCCTACTTCCTCTTCCATATTGTGCTGGTGCTAAGCCATGTTAGACCGTGCGGGCACGGTCAGTATCCTAGAAATGACAGAGCAACAGAAAAGTTTCTGAAGCCACTCTAGCCCTGAACCACATAATTCTGGGTGTTACATTAGAAGGAAATGAACTTCTATCTTGTTTAAGCTAGTGGTATATTGGTTCCTTTCAGGCTGCTAAATCTAATAAATATGATTATCTGTCTACATTTATTTCCTGTATTGTACCAACCTGGCTAGAAAACTTGGGGTGTCTGTAACAATGTAGGCTGTATAGGAATTTGTCAGAGACAGCCTCAGAGTGACAGGAATCTAACCCAAGATGTCAAAAATTAGCAAGAAGTGGGCTTGTATTGCAAGATAGTAGAATAACAGTCCCCAAAATATAGGCAATTAAGATAAGGGAAGTAAAATCTGACAATCACACAAAAAGAGTCCCAAAGAGAGTACATGTTGTCACACATCTGAGAAATCTAGCACAGTGGTCTTGACAGGTAGTGTCAGGAGGCTGGGCAGAGGAATTCCAAAACCTTCCAAGACTATAGCTACAAAGTGAAATGTGCAAACATTTTCTCTGCCCACTGGCTACAGGCTTCTGACACCTTTTATACTGAAGTGGCTTACTGGCTTACATGCATCTCATGGTTCTCTAGTCTTAAAAACATATGGCCTACCACTTGTGGGGATGAGCACTGGGTGTTATATGGAAACCAACCTGACAATAAACTATTTGTAAAAAAAAAAAAAAAATATATATATATATATATATATGGCCTACATCCAAGCAGGAAACTCACTGCTGATATCAGAAAAGCAGGTTGTAATCCTCACAGTGAATTAGAAGCCTCACGGATAGAAACCCAGACCATAAGGATTCCTCTGAAACCAATGGGAGAGAAAGACTTGATCTCAGGGTTTAGACAGTAGCCACCGCCCACATGTGTCTACTAAATACTTAAAATGTGGCTAGTCAGAATTGAGATATACTGTAAATGTAAATCAATGGATTTTGAAGACAGAGCAAAAATGGAATGTGAAATATCTCAGTAATATTTTTATATTGATTAATGTAAATATGGTGTTTTGGATATATTAGATTAAGTGGAATACGTTATTAAAATTATTCCTCCAGGGGTGCCTGGATGGCTCAGTCAGCTGAGCGCCTGACTTCGGCTCAGGTCGTGATCTCACAATTAGTGAGTTCCAGCTCCCTATCAGACTCTGCTGTCAGTGAAGGGCCTGCGTCAGATCTTCTGTCTCCTTTGCTCTCTGCCCCTCCCCCACTTATACTTTTTCTCTCTCACTGTCTCAAAAATAAAGAAACATTAAAAAAATAATCCCTCCTATTTCTTTTTACTTTATTTTATATGGGCCTTCCTGAAAATGTAAGATTATATGTAGCTCACATTATATTCCTATTGAACAGTGCTGGTGTCTAGACCCTGGGTTTCTAATACCTGGATGGAACTTTTGTTTTCTCAGGTGAGAGAAGGTTCGGAGTGCAGACATCTGATACCTGAGTCACCTCTCATCCCCAGAGTAGCATATAGCCAATTTAAGTCCAGTCATTTTCTTTTCTTTCTTGTTTGATAAGCCCAAATATTTTGGCTAATGAAAACACTCAGCCATAGCAATGGGATTCTGTGCCCTTTCTTTCCTGAAGAGATAATTTTTTACCAAATTCTTGATCTCCTGTAAGTGTTATAAGGCAGTTTTAACCACTGAAAATTGAAAAATCTGTTCAATTTAGAGACATTGGAAAAATAGCAGAAGACACTTTATATTGACTTTTCTCATTGACCTGACTAAATATTCATTGCAGTCTGTCCTGCAGATTCATTGCTGTATCTCCTGTTAGCATAAAAAAATGAGCTTTTATGTGTAATATGACAGGATAAGGAGTCTAGAAAAAATTTAAATAATAACCTCTTTTTTTTAAAAGAAGACAATTCTCTTTTCCTTGATTACTCTATCCTGAAGACATGAGCAAAGCCTTTACAAAATATATTGGGACCCCCTGATGAACTCTGGCTCTTTCTCAGTTTAGCAGACAACTGAACATTTGGTAGAAAATTTGGAAACAAATAAAGGAAGTTGAGGTAGGCAGATTTACCAGACTGTATGTACATGATGGAGTTGATAAGTTTTAATAAATCTGTATTATTTACAGAAATCTGGAAGTGATTGCTACTGCATTATGGAGTACAAGGCTTAATAGGTCTTTCTTTTCTCTTTGGGTCTCACCTAAATATCCTTCCCAAGTCTATAATGGCTGCCAGTTTCTATGTTGAGGGCCCAATAACTCCTTACTTTTGGCTAAACAATCTATTAAGCAACACATTAAACAATATGTGAAACAAGCAAGGCTCTTCACTTGTGATTTTTCTTTTATGTGGGCTCCTTTCTGCATTGATCTTTTTCTTTTACCTCTGCTAAGCTCTTCTTACATTTACAAAAAAAAAAAAAGTAAGATACATTTGGCTTAAATTAAAGAAATAGGGTTCTAATACGGATGAGTGTATTCTGCTAAATTAAATAAATCAAACAGAGAAAGACAAATACTGTCTGATCTCACTTGTATGTGGACTTGTAGAAACACGCAGTAGAAGGGTAGTTACTGGGGGGCTAAGGGATGGAAGAATCACAGAGATGTTGGTCATAGAGAACAAATTTCCACTTGGAAGAAGCTCTGGGTGTCTCATAATGCACAGGATTGTGATTATAGTTAACAGTACTTTGTCATACTAGACAGCTGCTGAGAGGGTACATCTTCAATGCTCTAATCATAAAACAAAATGGTAACATTGCGACATGATAATGTATTGACGAATGCTATAGCAGTAATCATATTGCAATACATATGTGTCAAATTTACACCTTAATTTTATAAAATGCTGTAAGGAGAGGCACGCTTGATGCCCCCTCCCCCTGCCCCACCACACACACACTTCCCACTCCCCCATTCCACCATGGAAAATAAAGTCTTTAGGAAATAATTGATGAAATCAAGATATAGTACAGTCAGGGCAGGTCCAGCAACAGAGTTATCTAATTGTTCCTGTGGGTGCAAAGACAATTTCATTTGCCATCTTTGAGATGACTCAGTTACTCTCCCCTGTTACCCTTACTGCTTCCTGACTAATATGCATTAGACTAACCTTCCCTATTTCTCAATTTCATGAAACTGATGCAATTAGGAACTCAAGTACAGCAGTTTTCCATTCCATTTTAGTCTTCAAACCCTTTTCATTATTATCCATAACCCTGTGAATCACATTATGAATTGTTTCAATCATTTGTCATTTTTGGAATGAAAACTATTAAACATGATGAAATAAAAATATTCTAGATCGTGAGCATAACATAACATATAGAGATGTTGAATCACTTTGTTCACGGAACTAATGAAACATTGTGTGTCAAGTACACTCAAATAAAAAAACGAAAATAAAATGAAAAATAAAAGTAAAACTAAAGATTGATAAGTTGATCTTTACTGAGCCTGGGTGGCTCAGTCAGTTGAGTGTCAAACTAATGGTCATGATCCCAGGGTCATGGGATCAAGCCCCACATCAAGCTCTTTGCTGACAGCGTGGACTGTGCTTGGGAGTCTCTCTCTCTCCCTCTCTCAATGCCCCTCCTCTGGGCACATACTTATGCGTGCTTGCACTCTCTCTCTCTCTCTCAAAATAAATAAACAAGTCTTAAAAAAAATGAAACATGGCTTTTCACAGGTAATTAGAAATGTATATGATTTACTGTGCTTTAAATCAGTTAAGAGAAATGCATGATTTATTGACAAATTTATTTTAAGGGATACTATATTTGGTTTTGATGAGTAGAAAAATGTAGATGTAAGTTTAGTTGCTTTATTGCACTGAAATGGAGAAAAAAAATGTTACTATAATCTTTATTTCATTTTGTTTTACAAAAACATCAACTGCCCTATTTTTATATAACTGGTTTATTTCAAATGACTAGATAAGATAAAAGGCTTAAATTTTTCAATCACTTTTTTGTAAATAATTCATTAAAGATTAGGAAGTTATTTACTACTACCAAATGAAAATTCAAACCAAATTTGCTTGTATTTTCTCTTCAATAAAGATTTTTGAAATATAAAAGATAATTTTATATGTATACACTAATTGACAAAAAGAATACAATTTAAAGAGCTATTAAAAGTCATCTTGAAGTGAAATTGCTGATATATGGTCACTTTTATGTCATTCATTCAATTTTATTTCAAATTTAATACATCTAATTCTCCCTGGCTTTAACTAAGGGGACCCTATAGGTATAAATTAAATAATATATAACTAAGAATATACTAAATAATTAAAATTCTATAGTGGATCCTGTTTCTGATAATATGGCAGATTAAATACCCCAAATTACCCTCTTGGTGTTAACAATTAAAATGCTGAGGGAAAATTTAAAGCTTCATTATAAACGCATTGCTGAGCTTCCGAAACATAAGGAATCTGCTGGTCTCACAAAACAAATTGTATGTAGGACCCTTAGTGATAAGTTTGCTGTGAGGGCATGTGCCAAACCCTAAAGATTTGAAAATTGCACTTGGACTTGGCTGCCTGCCCATGGGAGAGGATATAGGAGATCTCTAGGGAATATAACAGAAGAGCTCCGCATAAGCCTGGAACTTCAAAAGGCAGCGCTTTCTAAGTGTTAAACAACTAATAAATGTTTACATGCCAGGGAGGACAGCATGACAACACGCTTGTCTCCAGCTGTGTACCAGAGGAAGGAAAAATCTCCTGTAAGAATTCATTTTTCCAAGATGCTTGTCACACAAATTTTGTTTGCGATTTACTTTTTTAAAAAAAAGAAACTGGGGCGCCTGGGTGGCTTAGTCGGTTGAGCGTCCGACTTTCGCTTAGGTCATGATCTCGCAGTTCATGGGTTCGGGCCCCGCGTCTCGGGCTCTGTGCTGACTGCCAGCTCAGAGCCTGGAGCCTGTTTCAGTCTGTGACTCCCTCTCTCTCCGACCCTCCCCTGCTCACGCTGTCTCTCTCTCTCTCTCCTAGAAATAAATAAAAATATTAAAAAAAAACCTGTATTTATTTATCTACTTATTTATTTTATTATTATTATGATGATGTTAATTTTTGAAAGAGAGAGACAGAGTATGAGCAGGGGAGGGGCAGAGAGAGAGAGAGCCACAGAACCTGAAGCAGGCTCCAGGCTCTGAGCTGTCAGCAAAGCCCTACCTGAGATTTGAATGCAAAAATCATAATCATGACAGGAGCCAAAGTAGGCTTAACTGACTGAGTCATCCAGGTGCCCCAGGATTTACCTTTTTGATGCAAAAGTTTCAAGTGGAGAATTGAAATCAGGTCTTGTTGGATTTTCTTGTGGCAGAGACAACAGGGTTCCCCTGGTATCCCAAGAGCTTCCTCACATTTCTCAGCGTCTTTGCAAAGGTCTCATGACTAGTTTTGACCAATTGGCCATAAGTGGATGAGACACAGGTTACTTCTGGACAAAAGAAAAGTAGAACTGTTGAGACATGGTCTAGCTCTCTCTTCCCCAGCAGTGTTTGCCATGGTGGATATGTGTTCCAGATAAAGCATCTATAAGAGACTGGAAACTCAATTAGCCAGGATGGAGATCACATGCCTTGGAAAGTTCCCTGAATTTACAACAGACTTTGCATAAACAGGAAATCAACCTAAGCTATATTAAGAAACTGAGATTTGGGGCAAACTTGTTACTCCACCTAACCTAGCCTACCCTGTCTGGTAAAGTATGACCACCAGAGGACTAACAGAAGGAAAGACAAATACTCTCATAAGGAACTCAATATATGTCAAGACTCAAAGAAGTACCACAGGGGGAAAAAAAAAAAAGAACATGAATATCCCATAGTCAAAAGTCTTAAAGCACACATACACAAAGACACAATAATTAAAATCTAGAATAACAGCCCTCAAAAACTTCAAATACTTAAAATATAAGACACAAAATATAAAATAACATTATTATCATATTCAAAGAGGCAAAAGAATAATTTGAATATGTAAGCAGGGAGCAAGAAACTATAAACACTAGGAAGATTCAAAATGAACTAAAGGAAGTACTAGGAATGAAACACATAATTGAAATGAAAAACTCAGTAGATCAAACAGCAGGTTAGAGCTGCAAAAGTAATTGATAAATGTGAACATAGATCTAAATAAATAATCCAAAATGCCATTCGGGAGAGTATGAAAGGGAGGTTAAGAGGCACACAAGTAGAGTGAGATGAACATAGATTTAATCAGAGTTTCAGAGAGAGATAATAGAATCTTCAAAAAACAATATCCAAGGAAATAATTACAAAATGTTCAAGAATTATTGAAATATACAAACCCTAAGAACCTGGAAGCCACTTGATTTTCAAGCAAGATGAATACACATAAATCTAGTCTTAGATGCATCATAGTGAAATTGCACAATACCAAAGAGAAAGAGACCTTAAAAGTAGCCAGAAATAATTAACAACTCACTGCCAACAAGCAGCAATGTCAGCTTACCCTCAACAGTAATAATAAAAGTCAGAAGAAAGTGGAAACACATTTATCCTGCTTAGAAAAGATGCTAAGAACTGAACACCAGCAAACTTTTAAAACCGAGGGGAAAAATAGAGGCATTTAAAAAAATATTTTTATTTATTTCTAGGAGAGAGAGAGCATGAGCAGGGGAGGGTCAGAGATAGAGGGAGATACAGACTCCGAAACAGACTCCAGGCTCTGAGCTGGCAGTCAGCACAGAGCCCGACACAGGGCCCGAACCCACGAACTGTGAGATCATGACCCAAGCGAAAGGCGGGCGCTTAACCGACTAAGCCACCCAGGCGCCCCCAAAATAAAGGCATTTTTAAATGATCATAAACCTAGGGGGTTCACTGCCAAAACACCTCTTAAGAGGACATTTTAAGGAATGTACTTTAGCACAAGGAAACTATAGTAGATGGAAGATCTCTGATGCAAAATAATATGCAAACATATTGGTAAATATGTAGATAATACTGAGCAAATATTGATGAAATGCAGAGCAATAAAAATTTCCAGTGTATGGTAGATGACTAATAGGCCAAAATGAAAATATTGGACAGCAAGAGCTTATAAATTGCATGGAGATATGAACAAAATTGGCCTTTGTATTATTCAAGAGAAAGGTAGAGATAAAATTTATTATATTAAGCATATATGTTAAAATAGCCAGGGTGGGGGACCTAGGTGGTTCAGTTGGTGAAGTGTCTGACTTTTGATTTCAGCTCAGGTCACATTCAGCTCTGACAGCACAGAGCCTTCTTGGGATTCTCTCTCTTCTTCTCTCTCTGCCCCTCCCCTGCTCACATGCTTGTCTCCCCACCAAATAAATAAGTATTTTTTAAAAAATAGCTAAGGTGGCCACAAGAAGAATAGTTATAGAATATAATATATAACTTCCTAACAAACAGAGGAGAGAAAATGGAAAAAGAAAAAAAACCTCAATTAATTAAATATGAAGCAAGAAAAGAAAAAGGAATCAAAATGGTACAAATATGAGACACATAATAAGGTAGCAAAAATTAACACAAATACAAAACATTATTCTAAATCAATATTTAGAAGAAATTACATGAATTAAAGCCTCAGTATGTACCCAATGGAAATGGTACTTCACAGAAAGTCGTGAACTAAGGTTTTCTGAGCAACATAGTTATCATAGCCAAAACCCAGAAACTTCTCAAACACTCATTTTACAGTAGAAGGAAGAAATAAATGTTGGTATATTTGATACAATGGAATCCTATACTATGACAAGAATAAACAACCCACAATTCTATACAAGGTGGATAAATCCTTCAAACACATTGAGTGAAAGAAGGTGGACATGAAAGACAGGACAATGTATATAGTTCCATATACAGAAAGCACAAAAACAGGCAAAACTAGTCCATGAGGTGAGAGGTAAGAATAGTGGTTGCCCTTGGTGAGAGGAAGAGGAAGACAAGACTAGAAAGGAGATAGATGGGCATCTGATGAAGCAGTAAGGTTTTTTTCCTTCATCTGGGTATTCGTTACACAACTGAGTCTACTTTGTAAAAATTTAATGAGCAACATACTCATGCTTTATGCATATTTCTGCAAGTATATTAAATTTCACTAAGTGGCTTTACAAATCCTGGTACACGCTGTTTGTAAAAGACATACCCATCATTTAAGAAAGCAGGAACATTAAAGTTAAAAGATAGAAAAAGTAACCAGGTGATTACTAACTAAATCATTAGACAAAATCAAGTTGAAGGCAAAAAATTTCCTAGGAATATAAACACTTACTAAAAAATTATATTAAGATCCTAAATTTACACAACATTAAAAAACCAGAGTGAATGACTTTGTCAATATATTTGAAAACTTTGAGTGAAATGAGTAAATTCTATGAAAGATACAACTTATTAAGTTCTTTAAAAATAAATATTCCTATGTCCTTGAAAGAAATGAATCCATAGATAAAACCTCCCTAACACACAAAATTACTGGGCCCACATAGCTTTACTAGAGAGTTTCATCATTCAAGAGACAGATAATTCCAAGTTTATACAAGTTTTTCCTGATAATGGAACGCATGAGAGAGAGAGAGAGAGAGAGAGAGGGAGAAAGGAAGGAAGGAAGAAAGGAAGGAAGGAAGGAAGGAAGGAAGGAAGGAAGGAAGGAAGGATGGAAGAAAATGCCCAAATTCATAGAGACCAGAATCACCTTGTTATCAAATTTAATCAAGAGAAGTACAACAAAGAAAATCACAAGACCAATCTCACTCATGAATACAGATGGAAAATGCGATACAAAACATTAGCACACCAAAACTAGCAATAAACATAACCGATAATATAGTATGACCATGTTGGATTTATCCTAGAAAAACAGGAAACTATTTTGTAACTCATTGCATTAAAGGAAAAAAAAAATTTTTTTCAACATACACAGAAAAAGAATTCAATAAAATGGAAATCCATATACAATAAAACCTCTCAGCATTAAGAATTGGAGATATGTTCGGGGCGCCTGGGTGGCTTAGTCGGTTAAGCGTCCGACTTTCGCTCAGGTCATGATCTCGCGGTTCGTGGGTTCGAGCCCCGTGTCGGGCTCTGTGTGACTGCCAGCTCAGAGCCTGGAGCCTGTTTCAGAGTCTGTGACTCCCTCTCTCTCTGACCCTCCCCTGCTCACGCTGTCTCTCTCTCTCCTAGAAATAAATAAAACATTAAAAAAAAATTAAAAAAAAAATTCATATGTTGAAGTCTTAACCCTCGGGACCTCAGAATGTAAGCATATTTGGAGGTAAGTTATTTCAAGAGGAAATTAAGTTAAAGAGAGTCACTAGGGCAAGCCCTAATCCAATATATCTGATGTCTTCATAAAAAGAGGAGATAAGGACATAAACATGCACAGAGGAAAGACCATGTAAGGCCACAGCGAGATGACATCTGCAAGCCAAGCTAAGAAGCCTCAGAATGAAACCAGCCCTGTAAACACAGGGTTCACCGCGCTTGTTTCTCTTTACTTATGAATTACAATCATGCGTGCCTGTTGTCCAATGCCTAAAATTGTTATTTCCTATATATGTTACTGCCCTCTGCCCCCACAAGTTATTTCTGTCATGATCCAAAACATTACAAACAAGATGGGCTTGTGCATGCTGCCAAAGAACAACGAAGCGGGCATAGACCCTGCTTGGAATATTTGAAGTCTAATATGGTCAGAATCCAGCGAACACCACAGGGCAAGCTGGCTAAATTCCCATGTCTCCAAATTCCTACCAAGAGTTTCAGAAGTAGAAAGTCATGCCACCTTCGCTGCCAAGTAAAAATGCAATAATCATGGGTAGTATTGCCCTGTCTTGCAGACAAATGTAACTGAAAGTGAGGTTTAAAGAAAGGGGGGGATAGAGTGACTTGCCCAAAGGCACACAGTTAATTAGCATAAAAGTGAGTCAGAATCCATGTCTCATGACTCTGTTCTTCACTATTTTTCCTCTTTGATAGAAATAACTGTGTGCTTACAGGTGCATCACTTGTAAATCTGAGAGTGTAACAAATCATTGTTCCCTCAAATGTAACATCAAGGTGATGATGATTCAGTTAAATGCTGAGAAAATACTGACGTTGAATTGCTGCCAACAACTGCCATGGTTCTTAAGAGGGACTCAGTGCAGTCTACTACAATGGTTGCTTGTGTCATCTCTCCAGCCCTCTAGAACTTTCTCTGGGGTGTAATGACAGTATAACTAGTGTTTAAGTCTATAGGTCTAAGTGAGGCAGATTTAACTTTGTTTTCCTTCTCTGCCCCTTGCCAGCCTGTTTCCTAATATATAAAATGAGGATAATCAAAGTACCTCTGTCATGAACATGTTGAAGGTTTACATGACCGAATGCACTGAAGTGCATAGCATTTATTCTGAATCATAGTGAGAAATCAATAAATGTCCATTGTCGTCTTGTTTTGTTATATTATGGCAACATTTTCATAGACTATCTTTAATAGTAGAAGTTGTGAATGGTTGCTCCTTAAAAATCAAAAACAGCCCAGACTTGTATTTACCTCCATTTAATCTTGCTTAGACAAAGCTCTGTAGAATCAAATAATTATTTTTTCATTAGAATCTTTGGAACCTTCTTTATGCCCAGGCATCTCGGAGTATGCACACCATAGGAATATAATGCTCTTTTAATTAAACACTAGAAAATCCGTACAAATCTTGAAAGAAATTCAGAAAACTATGTGACATTCACAATGAGAAACAACAAATGGGTCGATTGTAGGCTAAACCAGTTATTGCCCTTGCTGACACTGATTCTGTAGGGTTCCAATAAACTTCTTTTTACCACCTGCTGTGTTTTTAATTTAAGTAAGCTGGCCATTTTTCTTACCCAGCTGAAAAATCACACAACGACTATGAACTCAGACATCCTCCGTTGCTTGTATTATTGGCTATTCAATTACAGATACACGGAACTACTTGACACCTTTAAGTAGCTTCAGCAGTTCCCTGGGGCCCACATCAAACCATGTCCAAGAACAGCAACCAGCAGCTGTCCTTCTGATTCACACCTGGTAATGGCTGCCAGCAACCTTTTCAAATTCTGCATTGCCAGAGGGTATTTGTAAAAGACCAGCAAAATATGCTGGGTAGAAATGTCCTTTTGTCAGGAATAGTCTTAAAACCATTACCTTAGTGTGCTCTGAGCAACCACTGACTAATCCTTGCTGTTGAAGGGAATGTAAATGACAAGCCATTTGTTAGGACAAAGCAGCCTCCTTCTGTCCTAACCCTTTCCTCAGTTACTTCAGGGGGGGAAACATGTGGACTGTAATTGCCTAAATCTCTAATGTAATCTACTGCATATTTGGAACAGAGTCAGGGAAGATGAAAGATTAGAATATACAGGAGCAAAGGAAAGATTTTCCCAGAGGGCATAGCTTAGGTAAAAAGTCAGGGGACAGTCTGATGAAAGCAAAACATTTCCAAACTAACTCCAACTTAAACGGTCACCAAGTTTTCTTGCTACAAATGGGCATAGCACTCAAAGAGTCACGTGTGATATGTGTAACACACTCTGGAAAATATTTTATCACTGCCGACATAACCAGGATATAAATGTTAGAGTTGAATTCTCTTACAGGAACATTTACAAACCATTCTATGTAGTTTAGCACAAGATTGAATCAATGTAAATGAAAAATACACATTAAGGTAATGAAAATGCTTCCCCCCAATACACAAATTAACCGGACACCACTCAAAGGCAGAAGCTTTCTCTTCAGAATGAAAAGAGAGGAGCAAAAATATTATCTTTGTATTTATCTTTATGGATCAATAACTCAGGTAATGCAATCTGTTGCATGTTAGGAGGGGAAAAATGATCCCTTCCTTTCCCAAAACCAGTCACACATGGCTTTCATTCTGATCTGCATTTTCTTTTCCAAGACTCTAATTTTGTATAACCCAGATTATGGTTTGGTTGCGTGTCTGTGTACAGGTGGGCACACAAACACGCGTGTGTATGAGGGGTGATGGTGAATAACCATAATGAACATTTATTGAACACTCTCTGTTTGCCAGGCTTGATATGCCCTTCTCCTCTTGTCTTCACAATACTCCTATGAAGGGGAGAATATTTTCTATTGTCATTTCACAGGTGATAAAAGAGAAGAGGAACCTTCCGGAAACCATTAGCTCTTTCAGGCATAAGTGTACCTCAGTAACAGAATTTCATCAAAGTTTTTCCAGCCTGGATGAGTCCCCCAGCGGCCACCATAATCTCCTTTGAATAATTGGGGAGGCATCAACCAGTTCATGTGTCCTTGAACTTCAACAGGATCTTAACAGATTTGTGAGAATGCCTGGACCCCACTCCCTATTGAGATCTACACATATAAGTGGTGGTTTATAAAGGTTTAAGGGAGTTTTATATCAATTTACTCTTCTCTCCCCTAAGATCTAGCCATGTCTCTTCTCCCCTGTGTTGAAGAAAAGAACCTGGCCTCTGGTGCCTCTCAAACCTCCTCACGCTCCCTCCACCCCCATGCCTCTCGTGGGGATGTCTGCTTCTTGCTTCAGAGAATTTAAAATTCCCCACAGTTCTGCAACATTTTGTATTCAGGCAGTGCACCAGTAATTTCTGTGGAAGGCTCTGCTTTCCTTTAATTCATTCTGGACAAGGTTGGCCACTGCATTTGCTGGTTAACAGAAATGTTAATGCGATGCTGCAGCTCTCTGCTTCTCTCTTGCCTAAATGTTCTACCTTGGTGGCATATTCTCTTTGGTTTCTCCACTTCTTTGATTCCTCTGTGGAACCTGAACTGACACTATCAGCCAGCACAAATACCTGATCTTGAATAACATCGCTAATATGTCCCAACAAAGGTCAAGGTTTATCACTTTGTGCTCATAGAGCAGACGGGCAACAGTTCCATCCATGATTCTGTATCTACAATCTGTAAATGGAGCAAATTACAAATTAAAAGGCTTTAGTGTTGTAATAACTTATGTTATTAGGTTATGAGTTATTACAGCACTAACACTTTAGGTCTACACTAAAATGCCTGAACTCTTTAGTATGTCACTGTTAATAATTCTCACGTGAAAACCTAAGTGTCTTGAATATGCCTGAGAATGGTCCGGGCGATATGGTGCATTCCCTCCATGGCTCCAAAGGAGTGTGCTGTTGCATCACACAGCAGCAAAGGAAGAGGCTGGACCCTGTTCTCTGACTTCAGAACAAACCAGCTTTATTTAATAAGGATAGAATGTTCTTTAACTGTTTCAAATCCAGAGAGTTGTAAAAAAAAAAAAATCATAGCCTTCAAGAATATCTGGAAGAGGAAATTTAGGATATGTCAATTATGCTAAGCACTTGTCTCCCTTTCTTTGAAGTTCAAGTTCGTTCATGTAGACCAGTGCTTTTCTGTGGTATTGCTGAGCTTTCTGCCCTCATTAGATTAAACAATACACATGCTTTTCTATGTACAGTGTCTTTCATCAGGGATCTTTCCGAGGCTTTAAGTACACACTTATTAATCCTCACAATATTTCATTGTAGGCTTGTACTTTAGTCCTCAGACAGGAGTTTAACAGGCAGTGTAGTATAAGTGTTGATGTTCACTATCAGACAAGCCAACTCCTAGTTTCCCGACCATTTTCTGGCATAACCAATTTTTCTGTTTTTTCTTCCCTTTGCCTTTAGTTATCCTCAAGGCATTTCACCATATGTTTTTATTTTCAATTTAGTAAGCTATGTATCTTTCTGAATACTTATTTAATCAACCTGAATTATATAGCTTTGCCACATTTATAGTGCTCAAATTATTTCAAAGCCATTTCCCCCCAAATGAATTCTGAACTATAGTTTGGACAAAAGTCTTAAGGGAATCATTGTAAACTTCACCTGAAATTTGTCTGAAAATTTTATTGAATGAAGATGGCTACCCTTTTCTCTGGTTAATATTTTCCAGTGTGCTCCTAATGGACTCATTTTTTTTCAATTGTTTTGGGCATTCTCAAAGAGCACACAGGTTGTAGAAATAAAGGCAGATAATTTGATGTACTATTCAGTATGAAACTGCTTGGTTTTATAGTTCGCAAGTGCTATTCCCTTCCCGTACCTTTTTAACCACAGAAACTCACCGCTATATACAAACATATCTGCCATGAGGTTTTTTTCTGGAGCAACCATATGTCTGGTTTAAAATGGAAAAGTCTGGAGCTCTGCATGCACTAAAGGATGGCCAACCATGAGAAGGAACTCGACAGAAAGCAGATGCACAGGTCTATGTGGATTGGAGGGGTTATAATCCTACCTTTTCTCCTCAGTTTGCAACGTCACCTAAATGTAACTGATGTGATTATGTGCAGAGAAAAATGGCAGCTTTTAAAGTACCCCGCATCCAAATAGTGTGACTCTTTCCACAACTGCCTGCACCTCTGTGGAACACAGGAACAAATTTAGTGGAGAAATGAGTCAACCCCCTTTATGTGGCCTTGAGCCACCCATGATGGAATCAGGACTCTGTCCATCTGGGCATCTGGGTGGTCTCAAAGCAGCTCCTCCTCTACTACATGAGGGATCCTAGGGGGAATCATAATCAGACAATCATAATCAGACATCTCTGGCAGAGAAGAGGCCCAAGAGAGGGACATCAAGAGCTCAGTGACTGCTGATGAGCAGAATGGACTGGTATGCCACTAAATTCTCATCTTACCCTCACACGCTTCTTGTGGCCGCATTCCCTCTCCGAGCTTGAATGACCATTGTTGTGCTTATGACCCTAGTTCTGCATCTCCACCCATGGCCTCTCTTCTCATGTTCAGAACCATGGAGCTGTCTACCAGTCATTTTAACTCTGACTTCTCACTGAATTGAGTTCACAATCTCTCCTCCACCTGCTCTCCTTTCTGCATTCTGTATCTCAGGTATCATCATACTGTTATAGTTGTCAGAACCAGAAATTCTATAGTGCACTTTACGTCTCCCTCTCCCTCTTTCTTCCCAGCCCACCATACCCGGGCACTCACACATGCGCGTGCGTGCGCACGCACACACACACACACACACACACACACACACACACACACACACATCTCCAAAGCCACCTACTGTCTACCTTTCAAATATCTCTGGAAGTCAACTCCTATGCTCCATCTCCACTGCCACCACGCAGTTCAAGTGGTATCATCGCTAACTTAGATGAGTGTTAATAGCCTTCTAATCAGTTAGTCTTTGGATCTCTATCCCTGTCCTTCCCCTGCCACCCCTTCAGACTGGCCTTTCGATTGTATCTAGGTTTTAATAATTCCTCAAAGATTGTATTCTTTCTCTTACAGCTGGGCCTTCCCATGCACTGTACCCTCCTTGGCTGGCACCTGAGACTGATCCCTGAGATCTTGACTTTGATGTCCCTGCCCTGACTCCCAGTTTGAGGATGGTTACCTGCTTTTGTCTTCCCAGGGATGTACTGGAATGTCTTGCTTGATGGTTTATACTGCCAGCGGATGTTACCTCCAACATTGCCTTGCTGCCAGTAGCACAAGGTTGGGAAACAGGTGGTGTTCAGTAAATATTTATGTGCTCAGAGAGGAAGGGAAGGAGAGCAGGGAAAGAAGGAAGCTAGAGCACAAATCACTCTGCTTTGCAAATATGTAAATGTGAATAAACGTGTAAGTAAAGAAATACCAGTGTTTTGTTCTTGTGATAGAAGTAAACTAGAGAGAAAAAACATAAACAGTTTAATTTTTTTAAATGTTTTATTTATTTCTGAGAGACAGAGAGAGAGAGAGAGTGAGCGAGCAGGGGAGGGTCAGAGAGAGAGGGAGACACAGAATCCAAAGCAGGTTCCAGACTCTGAGTTGTCAGCACAGAGCCCGACACAGGGCTTGAACCCACCAACCGTGAGATCATGACCTGGGCCGAAGTCAGACACTTAACCAACTGAGCCACCCAGGCACTCCCATAAACAGTTTAAAGTCCTGTTTAGTTGGTTTCTGGTGAATTAAGTTTTAAACTGTATACTTACTCTGAAAGTCTGAATAATATTTTTAATACATGAAAGGATACTGATGTTTAATAGGATAATGTAGTGGAGTCTCTTGTAAAGTACATAATCTCTATTTACATTTTCTAAAAATCTAGACTTCATAAATAACATCTAAGTGAGGTATACGAGAATACTATCTGACTAGTAAAGTGGTAAAGTCCTCTAAGAGTTTTCTAGAAAACTCTTAGATCCATCACCTTAATAGAAAAATAATTACACAACAGGGAGAGAGAGGGATCTATATTTAAGCCTAGTTTTTTAAAAAACAGATCAGATTTTGATGAGTATGATCTTTCTTATTTCCCCTTTTAAATCCATTTCATTGACCATACATTTATGGGCCAGTTAAGATGCTTACAAATATTAATGCACGGATGCTTTAATGACCAAAATATCCTGGTTGCATGACACAAATACTACCTTCTCAGTTCCAACCACATTAAGCTTGGAAGACAAAACCAATTTTGTGGACTATTTTTACATTCACTTTTCAAAGTCAAAGTGCATTTTCAGAAGCTCAGACATTAGTTTGTCCACTGTCTTTTCTTCAGTCCAGGTTATTCCTAATTTCTGTGGTCATTTGAACAGCTTCTCTCTCATAAGGAAACATTTAAAAAGCACAGAGACCAAGAGCTATAGGGCTCACGTGCATGCTTCTAAATGTCTATTCCCTACTTTCGAGAAAGAGAGATATTCTGGGTTGTGGATTTAGGGCAAAATTAGCAGTTGAGATATTATTTCTGTAGTGCAAAGATGCAATAAAGCCCTTAACAATGTTGTGATCTAAAAGGGTAATTTCATTCTGGCCTGAGAGTTGGAGAAAGACTTAATTAGTTATTCCCTGTTGCTAATGCCAAGAGATCTATTGCCCAGACAGTGAGAAGCCAAGAGCCATGAGGTCTGCTGAATCTCAGAGTTTCCTATTTGGATAGGAAAAGAGATTTACAGAGGCACAGTGTGCAAGCTACTGGGGGAAAAGGCCAGGCATGACTGACCAGGCTCATCAATCTTTGGACAGTCAGAATCAAAACTACATTTGTGCCAGAAAGTAATTATCCTTTTTAATTGGATTTTTTTCTTTCTTGGTATACAGAGCACTAGAATTGGGTATTTTCCTAGTATTAAATAGGTAAGGTCATGGTAGGACCCAGTAGAACTGGCTCTTTCATGCAGGGCAAAGTGTGAGAAGGAAGGAGCCTGGAAGGTAATTTCAAGAACTTCTCCCCACAAGGATTCTTTGAGGGCATTGCTTGAGGTTTATTTATATCTAAAGCCTTTACAGATGGTTTAATTGTTTAAATTGTTAGTTACCTAATTGTTTTAAAAGAGAGATGTATATACGTCTTACTTGCAGGCAGTTCAGTTTATTTCCTCCTACTGCCAAGCCCAAAATTTTCATAAACTTTTCAGGATGAAGATTTATTTTAATACTGGCCTCATTTCATAGGGACTTATTGAGATTTACAAGTACTTTTGTTTCCTTCTCATGTCTATTTGGTATGTCCTTTATTAGTTGAGGCACATCCGGGGACTATTACCCAGAGCTGCTCTACAGTTGATGAATTTGAAATAATTCTATCTTCTGCTGAAGAACAAATATAACCAAAATTAAAATAATGGCTCATGCTTTTATTTTCAATATCCATGGCCCTGGACATAATTTTTGAATTCACATCTTTATAATTTTATTGCCCTTACCAGAATTCAATCTGCCTTAAAAAAAAAAAAAGCTCTAATTTTTTAATACTTTTTCACTCCTAAGATTCTAAGGCAATTTATCTGTATTATTTTTAATATTTTTATGACAGAGAGTCAAGACTATTTCTTTAATCTTTGTATCACCAACACCTAGAACTGAAAATAGCTTGTAGTCAGAATTCAATAGAAGTTTCAAAATAAATGGTTAATTGAAAGAATATATTACATTACATTAAACTGGTTACATATCTTTCTTCCGTTGATTCATTTTTGAGTCCCCCACAGTTCATGGCAAACTCTGAGCTCAATAAATAATGGTCAATGACAAAATAGGTAGTGAAGTGGGCAAAGAAGCAAAAATTGGCCCAAGATCAAGGAACTTTGTCACTGTCTTTCAACTCTTTTTTTCTATCACTCTGCTAAGAAAGTAATAATTCCTCTTTGTCCCCTTCCTGAGAACCCTATGCAGGAGGGAGAAGTGAGCCTAGCAAGCAGCAGAATTTCTAGCTGACTTTGGGAGAAAGGCAGAGCTTGGTGACAGGAAAATAAAGGTCTTAAGTGTGGTTTGGTCCCACCGTAGTATGTCATACAGCTCTGAGAGAGCAGCACACGTATTTCCATGGGAACCAAAACATGATAATAATAAAAGTATGACTTTTATACTTTTTCTAAAATGGTCATAGCTTAACTCAGGATGTCTGCTCTTTTGAAGGAAGGGTATTTAAAATCCCTCTGGGTGTCTCTGTACAACACTAGGAAAACTTTTGTTTCTTCCTGTTAATTAAAGCATTTAATGTCATCACAGATGCTACCTTTCTTACCTTGGACTGGCATTTGCAGCAAAGAAGGAAAAATGCTCTTCTACCCACTTGCCAACTTCCTCTTCCTCCCTGGGGTGTGACTGGAAAGAGTAGGGGGAGAGGGGAAGATGAGTAGAAAAGAATCTCAGGGTCACATGTGCTTTGCAGTCCATCTGAGTATCAGTGCATCACAAAGTCTTAAACCCCTTAATTAGGTTGTTCCTAGGAGCTGAATTTCATCATATATGGCCAAATGTGTGCATATGTTGAGGGAAGGGAAGTTGAAAAACAAGTGTTTTATTAAGTATTAGTCAATATATTTTGGGCCAGGAAGACCTTTTAATAAGAATCTCACCAGGAAATAAAAGATAAATGTGTCCTTTTGAACTTTCAAAAACCTCAATGAAAAACCGAAGAAAAACCTAGTCAATTTTGTCACTAACGATTTCTCACTGTCAAGTTTTCCGTCATTGATGTGCCCAAATTGAAGTTCTTCTAAATGTATAGGTCAGAGAATCACTTTGTTTTATATATAACTAGAATCCAGGAAGTACAGAATTATTAGCTAGCGTGCATCCATGGAACTTATCAGCAGTATTTGCTACACTTTATTATGATTTCATAGCTCTTAAAAATGGCAAAAAAAAAAAACAAACAAACAGAAAACAAACAAAGATGTGGCATCTGGATCATTCAGTTGGGTAAGGGTCCAACTTTTGGTTTTGGCTCAAGTTATGATCTCACAGTTGGTTAAGTTCAAGCCCTCCCTTGGGCTCTGTGTTGGCATCGTAGAGCCTGCTTGGGATTCTCTCTCTCCCTCTCTCCGCCCCTCCCCTGCTCACTCTCTCTCTCTCAAAATAAATAAATAATTTTTAAAGGGTAAAAATCATAAGGAAATGATTTGAGGAGAAGATAGTCACATAACCCTAGGCAAGGCCAGTGCCCCTATACTCTGAAAGAAGGAAGAGAAAACCAAAGACTTGTTAAAATGCGCCTGCAGTGGGTTTTGTTAAGGAAGATCATGAGAAAACTGCCCGTATGACTCTTCAGCGAGAAAGACAGGGTTCTTTCCCTTTGATGCAGTCCCCCAGACTCATTCAATCTATGGGGCTGCTCCCTGGTCCACCACAGGGGAGGGCCAAAGAGAAGAGGGCACTTGGAGTCATGAACACATGTTCATCGGGTTCTAAAACCTCCTGGGTCCGCTGGGGAATGGTTATGGTCACATCATATTAATAGTGAAGATTCTAGACTTGTGTCTCACTTGACGTTTTATCTAGCTCCTATAGATCATACATTCACTAACATGTATTGAATGAATTAATAATTATGATACTAACAATAAGAATTGTTTCTTCTTATTGAGAACTTACTAAACACTTGAGATGGTGCCAAACCTTTATGTGAATTCCCTTATTTAAGCCTCTGTATATTCCATGGAGCAACAGTCTCCTGGAGTTCATTTTCTTTTCATGATAGCCTTTCTGGAAAGTGATGGTCAGACTGCTTTATGGTAGTATTAAGTGAATTAAAATTTAATATTGGGAATTTTCTTCACAGAAAATATTCTTTTGATAATAATGAAGAACAATGGCTCTAAGAGTAAAAATAGAGGGGAAGGACTTTTGAGACCATTTAGTCCAGTTCCCTAATTTTACAAAGGAGGAAAATGAGGCATAGATTAAATTAAACCTGATATCACAGAGTTAGGTGATGACAGAGATGGTAGGAGGCCCCTCAGATGGGCAGGTCCCAGTAGGCCCATTTGTTATATTCTTTTACTATTCTCTTTAAGATTATTAGGGTTAATAAGTAGTGATTATTGGAACCAGAGAAGTCTGAGAACCCTCATTTACTGCATCAACCCATCTCTCCAGGATACATGCAGTAACATAAACAGTCACAAATGCTGATGTGTTGTTTAGTGAGGATTCTCAAGAAGACAGCTGTGACCTAGATCAGTGGGTGAGAGAGGAATGAGTTAATAACTAGACTACACCTTGACTTTCCCACAAACTCTTATCTGTGCTGTCAATTTAAAAACATTTTTAAGGGGCGCCTGGGTGGCTTAGTCGGTTAAGCGTCCGACTTTCTCTTGGGTCATGATCTCACGTTTTGTGGGTTCGAGCCCCGCGTCGGGCTCTGTGCTGACTGCCAGCTCAGAGCCTGGAGCCTGTTTCGGTCTGTGACTCCCTCTCTCTCTGACCCTCCCTTGCTCACGCCGTCTCTCTCTCTCTCTCCTAGAAATAAATAAAAATATTAAAAAATAAATAAATAAAAATAAAAATAAAAACATTTTTAAACCATGAGTCCCCAAGTTGTTCTTGCAGGTGACCTTCCTGTCATCCATTAGTTAGATCTCCCCAGAAAAAGTCTTGAGAACCTTGCTTGTGTCCCCAGGGCATATCGTCTCTCTGGCCAAATCGCTGCGTGGGAACAAAGGAGTCATACCTGGAGCCAGAGGTCAAAAGTCAGAATGACCTTGCCCTGCAGAATCACCATGGGCAATGCCCTCCAAAGAGGCCAAGCCCCTGTTTCTCCAGCTGTGAATGGCCAGCCTAGGATGTCCTGCTGTCCCAGTGTTACAATTTGAGTTATTTCATGCCTGCCTTATCATATTACTGTAGCTCTACCTCAGCTTGGTGAACTGGGCATAAGAAACTTTAGACAACTCATTTCAAAACTGAAAGGTGGCAATCCACTTTTGAAGAAAGAGAAAGTCTATAGAGCTATGGCATTTTCTCACAAATGCAGTAAGGCTGGCCATCAAGACATGTTCTAAAACAAGCTTTGAGCGTTTCCCTCTACCTCAGAAAGGACTATATTGTAACCTTCCCCATTTAATGAGAATCTATTCTGGTTTTGTTTGTTTGCTGTATTTTTAAAGATTTTAAAGTCCAACTTACTAATTTCCCTAACATTTAGCTCATACATGGTCAAGAAATTTACTCCATACCCAACCAAGACAGCTTAGGGTTGAAAGTATGCATCTGAAACCATATAAGTCAACTCCACACTGCCTTTGTGTAAGTAAAAGATTAAGAGAATACCAAGTCATTTCTTAATTGATAGTTGATTCTTTTTTAACAAGATGAACTCTAGTATGTACCGAATAGCCATGCAACACTCCCCAGGGAGGACATCAGAACACACAGTTGTTGTCTTTGACTCTGGTGGAGAAGTCTTAATTTCAGAAGTATCCACAATTTTGGTCTCTATATTTCTTTCATTTAGCAATAAGGGTTCATAAGTAATTCTTTCAGCCTGTTCATAGAGTGTGTCTGACAAGATTCCTTTCACGAGAGCATAGAGGATCCAGTCTTGCTTCTAGCTGGTCAGATTTTTTTTTTCTGATAGGTCAAGTAATGTCAACTTCCCCTATTTATTGATGCTTACAGGAGGTATGGATTAAAAAAAATTCAAACCTACCCAACAGAAAATCCTTTGTAAGAACTTCATCAGGCAGTTTTGTTTAGCACCTTGTTTTCTCTCTAAAGAAGAGTGATTCACACACATGTGGCCAAAGGTTTTCCTGGAGTCAGACTCATGATTACCTTCTAAGCTCTTAGTGCAATTTGTGAAGGCAGAACTCGGCCAGCTGAAATATTTCACTACAATGACTTGCTGCTTAGTCATAGTAAGTATGTATAGGAAATCAAAACAAGAGGCTTTAGCTATTTGGCAGTCAATTGCAAGAATGTTTACGTAGAGGGTTGTGGTGGGGTCCCACAAAACTTTCACAAAGGACCTTCTTCCTTATGACATTGACTATATTGTATGATAATTCTGAATTCATAAAGAACTACTTTGAATACCAAACACAGTTCAAGTCAGAGTGACAATATTACAACCAGATATAAGCTTAGCAAATGAACTGAAGAAGTAACAGAAAACCCATTATCAGTTTGAAGCTATTACCTGTTTTGCTGTTGCAATTAGTTTAATGTTCAAGTCTTAAAACACCAACTTCAGACAAAAAAATGTTTAATTTTCTCAAGTCCTTCAAAATAGCTATCATTTTTGTGTAAGGGAACAAAAGCAAAATACTACTTTGGTAAAGAGAATTAGCCTTCCCTATTGATTCCATAATTTTTGTTTGCTTCTTCAATCAGTGAATATTTATTGAATATGCAGCATATGCCTAGTACTAGAATGGGCCCAATGAAGAAGTCCTCTAAAAATTCTGCCCAAAGGAAAGTTAATAGAAACAGCTATGCACATTAGACAGGAATGTTCCAAACTTGAAAACAAGTTCACCTTAATATGTCCACCTCTCTGCACACTGCCTGGATCATCAAAGATTGATGTCCAATAAATTGTCACTGGTTGGCTAAAAACTTAAAGCAAAGGGAGAACAATACTATGTGCTCTTTGGTTCTGGAAGACATGCCACAGAAAATTTGAAGTAATGGCTGAATGGGTTTTATTTTGAACCTGAAGATGCTGAAGCACAGAGCATTCAAACTGGGAGGAATAGTGAGGACAAGAGCATGATGTCCACACCTGACAACGGTCCAGGTGTGTATATGGTTGGTGAGTGGGCAGGCCTAGCCAGAGATGACAACAAGGGCCAGAAGTACACAGATTTACTGAGTAGCACAACAAGGGATGTTTTTACTTGTCCTTTTATACTTAAAAGTCACTTACATTTTTCTGATCAGAAATGTATCCACTAAATCAACTGAATTGCTGAAAGCCTTGGTTTAGGAAGCTGGATTTGTATGGAATATGCGAGTGGCTTATAGCATGTAGAGAAAAAAAGACGACGTAATAGTTTTATGATATGCTCATAAAAATTTTGACCCTCCTTTCTTCACAAGGTGAGGCCTAATTCTCTCCCATTGAATTTGGTCTAAATTAAGTGGCTCACTTCTACCTAGAATATGGAAGACGGAATAGTATGTGACTTCTGAGGCAAGGTTATCAAAATTGTAGTTTCTGCCTGACAGCCTCTCTTGGATCCTTCACTTTGGGGAAATCAGCCCCTATGTTGTGGACACCCAAGCTACCAACTGGAAGGGCCCATCCAGGAAGGAAAATGTGCCCTTTTATCGAGAGTTAGTATCATCCTTCCCACCATATGCATGAGCCACGGTAGAAATATATCCTCCAGGTCATCGAACCTTCCGATGATTGCATCCCTGGGGATCTCCTAACTGTAGCTTTATGAGTCAGATCCTAAGCCAGACCCCTCAGTTAACCTATTCCTGAATTTCTTTTTTTTTTTGATGTTTTTTTATTTATTTCCAGGAGAGAGAGAGAGAGAGAGACAGAGACAGAGACAGAGACAGAGAGACAGCGTGAGCAGGGGAGGGTCAGAGAGAGAGGGAGACAGAGAATCTGAAGCAGGCTCCAGGCTCTGAGCTGGCATTCAGCATAGAGCCCGACGCGGGGCTCGAACCCAGGAACCGCGAGATCATGACCTAAGCGAAAGTCGTATGCTTAACCGACTAAGCCACCCAGGAGCCCCTATTCCTGAATTTCTGAGACAGAAAACCTGCAAAGATAAGTTCAGGAATGACTTGTTACACAGAATTATAAAATTAATGCAGTTGGTAAGTCTAACCTTAAAAAAAGGTTGTTGTAGTAACCTAGGACTTGATGTGGTCCTGGCCATGAGAATGGTAAGGAATGAATAAACCTGATACATTATAAGGGACAAGACTTAGTGGTTTACTGAACAAAGGAATTGAAGAAAGCAAATAAAGCAAGATGATACTGGGAAAGTACAAGGATGGTAGTTCCATGAAGGAAATACCAGTAGGGAGTGGGTGGGAGTTAGGGAAAATCATCTCTTAATCTTGTAACTGTAGAGAACCAGACCAAATAAGAAGCTATAATGAGAATGATAAAATATTGAATTTAGAAGATTGCATAGAGATGGTTAGTTATCAACGATAAAGCTGAGGCAGCCACACAGAACCCTGTGTTTAGAAGGGCTACATGCTTCTTGGTTTAATGCTCTTCTCTCGACCTCTTGAAATTCTCAATAATTTTTGAACAAGGAGTGTTGTCACAAGGAGTGTTGTGTTGTCACTTCTCACTAGGCCAGCAAACAAAGTAGCTAATGACGTGTACACTCCAGCCTCTCCCTGTTAATTCTGAAAGACATGATGAGTATGGGGTTACCTGTATGTCACATAATCCAGAGTTCTGGGGATGGGGGAGAATGGTTTGGTTCTTACTCTGTTGTATTGTTTGCCATTGGCCTCAACGTGTCGCTATTAGTAGCCATTTTCTAGGTGGTGAATCACCGTGATGGCAATTGGTCTGAGACACAGATCTCTCTTAAACTGCTAACAGTGACACCCCTGACTTTCAAACGTGGGTTCTACTTCAGAAGAGATGTGAGGTCCCCTTGAGGAGACACTGTCACATTGGTAAAGGCTGAATCCACTACCTGTAATATCGCATGATATCATATGGTATGTCTTGAACAAATAGTGAAAAAATGACATAGTCTTCTCCTCCATGAGTTCTAGATCTTGAGAACTAAGCCACATATTTTCCCAGAACTAATATCCTTGAGCAAGAAGAAACTATTATGTAAAAAAAAAGCTTTTATTATAGGCAAAGAATGTGAAGAGTAGAAATACAGACACTTATTCTTGAGAGACAGATTCTAACATTAAACTTATAAAAATAATAGTTCTACAGTGAAATAAATTTCATTCTCAGCATCCAACTGCTTCATATTTTTATTAATAGTCAACGAGTCTTAGGCAGAGGTGTTTGAGACACGATAACTTTATAAAATATAAAGTATTTGTAACCATAATTTATTTCAAGATGACTGCAACTTAATTATTAATGTTTGTAATGTCATTTATCAAGGTAGGAAGAAAAAGACATAGATGCATCCGGTTACAAAAAATCACAGCAAGCAACCCTCTCTCTGTTTGTAAGTGAAACCACAGTCCTCTCTTTTAAATACACATTAAACAGTCAGAAGCAAGAATGGTGAAAGGAAATGGGGCATATACACAGGGTCGTTTCTTTTAAGTTTGAGTTATTAGTTTTCATAATTAAGTAATTTGGGTGACAGAAAAGTTTTTTCTCTCATTGCCCAGCATTGAGTGTTGCTTCCTACTTGAATAACAGAAAAGGAATCCTGTTTTGCTCAAAGAGCATGCAATCTTGCAATATTATAAGCATGGGAGCATGGCATCTTAACCTCAGGTCTGTGGACTCCCTGAAGGTCAGTGTGACAGCAGGAGGGTGACAGTGTCCCCTGAAGCTGGATGCAAAACATGGTGCAGATGAGGGTATGTTAAGTTTTTCTCTGCCTGTAGTGCGGGCATCTTCTCTACCTGTCTCACTCTGACCTGGCCCTGAAGGCTCACCTCCCATCCCATCTTCTCCTAGAAGTCTTCTTCCAGCCACCGCACCTCCCATCTGCCCTGCTCCTAAGAAGTTCTGCTACCCTTGGGTTTTTCTCATCTATTTCATTCATCTTTTCTTTGACACCTTTGACCTGTTTTCCCAGTATATCGGGAGGTTCTGGAGGGCAGGTGCCATTTGCATCTTCTTGCTATTGTATTTCCAACATAATGCACTGTAATGGGAGGACTTCTGTGAGTATTTGCTGATGTGATTGCTACTGAAAATGTCTCAGTCTTGGAAGATCTCACCCAGCACTGTCTATGTGATCTGAAAAACCGCGCCAAGTATCTCCTCTGTTCAGCTTATTCCCACCTTCAGGCTAATAGCTTCAGTAGATTCTACTGGTGCTTCATGTTTCATTCCACATTTCACAGTCCCATAATCCCATTTCTATGATACATAAAAATGTATACATATACTCTGCTTCAGTGTGGAAGGAGAGTTCAGATCTGGATTTGGGGAACAATATTTATAAATAATGGAAGATTGTCTGATAAAATTTGTCTGAGGTTGTACATAGTATTTGTCTAGTGTCATTGAATAATAAAGAAATCTCCTGAATATGGTGGAATCTACCCCCCAAAACACAGGTATTCACTAGAGAAATGTGCCTCCCTCTCCTTCAGCTAAACCAGGATAAAAGTATTGAAGATACATGATATGATGAAGAGACCTTGCTTTAGATATGTATAATCCATCAGCATATGTGTGCATGAGTGTACTTACATACTTGATGCATTTGTTTATCCCATTTGTAAGCTATTTGTTCTCCACCTTTGTTGTAGTACCTATCACAATCTGCTTATCTTAAAACTGTTTACATACTTGCTTGTCCTTCTCTAAATTGGACATTCCAGGGCACCTGGGTGGCTCAGTTGGTTAAGCAGCTAACTTCGGCTCAGGTCATGATCTCATTGTTCATGGGTTCAAGCCCCACATTAGGGACACATCTGTGCTGACAGCTCAGATCCTGGAGCCCCTCCCCTACTTGCTCACATGCATGCTTTCTCTCTCTCTCAAAAATAAATGAACATTAAATTTAAAAAAAATAAAAAGTAAATAGATTGGACATTCCAAGGTAGGGAAACCAGAGCTCTTTTTTACTTGGAAACTTCTACCGGGTCTTACATACACAGTACTTTGCATATGGAAGGTTCACAATATATATTGGCTTGATTTGAAACAGGGCATTCCTAGTAACATTGCATATGAGGAGGTACTCATTCAAGTGCTGCAGGTTTTGGCAAGAAAGCCATATCGGGTTCACGCTTACTTAAGCTGCTTCTTCCAGGCAGATAATGAATATGAAGGAGGTTGAAATTGCCTATGAGCAGAAATGATATTTCTTCCCACTTGGAAAATGTAGCCAATGTCACCAACATGGAGAGTTCTAAAGCAGAAAAAACGTGGAGTCCCAGTGGGCTATGATTTACTTTCCTCAATTAACGTGCAGGCAGGTTCTTCCCAAATGATTCCTTAAGAGACTATGTGTCTCTAAACTGTCGTGGACAGAGTTTTATTTTAGATAAAGACCAAAAACGATGTTTTCTGGCTCGACTCTACCCTTTGGCCAGGTTTAGTGCAATTAGTAGCACATCTCCCGCTACGCGGCCAGCTCATCACCATGCAGGTGCTGGCGACATCTGTGAGTTAGTTGAAGCCTTGGGACAGGTGGAGTAGTTTCATTTTCTGTCAAGCATCTCAGAAACCAATGTCCCAATGCAAATGGGACCAGAAAGCACCTAAAGAAGCATAGATTTCTGACTGAGGTGTCTTCAGGAGGGACCTAAGACCCCCCCACCCTTTCCTTTGCCCACAACCCTACAACACCTTTTCTCTTAAATCGAATTCAGTATACTGAAACTCTTAAAAGACTTTACTGGTTATGTGAAATTTTCCTTCCAATGAAGAAGGGGCTTCCTTGAAATGTATCTAACTGCAAAAACCTTTTCATGTAGATTATCTCTGGGACATAAAGCAGGCAGAAGGACTCGGGAACTGAATATATACTGTTGTCTTTTCGTGATTTTAGGAGACACGTGTCCAAAGCATTTTATAAAACACAGTCCAGCCACTTTCAAACTGAGGACACTAGCCAAGTACTGCAGAACAAGTAGACTTTTCTATTTCTTCTTCATTCATAAGGTTTACACAATAAGTTGCCCATTCCCCAGCCTGTCTCATCCGGGTAGCTGGCTGCTCAGGAAATCTCCAAGAGTATTTACCAGTTAAATATTCAAGATCAGTGTTCCCTTTCTAGGCTTAAACACATAAACTAAATCCACTCAAGGCATTTTTCTTCATCTCCCACAGATCTGTGTGGGATACTCTATAATTTTGAAGTGCCTGGCAAATTACTGTCCATTTAACATCCAGCTACATTCTATTTAACTCAAGTTTACTACAGAGAGCAAGAAAATAACACATCTGATTAGAGTAACTACTCAAAGGAATTAAATTGTGGGTGTCTCTTAACATATACTTCACTTGGAAAAAAGCAAAACCAGCCATCCAGGTGTTCTCAGTAACTACCGGGAGATAAAACTTCCCCTTAGATAATGATAATGTGGGTCTTCATTCTGGAGGGTTCTTCTGCCAGAATACCTATTATGCTTTGTGACTACATATGCGCTTACATATTCCTCCTTCACTCTCAGGCCCCTATTCCACATCACAAGTTGTAAAGACTGGTAATACATGGAAAGGTTCCCAGAAAGGATGGTGGGTCTACTTGGTGAATCTACAGAGAGTTCAGAGTTCACTCATGACCTTGTAAAAATGCATATGAATAGTGACTTTGCAATGGAAATTAGGTAAAATGTAAGTTTATATTCCTTTCTCCAAAATTCCTTCTACCGGAAAATATCATTTGGTATAAATTAGGAAGTTTTCCTTTAGCCTCGTCTCTACCAGGTCAATGATGTTCATATTTCAGTCAGGATCACCTGGCTTGTTTGCAAATAACCAGGTTCCTAGGCTCCTTTTTAGAGGTTCTCAATTGGTAACACTGAAGTAAGGCTCAGAACAAGCAGGTGTGGCTTCCCTACCCAAAGATGATTCTGTTGCAGGTGACCTTCTCTTTAAAGACACGCATTCTCTCCTCTAGGTCAATGGTTCCCAAACTTTAGCAGGCATCAGAATCTGAACAAGGAGAATTTATGAAGACACAGATTGCTTGGCCCCATCCTTAGAGCTTCTGATTCAGTAGGTCTGGGTGGGGCCTGAGAACTCACATTTCTAAGTCCTCAGGTGATATTGATGCTGTTGGTCATGGACCACACTTTGTAAACCAGAGCTGCAAGCTAAATTAATGTGTCTGTTCAATGCAACACAGGAAAATTCTGTATTCCCAAGGCCTTCAGGGTCCCCTCAAATCAGCTGCCTACCTACCTTTCTGGTTTCATGGGAATGGCAACTCTTTTTTTTTTTAATGTTTTATTTATTTCTAGGAGAGAGAGAGAGAGACAGCGTGAGCAGGGGAGGGTCAGAGAGAGAGGTAGTCACAGACTGAAGCAGGCTCCAGGCTCCGAGCTGGCAGTCAGCACAGAGCCCGACGCGGGGCTCGAACCCACGAACCGCGAGATCATGACCTAAGCGAAAGTCGGACGCTTAACCGACTAAGCCACGCAGGCGCCCCGTGGGAATGCCAGCTCTTGAGGTACCTTATCAGCTAGGCAACTCAGGCTCCTTGCTGTTCCCTAAGGGTTCGGATGTGTTTGGGTTACTGCCTCTGCTTGTAACCTGGAAATCGTATGTGGTTTGCAAGGCTCAGCACAGATTACCTTTCTGAAAAGTCCTCGCCCACCTCCTCTAGTCAAAAGAATTACTCCCTCCTCAGCATCCAGAGTACCCAGTATTTAGCACGGTTTTTACCTAGTTGTTGATATCTGTCTTCTCCGTCAAATCTTTAGCTTCCAAGAGTGGGTTGCAAACTATTTAGTACTCTCCCTGAAGCCTAGAAGAAAGCACCCCAGCAGAATTAAAAACGAATTGACCTGCAGCCTTTAACAAGTGTGGTCCACGCACCTCTGGGGGTATGTGAGACCTTTTCAGAGCTGGGACTAAAAGGTCAAAGCTATTTTCATAATAATAGCAGCACTTATTTGCTTCTCACTGTTTTGATATTTGCACTGATGCAAGCCATAATGAATAAAACTGCTGATACTTCAGTATAAATCAACACGGGGCCCACGCGATGTTAGCAGTCACTGTGTTCTTTACAGACACGCATTCACACAGAAAAATCAAAACAGCCAGTCTGACTTAAAAACACCCTTAATGAAGTGGAAAGATTTATTAATTTTATGAAATCACAAACCTTGAGTACAAATCTTTTCTACTTTGTGATGGAACGGGACTTTCACATAAACCTTTTTCTTCACACCCCAGTGTAATGGTGGGAGAGGAGAAGCACTTGGTGATTGTTTGACCAGCAAGCTAGCCCAGCTGGGTTTGGTTTTGAATTTTTGTTTTAGTTTTAGTTTTAGTTTTTTCAGAGAACACCCGCTTTACTTGAAAAAAGGAATGACAAACTGTGGCTATTCAGACTTAGGCATTTGGCAGACATTATCTCAGAAATGAACAAAGTAAGCTTGTCATGTCCAAAAAAAAAAAAGGCCAAACAACCGACAGCATTTGTTGCCAATGACAAAATTTGAGCTTTCCAGGAAAAATTAGAAAATTCATCACTGTGAGCTTGACAGCTCCCTAATACTTGAAGACTTAACGGTATTAACAAATGTGATTTTTTGATATTGAATGATGAAATGTGTCACCAATTCAAAGATGCTGATAACTCCATGAACCAGTATTTTGGACATGACCAGTGTATGACATTATAAGGTCATACACTCAAAGAAGACTCAGTCAAGGTGCAATGTATAACAGTGTACTTTAGGGGTACTTGGGTGACCCATAGGGTTAAGCATCTGACTCTTGACTTTAGCTCAGGTCATGATCCCAAGGTTGTGAGATCAAGGCCCACATTTGGCTCGATGATGACTGTGTGGAACCTGCTTGGTATTCTCTCTCTCTCTCTCTCTCTCTCTCTCTCTCTCTCTCTTCTCTCTTTCTCTGTCCCTCCCCTGCTTGCTCACACACAGTTTCTGTCAAAATAAACATTTAAAACAACAGCAATGCATTTAATACAAAGACTGCCAGGAGTTTACTGATATGGTTTTAGACTAGATTCCACATTACAAAAAAACTTTGAAAGAAACACTACTTGGATTTCAGTGTTGTATCAGAGAACTATATCCTTAATTATCTGAATAGATTATTTAAAATATAAAAAACACTAAAACACTTTTTCAATATATATATATGTGTGAAGCTAGCTTTTCTCCATGTACTTCAAAGTAACGTATCAAAACAGACTGAACACAGAGGCAGATATAAACTCCAGCTGTTTTATTTTAATCCAGATTCAAAAAAAAAAACTTATAAAAATGTAAAACAATGTCGCTTCCCACACAATGGTTTTGTCTGGGGAATATAACTCCTTTCAATAAAAAAACAGTAGACATATTAACATGGGATATATTTTAATTTTAGAGGAATTCATACATGACTTTTTTATATATTTTTCATTTCTAATGAGGTAAATATCTTCATACAGAAATACAAGCTTTTGGGGATTCTCAGCAATTTTAAAGAAATTCAAATTTCTTGACACTTACATATCTGAAAGCTGCTACTTTAACCTCTCCACATACCAAATTGCAAAATACCTATGCTCGCCTTCTCAAACATATCTGATAAGGTGGCCCACAGTGAAATCCTGAAAGCAATAGGGTAGCTTTTGCCTTTGATGTTTCTGGTGGCCTTTGAAGAGCAGGTGGCAGGGGCGCGTGGGTGGCTCAGTCAGTTAAGCATCTGACTCTTGGTCTCAGCTTAGGTCATGACCTCAGGGTTCATAAGTTGGAGATCCACCTCGGGCTCCTAGCTGACAGTGCAGAGTCTGCTTGGGATTCTCTTTCTCTTTCCCTCTCTCTCTGCACCTCCCCCTCTCTTGCACTTGCTCTTTCTCAAAATAAATAAACTCAAAAATAAATTAAAGAGGAGGGAGCACGCTCAGCTTTTCTCTGAGTCTCTCACCCACTCAGGCATCTGTTTTCTGTTGTAACTGCAGTATTGAAGTCCTTATTTTCTCATTTCCAAACAAGCTGGCATCGCATGCCTTCATCTCACTGAGGAAGGAAAAGGTGATATTTTCTAATACAGAATGTCAAGCTCCTATGCTGCACCTCGTTTATGAAAATGTAATAAACCAGTGGGGGACATTGGAGAAAGGGTACACCAGACTTCTCTGTACTTTTTTTTGCATCTTCTTGTGAATTTGTTAAAATAAAACATTATTTTTCAAAATAAATGTCAGGATGCCTGGGTGACTTAGTCAGTTAAGCATCCAACTTCGGCTCGGGTCACGATCTCCTGGTTCATGAGATGGAGCCTGGGATCAGGCTGTCTGCTGTCAGTATAGAGCCCGCTTTGGATCCTCCGTCCCCCTCCCTTTCTGCCCCCCCCCAAAATAAACATTTAGAAAATCAATAAAATGTTTTTAAATAAATAAATAAAAATTGTTTAAATGTCAATCTCCAGCTAGCTTGTGAGAGAGAAAGAGAGTTTTCTGCAGACCCTAACATTGCCATATAGAAAGGGAGCTATTCTTTGGCAAAGGTGCACATGAAGCCCTTGCCCCAACATCAGAGATACATGTAGGACACAGATGCAGTATTTTTCAAGCCATTAGGGGGAATATATGGGATCTTTCCTAAAAGGTCTTTAAAAATATTTCTCTGGACCTGGTCTTAACTTATGTACTTAGCATTGGCTCCTGTACCAAGAAGGAAGAATAAGAGAAAGGGAGAGAAAGGGATGATGTAAAAGATGATAGGAAAGAATAAAAATAGGAGGGAAAGGAAGAAATAAGAGGGAGGGAGGGGAAGAGAAAGGAAAGGAGAGAGGAAGGGAGCGAGGTATTAATTGAATATAGTCACTAGGTTTTAGACACTGTTCTTCATACGCTTTCTCAGAAAAGAGAAAATTAGGTCATAAAAGTGTTGAGTTAGTTTCTCACTACCAAATACCCAGTAAGGGACGGTTCCAGGCTCTCTCTCTCTCCACAGCACATGTTCTTTCCGAATGCTGCCTTGCCTCTCTTCCAAATGCTTACCCAACTTTTAATAATGACAAAATGAAACAAAACAACTTCCACAAACTAATGCAAATCCTCAAATGCTTTCACCCTGTGGGACACAGATTTACAAATATCACCTCAACAGGGTCCAGATCCTTTAGAAATATATAACAGAGAGAGAGGATGGCCTACCTAATATTAAGCAAACCTACACTAGTTTTTCATAAAATCACTGATGTTCAGTAATGTTATTAAGCATTGGTAACATTTATTGAAAGCAAGTTAATGAGTGGAATTTTTAATTTTACGGAAGACTTTGCACTAATACTTTGATAACAAGCATTTTAAAGGGCTTTTAGGGTGCCAAGGAAGGAACATGGAGTTTTAGAAACATGTCTCTCAGATAGTTGTAATTATCCTCACTTACTAGCTGAAGAAATGACAGTCCAGAGAGAGAAACGATTTGCTCAGGCAAATAGCTTATAAGTGGCCAAGCTGGGTGGGAAATCAAGATACTTTTACTCCCAAGCCCACACAATTAACCTCTATGTATTAGCCAGTGTTATAATTAATCACATAATGTTGGCATTATCTTAACTCCGAATCATTAGATATAATAATTAGAGACTACCTGATTATATGTTAACAAGAGGTCAGTATATATTACTGTAATTATTATAATTCTAATCAAAAATAAATTATTTTTAAGTCATTTGTAACTGAGACCTATGCAAAATCATACAAAAGCACTACCACCTACCGTAAGACTGCAGTAGAATGTGTACTCTAATAAAAACAACAATAATTAGCCACTAGTTTGCACTTGGTATCATTCTAAATATTCATGTGACTATTATACCCAGTTTATACCCATTCTTTAGATGTGACTGAGGCACAGAGAGGCTATGGAATTTGTATAAGATCCTAAAATGACCACATGAACCTATGTTTCCAACCAAGGGCATCTGGTTTCAGCAGCTATGCTCTTAAACAATGAGATCTGTTAGCACAAGCAAAACAGACACCTATGCGTGCGTGCACACAGGCATACACACACATCTTTAAGTTAAAAATACAAGAGTATTAACCCTTTATCTGATATGTCATTTGCAACTATCTTTTCCCATTCCGTTGGTTGCCTATTAGTTTTGTGGGTTGTTTTCTTTGCTGTGCAGAAGCTTTTAATTTTGATGAGGTCCCAATCATTTATTTTTGCTCTTGATTCCCTTGCTTTTGGGGATGTGTCAAGTAAGAAGTTGCTGCAGTGGAGGTCAAGGAAGTTGTTTCCTGCTTTCTCCTCTAGGGTGTTGATAGTTTCCTGTCTCACGTTCAGGTTCTTTATCCATTTTGAGTTTATTTTTGTGCGTGGTGTGAGAAAATGATCTAGTTTCATCCTTCTGCATGTTGCTGTCCAGTTCTCCCAACAGAATCTATAAGGAACTCACCAAACTCCACACCCGAAAAACAAACAACCCAGTGAAGAAATGGGCAGAAGATATGAACAGACCCTTCTCCAAAGAGGACATCCAGATGGCCAACAGACACATGAAACGATGCTCAGCATCCCTCCTCATCAGGGAAATACAAATCAAAACCACTCTGAGATACCACCTCATGCCAGTCAGAGTGGCTAAAATGAGCAAATCAGAGAACTCTAAATGCTGGCAAGGATGTGGAGAAACGGGCACCCTCTTACATTGTTGGTGGGAATGTAAACTGGTACAGCCCCTCTGGAAAACAGTGTGGAGCTTCCTCAGTAAACTAACAATAGAACTCCCCTATGACCCAGCAATAGCACTGCTAGGAATTTACCCAAGGGATACAGAAATGCTGATGCATAGGAGCACATGTACCCCAATGTTCATAGCAACACTCTCCACAATAGCTAAAACATGGAAAGGGCCTAAGTGTCCATCAACAGAAGAATGGATCAAGAAGATGTGGTTTATCTATACCATGGAATACTACATGGCAATGAGAAACAATGAAATCTGGCCATGTGTGGCAACATGGATGGACCTTGAGGGTGTTATGCTGAGCGAAATAAGTCAGGCAGAGAAGGACAAATATCATATGTTTGCACGTATAGGAGGATTAGGAGGAACTTAACTGAGGAACAAGGGGGAGAAGAAGGGCAGAAATGATGGGGGAAAGGGAGAAAGGCAAACCATGAGAGACTCTTGAATGCTGAGAAACAAACTGCGGACTGATGGATGTGGGGGGGAGGGGGGATGGGCATGGAGGAGGACACTTGTGAGGATGAGCACTGGGTGTTATGTGGAAACCAATTTGACAATAAACTATTTGTAAAAAAAGATAAAAAAAAAAAAATACAAGAAGACACAAGACTACCGGTATGGACTCATCAAAAATGTCAATGTCATGGAAGGCAGGATGATTGTTCTAGAATAAAGATTAAAGACAAATGACCATCAAATGCAAAACATGATCCATAAAGGGATCCTGGTCTGGATATACAGGACATTTGGAGACAATTTTGGAAACGTGGGTATGGACTGTGTATTAGATAATATTATTGTCTCAGTATTAAATTTCTTGAATGTCCTTTATACTTTTGTGGTTATATGAGAGAATGTCTGTGTTCTTCAATACTGCCTGCTAAAACATTTGGGGATGTAGTCTTGTGCCATCTGCAACTTTCTATCAGACAGTTCTGAAAAGAGAAACAATATATATGTATACACACACAGTGAGAGATAAGGCAGAGTGAAATTAGATAGATGACATAGATATAGATACAGAGAGCGGGTGAGAGATGGGTTTATGTTTACAGACACACATACACAAAGAATGAATGATAAAGAAAATATGGCAAATGTCAAATAATTGTATATAAAGATTTCTTCCTCCCTAAAATCTAGGAAGTATACCCCTTTTAGCTATTCACTCTCAAACTGTCCCTGGACTCTATTTTTCTCACATGACAACTTGAATGTAAATTCTTTTTTTTTTTTTTTAGTTGTTTAAATTCAAATGAATTAACATATCATGTAGTATTGGTTTCAGGAGTAGAATTTAGTGATTCATCACTTACCCAACTTGAGTATAAATTCTTGCAAAGTAACTCTCCCTTGAAATCCTAAACAGATTAATTCCATTCTTGAGGTTCTAAGCTTCCTCCATCCTGAACAGTTCATTTTCTCATGGCTTACTTCTCCTAAAAACTGCATTTTTTTCATGTCTCATTCTGGATGAGTCACATTTTTCTGACATAGAAAGTAGTTGGCTAATGTTGACTCATTTTGCTCATTAAGGTGCTATTAACCAGGGCAAGTGGTAAAAATGGATTATGGGTCCCTGGAATTGACTGCAAGTAACAGTCTGCAGGACTTTGGGGATTTCCAAAATTCTCCCAGAATTGGAAACGTTTAATAAAAGATCCATGTTATTCAATATCATTCTATCTGCGTTCTAGTCCCACTTTGGGCTCAGTGCTGACAGCTCAGGCCCTGGATCCTGCTTCAGATTCTGTGTCTCCCTCTCTTTCTGCACCCTTCTCTGCTTATGCTGTCTCTCTCTCTCTCTCAAAAATAAACATTTTAAAAATATTTTGTAAAAAAGATATTTATAATAAGAAGAGTAAAGATCAGGACAATTTTGTTTTTTTTTTTTAATGTTTTATTTATTTTTAGGAGAGAGAGAGAGACGAGGAGGAGCACAGGAGCAGCTCAGCTCTGACTGGCAGTCAACACAGAACAGGCGAGCTCGAACCCACGAACCGCGAGATCATGACCCAAGCGAAAGTCGGACGCTTAACCGACTAAGCCACCCAGGCGCCCCAAGATCAGGACAATTTTGGAAACAATCTCACTTCCAGTAAGAGTGTAAATAAAATCCCATGACATTCAAGGTCCTGTGGCCTTTTTATTTATTAATTTAATTTAATTTTTAATTATGGTTTATTGTCAAATTGCTTTCCATATAACATCCAGTGCTCATCCCAACAAATGCCCTCCTCCTTGCGCATCACGCATTTTCCCCTCTCCTCCACCCCCCATCAACCTTTGGTTTGCTCTCAGTATTTAAGAGTCTCTTAGGGTCCTGTGGCCTTTTTAGTTCAGGAAGACAAAAAGCCAACTGACTCAAGTAAAGGAGTAATTCCCACTTGGCCTGAGGTCATTGACCAACTTCCTATTTAGAACTGGATGATGGAGGGCGAGGAGCATGCCTGCAGAGAACAAATCACTTTCTCCCCAGTACATTTGGAGATGAGTGCCATGAATCTCCACGGATAAGGCGAAGGTCTGCCTCCTCGTGTAAACACCGTTTACACCGTGTTTGCCTTTCAGCCGAGTGCAGCGCGCTGTTTGCCTTGGCAGCCGCAGCCTACCCACGCAGAAAGCCCTGGCACACAGGATTTCTGTGAATTGCCAGCCCTGCCCTAGAATATTAGACAACAGGACACGGGGTGAAGAGGGCAAGCACAAGGAACTTGCCACCTGCCCAGCCACTCTGTCTCTCATTGTAAATCCTGAGTGAGAAGGCAGCCTCTGCTCTCCCGGTTCCTCCGTGCGGGGCAATAGTGGGCATCATGAGTGCAGCCAACCAAGGAGCGCCGCAGCGGGAGCGGGGCTGCAAGGGCTGCGAGGGGCCGGGGAAGCCGTGGTCGCGGCTGGTCTGGCAGGAGCGCGTGCGACAGCGCCCAGCCTCCCTGGTGTCCCAGCTGTGGACTCAGCCCCTCTCAGCCTCCCTGGAGGCTTTTCCCACCCCAAGAGGAAGCAGTCTGTTTGACGCACCATGTGCTGGATGGAGAGAGAGTGTACATGCCCTTTAGAATTAAAGAGAGAGAGAATAGCAGATCAAATGAGAATGTCCTAGATTTGTGTCTTCCCCCACTTTCTAGCTAACAGCCAGGGAGCTGATGATTTGTTCAGAGCATGAGTGACAAGATTGCAGCGCCTCTTCGCATCTTTGCTCCCACCAACCTACCCCACCCCCACAATGTGCCCCGGAACAGGGGGAAGCTGTCTGGACGGTTGGCTGTAATAAAAACAAGCAAGGGCTGGGAGCTCATGCATGTTGCAAAGGGGATCTATGTTCCCAGCCTCGAAAAGGCCAGTTGCAAAGGAGCCAAATAACAAACAGGCCAGCGGGTCAGTAGGACAAAAACTTTTGTTCCTTCTTTTCTCCTCTCCTCACCCTCCTGCTTTCCCTTGCCCTCCATTCTCCTCTCATCCCTTCCCTCTCATTCCCTTCTGTTCTCTCTCTCTCTCTCTCTCACTCCCTCTCCCCGTCTTTCTCTCTTTCCCCCCTCTCTCTCTTCTCCCTACTCATGAACACGAAATTAATGTGTTTAAGAGATCTGGAAGAAAACAACATGGTGGTGGGAGGTGGGGGGAGGCAGAAGGGTGACTAGGTCGGTTAAGCATTTTCACTCAGGTCATGATCTCACAGTTCATGGGTTTGACCCCCGCATTGGCCTGATCCTCTATCTCCTTCTTTCTCTCTGCCCTTCCCCTGCTTTGTCTTTCTCAAAAATAAACTTTTTTTTTAAAGAAAGAGATCAGCTTTTGGGGAGTGTATTTCCACTTCCCTAAGGGCTCATCCTGACCCCTTGGGTCCCAGCAAACTAGTGGTGTTGTGTTGTGTTGTATTGTGTTGTGTTTTACTTTGTTTAGACAGGCCCTACCCATAGCCATACCCCACCTTGAGATGCAGTTGAATGGAGGTCCACTGTGCCTGCGGTTGCGGCTGGGAATGCATTGCACAAAATTCCCAGTACTTCTTTGTGCCTTGAGGTTGAAAACCAGCAGCAGTGAGGCGAGCACAGCTATGTTCTGTCATTACCAGCAGTCCTTACTTTGAACTTGAACTTCTGAGGGAGCTCTGCAAACACCTTCAAGAGGACAGTAATTGGAATCGCTGTTCTCTTAGCACAGCCCTGAAGGTCTAAAGCCAGAAAAATGTCCTCCATGTACGTCTTTCTGTGTAGGAAGTGTACGTCTTTCTGTGTAGGAAGGTCTGAAGCCAGAAAAATGTCCTCCACGTACATCTTCTCCGTATTGGAGAAGAGTGTAAATGACAAGCATGAGGCTCACAGAAAGTTCTTGCTTCCAAGCTGGGGGAGAAAAAGGAGTTAAATGATAATAAAGATAATGCTTTCGAAAATCAATTTGAGCAGGACTCCCTCGTATCAGCGTGTCTTTATGACTGTGTTGAAGGGAGCTAGTAGGCCAGGTAAGCCGTGGGAGGCTGTTTCATGCCAAAACGCAGATGGCAACACAGGCCCATCTTGATGAACAGGGAGCATGTAATCTGGCGGGCAGGTGCTCTTACTCAGGCCATTTGGTCCCCTGAGCTGTCTCTCGACCTCCCACAGAATTCCAGATCCTTACAGTTTGCAACTTGGCTTTTCCGATGCTTACAAAGCATCAGGTTTTTGTTGGCTCAGAGGGAGACCTGGCTGCAGGCTTCTGTTCCATGCACTAAATGCCTAAATGTCTAATAGTTGCTAGACTCACAGAGGTGCTATGATGTCATGGGCCTGCTTTGCCTAAGACTAGTTTTGTGACTTTGGAGATGCCCTCACTTCTCTGACCCTCGATCTTTCCATTTCTAAAATCAGGGGGAAAAATTGCTTTTTCTTATTACAACAGCTTTATTGAGCTATAACTCACACACCATAAAATTTACCCTTTTAAAAAGCATATAGTTCAGCACTTTTTAGTATCATCACAGAGTTGTGCAACCATCACCACTAATTTTAGAATATTTTCTTCAACCCAAAAAGAAACTGAACCATTTTAGCAATCAATCACATCTTTCCCTCCCCCTGGGCCCTGGCGACTGCTAACTTACTGTCTGCCTCTATGGATTTGCCTATTCTAGACATTTCATATGAATAGAATCATATGCCCTTTTTTGTTTGGCCCCTTTCACTTAGTACATTTTCAAAGTTCATCCATGTTGTAGCAGGTATAAATACTTCATTCCTTTTTACAACCAAGTAATATTCCACTGTGTGGTGGTATCACATTTTGTTTAATCATCTGTGGATGGACATTTGGATTATTTCCACTTTTTGACTTTTATAAATGGTGTCTCTATAAACATTTATGTAAAAGTTTTTGTGTGGACATATGCTTTCATTTCCCCTGGATATATATTCTGGAGTGGAATTGCTGGGTCATACAGGAACTCTACAGGTAGCATTTTGAGGAACGGCCAGACTATTTTTGGCCGCACCATTTTATATTACCACTGGCAGTGCTGAGGACTCTAACTTCCCCACACCCTCATCCACACCTGTTACTGTCTGTCTTTTTATTTTAGCCTTCCTAGTAGGTTTGAAGTGTTTTCTTATTTAAGTATTATCATGTACAATATCCTATTAGTTTCAAGTGTACATCATAGTGATTTGATATTTTTGTATATTATGAAATGATCCCCACTATGAGTGTAGTTACCAACTGTCATCATGCAAAATTATTACGGTATCACTGCCTATACTCCCCATATGGTACATTACGTCCCATGACTTATTTATTTCATAATTGGGAGTTTGTACTTCCTCATTGCCTTCTTTATTTTTCCTATCCTCTCATTCACTCTCCGTCTCTGATAACCAACAGTTTGTTTACTATATCTATGAGACTGTTTCTATTTTTTTTTAATTTTTTAATTTTTTTTTTTTTTGCTTTTGTGCCTTTGTCAAAAGTCATATTTACATGAATTTATTTTTGGAATCTATTTATATCATCATTATTATTTTTTTTTACAAACAGTTTATTGTCAAATTGGTTTCCATATAACACCCAGTGCTCATCCCCACAAGTGCCTTCCTCCATGCCCATCTTCCCCCTCCCCCCCACACCCATCTGTCTTCAGTTTGTTTTTTAGATTCCACATATAAGTGACATCATATGGTATTTGTCTTTCTCTGACTTATTTCACTTAGCATAATACTCTCTAGCTCCATCCATGTCATTGCAAATGGCAAGATTTCATTCTTATTTATGGCTCAGTATACTCCATTGTATGTATATATGCACTGCATCTTCTTTATCCATTCTTTAGTCAGTAGACACTTGGGCTGTTTCCATAATTTGGCTATTGTAGATGATGTCACCATAAACATTGGGGTGCATGTGTCCCTTTGAATCAGCACTTTTGCATTATTTGAATAAATATCTAGAAGGGTAATTTCTGGGTCGTGGGATAGTTCTATTTTAACTTTCTGGAGAACTTCGATTCTGTTTTTCAGAGTAGCTGCACAAGTTTGCATTCCCACCAATAGTTTACAAGGATTTGCTTTTCTCTGCTTCTTCACCAATATTGGTTGTTTCCTGTGTTATTACTTTCAGCCACTCTGACAGGTTTGAGATGATATCTTATTGTAGTTTTGATTTGTATTTCCCTGATGGTGAGTGATGTTGAGCCTCTTTTCATGTGTCTGCTGGCAGTTTGTTATTTGTTCTTTGGAAAAATGTCTATTCCTATCTTCTGCCCATTTTTTAACTTGATACAATTATTTTCTTCATTTCTCTTTTGGAGTGCTCATTATTGTGTATAGCAACACAGCCAATTTCTGTATGTTAAGTTTGTATCCTGTGACTCATTGAGTTTGTGTATCAACTCTAGTAGCTTTCTGGTGGGATCTTCAGGGTTTTCTACATAGAGTGTCATGTCATCTGCAAATGGTGAAAGTTCTACCTCTTCCGTTCTAAATTTGATAACTTTTATTTCTTGCCTAATTGTTGTGACTAAAATGTCCAAACTATGTTGGATAAAAGTGGCAACCATGAGCATCTTTGTCTTGCTTCTGATCTTAGAGGAAAGGCTTTCAGCTTTTCACCATTGAGGATGATATTAGCTGTGTTTGTTGTAGGTAGTCTTTAGGTTGAGGTACATTCCTTTTTTTTTTTTCTTAAGTTTATTTATTTATTTACTTATTTAGAGAGAGAACAAGTGGGAAGGGGCAGAGAGACAGAGTGAGAGAGAATCCCAAGCAGACCCCACACTGTGAGTGCAAATCCCAATGTGGAGCTCAAACTCACCAACTACAAGATTGTGACCTGATCCAAAAATCAAGAGTTAGACATTTAACCAATTGAGTGACCCAGGCCCCCCTACATTCCTTCTATACCCACTTTGTTGAGAGTTTTTATCATAAATGGATGCTAAATTTTGTCAAATGCTTTTTCTGCATCTATTAGGATAAACATATAGTTTTTATTCTTTGTTTTGTTCATGTGGTGTGTCATGTTGATTAAGTTGCAGATGTTGAACCACTCTTGAATTGCTGGAATAAATCCCACGTGATTGTAGTGTGTGATCTTTATAATGTATTGTTGAATTACTAATATTTTGTTGAGTATTTTTACATCTATATTCATTAGGGATATCGGCCTATAATTTTTTGTTGTGTTTTTTTCAGGTTTTGATAAAACTGGTCTCATGAAATGAGTTTAGAAGTGCTCCTTCCTCATCAATTTTTTGAAATAATTTGAGAAGGACAGGTACTAACTACTTTAAATGTTTGGTGAATTCATCTATCTGGCCCTGGACTTTTGGTTTTTGAGAAGTTTTTAAACTGATATTTCAATTTCATTGCTTGTAATCAGTGTTTTCAGATTTCCTGTTTCTTTGTAATTCAGTATTGGAAAGCTGTGTGTTTCTAGAAATTTATCCATTTCTTCTAGGCTTTGCAATTTGTTGGTATATAATTATTCATAATAATATGAATTTTTTATCAAGTATCTGTTGTAACTTCTATTTCATTTTTTATTTTACTTATTTGGGAACTTTTGCTTTCTTTTCTTGTTGAGTCTGCCTAAAGGTTCATCATTTTCTTTTTATTTTTTCAAAGGACTATTTTTAGTTTCACTGATTATTTTTTTAGTCTCTATTTCATTTATTTCTGTTAAAATCTTTATTATTTTCTCCCTTCTAACTTTGGGTCTTGTTTCTTTGTTTTTGTTTAATTCTTTCAGGTGTAAATTTATATTTTTTGAGATTTTACTGGCTTCTTGAAGTGGGCCTATGTCACTATAACTTTTCCTCTTTGAATTGTTTTTGCTGTGTCCCATAGATCTTGGAAAATTGTGTTTCCATTTTCATTTGCTTCAAGGTCTTTTTGACCTTCTTGACCTTCAAGATTTTGATCTTTGATTTCTTCATTGAACCATTGTTTGTTTAGAGGTATATTGTTTAGACTTCACACGTTTGTGTTTTTTTCTAGTTTTCATCTTGTAATTGACTTCTAGTTTCATACCATTGTGGCCAAAGAAGATCCTTGATATAATTTCAGTTCCTGTGTGTTTATTGAGACTTGTTCTGTGTTCTAATGTGTGAGCGGTCCTGGAGAATATTTCATGTGCATATGAAAAGAATGTGTGTTCTGCAGTTTTTGGATGAAATGTTCTGTATATATTAAGTTCCTATAGTTTAACACATCATTTAAAGCTAATGTGTCCTTATTAATTTTACATCTGAATGACTTATCCATTGATGTAAGTGGAGTATTTAAGTTCCCCAATATTTTTGTGTTACAGTCAATTTCTCCCTTTATGTCTGTTAATATCTGCTTTATACATTTCAGTGCTCTTAGTTTGGGAGCATAAATATGTATGAATGTTATATTTCCTAATTTGCATGTAGAAATATGTATAAATGTTACATCCTCTTCTTGGACTGACTCCTTTGTCATTATGTAATACCCTTCTTTGTCTTGTTACAGTCTTTTAAAGTCTGATATTATTTGATATGAATATTGTTACTTCAGGTTTCTTTTTGTTTCCATTTGCTAGAGTATTCTTTTCTCCCCTTCACTTTCAGTCTAAATGTGTCTCTAGACCTGAAACCAGTCTGTTACAGGCAGCATAGAAATAGGCCTGGGCTTTTTTAATCCATTCAACCATCCTATGCCTTTTGATTGCAGCATTTAGTTCATTTAGCTTTAAAAAAATTATTGATAGATATACATTTATTGCCATTGTGTTCATTATTTTTTGGTTGTTTTTGTAGTTCTTTGTTCCTCCCTTCTTCTTCTCGTTCCTTCTTTTGTGGTTTGATGGTTTCTTTAGTGTTATGTTTAAGTTCCTTTCTCTTTATTTTTGTGTCTTTATTATAGATAATTGGTTTGTGGTTATCACAAGGTTCATGTATATTGACCTATATACATATGGCTGTCTATTTTAAGCTAATAGTTATTTTAAGCTGATAGTCATTTAAATTCAAATACATTCAAAAAGTAGGAAGCCCTTCATGAATTTGTATGTGATCCTTGTGCAAGGGTCATGCTAATCTTCTCCGTATCATTCCAATTCCAAAGTAAGAAATTGATCAGTGATTGTCAAAATGAAAACCCAGAGTGAAAAGTACATTTTATTACAGGACCCAATATAAATTTCATTTATATTTTAATTTAATAATTATAATATGTACATGAAGCAACTGAGGTGCAATATTTTATAAAACAGTATTTACCCTTATTATCTGCAATATATTTCTTCTTTTCTCTCTCTTTATTGCTGGTGGTGACTCATTATGTTAATTTCATGACATGCTAAGTGGAGTTATAACCCATAGCTTAAAATATCTGATCTAAATCATTAATTCATTCAACAGATATTTATACAACACCAACATGTGCCAGGCGGCCAGGTATTGTTCTAAGTTCACAGAAAATTAAACAGACAAAAATCTTTGTCCTTATAGAGCTTACAATCTGGAAGTAAGATTATATATATAATATATGTTATGTATGATATATCTCCATAAACTATATGGCATGTCAGAAGGTGTAGCAGAAGGTGCCCCACCCAGAACCTGGAATATCATATCATATCATTTTGGTGTGCTAGCTCTTATTCCAGGGGCCAAGATCTGTATGTCTTTGCTTTGAGACTTTTTCCAAAGTCACAGAAGACTTATTTGCCTACCTTGGGTAGAAGCAGAAATTAACACTCCCTCCCCAAGAAGCCTACTGCCAATGACTAAAGGAAGTTGGTATAAAAGTGCCCCAGCTTCTTCTCCACCTGAATGGCATAATTCTGAAGCATATCCCAAGAAACCACTTATACTTGGATTCTTGGCAAAAAGTCTACTTCTGAGGTGACTCAAACTATGAAAGAAGATGATACATGATACGATAAAAAAAATAAATAGGAAAAGAGGTTAGAGGGTGATAGAGGGTGATTTTAAATGGGGTGATCTGGGAAGGCCTCACTGATAAGAAATAAGTGATATTTGATGACAAGCCTAAAGGCAGTAGGAGAGAAAGATATGTGGATATGGAAAAGAGAGAATGTCCCACACAAGAGGAACAGCAAGTGTAAAGATCCAAAAGCAAGAGTGAGTAGACCAGTGCAATAGGCTAAATGTCTGCATCCTCCAAATACATATGTTGAAGCCCTAATTTTCAATGTGATGGTATCTGGAGGTGGGCCTCTGGGAGGTAAATAGATTTAAATGAGGACATGAGACTGTATCCAATGATATTAGTGCCTTTATAACTAGATGAAGGGAGCCAGCACTCTTTCTGTCATGTAGGGATCCATCTATGGAAGGCAGCCATCCATGAACAAAGAGGAGAGCTCTCACTGGAACCCAACCATGCGGATGCCCTGATCTCAGATGTCCAGAACCAGGAGAAATAAATGGCTGTTTAAGCCACCCAGTCTATGACATTCTCTTAGAGCTGCCTTAAATGCCTAAGACAACCAGAGGAATGATACCAGGAAAAGATGGGAGATTCATGGGAGAGGTCAGAGACAGTAGAAGCATCTCTAAGAAGACACTTTTAACTTCACCATTTTGTTTTTCAACCATTGAAAACCGATTGAGGGTTGTAACATCTGGAAACCTGATTCAAAAGTATACCATGTTACTTAAAGTCAGGAAAATGTGATAATATGTGATAATAGCAGGCGAAGAAGCTGAAAGAGGCATCAGGGGTTGTGTAGGAACATTTCAAAACTTCTAGCAACACTCATGTATGTTTTTGTAATAGGCTTTCTAAAAATAAAAACTAAAATAAGCATTTTATATTGACTTGTGTGGCTTCCCATTATTAATTAAATCTTATTACCAGGCTCCAGCGGTGCCCTGGGAGCTTTCACATTTCCAGTCATTAATTGATCTGAACTTTTTACTCGGTGGCTTATGAACAATGCAACTGTCCTTTGGTATTAATATACTCATCTAAAAAATGGGCCCATCAGCTTTGACCACCACTGACACCATCATACCTGTTTGGTAAGCACTCATCCATTCCTTTAAAGGAAGAAGAAAGGTCAAAAGAGCAGTGAGAGAATAAAGAGGGTGGAGAAATAATTTTGGGGTTGTTATGGGAAGAAAGAACTACGTTTCTACAGTCACATTTTTAGAGAAGGGTATTCCTTTTATGCTAATTCAGAGAACCCATCTTTACTTAAACTCATTTGGTGATGGAATCCTCACTGCTTCACAAAAAGATAATTCTAATTCTCAGGCCCTATTGATTTTATATTAAAAGTTCTCCATTACTTTGAATTAAATTCCAAAGAACTTTCTAAGCACTCCAAAGAAGTATCTCTTTCATGTGACAATTCTTTATAAGATTGAAAAACCAACTCACTTGCCTCATTTTTTCTCTGCCAAGCATCATCAGATCTCTAGGACATTCCACATGTGCTTGCAAGCACTTGAACATAACTTAGAAGACTGACTTGTCAACAATTATATTAATCATAAATGTACTGCACACCCGATCCTCTTCTAAGTGCTTTAACTTCAATTACTTTAATACTCAAGCAGTCCTATGAGGTAGGTACAATTACTATTCCTATATTATAGATAAGGACAATATGAAACATAGAAGTTAAATAATTTTCCTAATTACACATAATCAATAAGTAGTGGACCCAGACACTCGAACTTGCTAGTTTGACTCCGGAGCTTATGTTATTCACTATCATTCTGTTTTACCACCTGTCAGAAGTTCATAAATAACAGAAGTAAAACCAAAGAATCACTGAAGTAGTACTTAGTACAAGTTAATTGTGCACACACCAAAAAGACAATTTGCAAACCAGGAGCACTCCAGCCAAAATGTGGAAGGAGGCTCAAGGGTGTATTGTTATAAAGAGGCTTGTATCATGAGGAAACAGTGATTTTATTCTTCAGAGTGATTGGTTATAATATTAGAATTTTCTTAAATAATGAGGAACTGATCAATGGTTACCTCATATCAACCTTGAGAAACAATTTAAATTTTGCTTGTGATTTTTAGAAACACAAGCAAAAAATGACCCAGGTCAGATATAAGCCAAATTAAGTTTTGTTTGTATGACTTAACTGGTTTTTTCTGCTCAAGGAATTTTCAAGGTAAGTATCTGGTTTTTTTTTTAATTTCGACACACCTATCCACTAACAAACCCATGGTTAGTTAGTATGAGTCCAGACTAAGACTGGGGCCTTCTGGGGCCAATGCTCTTTTAACCATGTCACATTATCCTGAGTGTGGATGGAATGCCCTTGGGACAAAGTAGGGGGGTTCAAGGGAGGGAGAACTGAGTATAGAATTCCCAAACCCGAATCCCCAGAATAACTGGGGAAGTCAAGTTTTCACTTGTCTTACCAAAAATAACCTTCCCTATTTCTAAATTTAGTCAGAAAAATGCACAATGGCAAAGGCAAATTTGCTCTAGAAAAGACTTCTAAGTTTCTCCCTAATTCCCACACCTTGGGCCCCAGTGAAGACAAAGATCAGGGAAGTCTTCACTTCAAACCAGGAAGGAAGCAGTGGCCTCCAGCCACAGAGCCTTGTCACCTGAGGCTGTTGAGATGGTGAAAATTCCGTGGTGAAAGCTTCCTTTGTGTTTTATTTTCCTTCTTCCCCAAATTGCTGAGAGGTGGAGTAAGGAGAAAAGCATGGACTCAGCTTATAAAGCTGACTCTGAAAGATTTCATCAAGAAAGTGAACTCTCAGGAAGGGCTCATGAAGCAAAATCTCTGAGAAAGAAACCAAGGAAGGACACAGAAATAATGATTATCAATAGTATTATCTTACAGCAGCAACAGGACTATTTAATATGAATGTCAGCTCATGTCATGCTGCTCAGTGCTTCCATTGCTTCCCTCCTTCCTCCCAAGAGGAGACATTTCAGAAAAGCACTGCATAGTCCTCATTCAGAATTCTGCTAAAGTTGTGTTATCAAAGGAGCTCATCTTGACTCTGACTTAATTCAAACTCTCCCTATCTCACTTCTCTGCTTTGTTTTATCTCTTAGCATATACCACGACCTGACATGTGGATTATTTGTTTACAGTCTCTTCTCCCCCAAGGTCCAGAATATAATGCCAGGGAAGACATCTCAGACTGAGTCTAATTTTTTTCCTGCTATAATCCAGCATATAAAACTGAAACTGATAATTGTCGATGGATGGATGGATGAATGAATGAAAAAAAAATGAATGAACATGGGTGCCTGAGTGGCTCAGTCAGTTAAGCCTCAGACTTCAGCTCAGGTCATGGTCTCAAGGTTGGTGAGTTCGAACCCCTCCGCATTGGGCTCTCTAATATCAGCACAGATCCTGCCTCACATCCTCTCTCTCTCTCTCTCTCTCTCTGTCTCTCTCTGTCTCTCAAAAATAAATAAACATTAAAAAAAATGAATGAATGAAACTGGGAGAAAAGAAAGAAAGCACATAGGTAATGATAGTAATGAAAAGATGAATAATTTCAATAGGAAGGAGACCTGAAAAATGAGGTTTGTAACCCAAATATGGACAGGAAGATGGGGCAAGATGAGAGGAACTGATAAATCCTCAGTGCTTAAAAAAGTAAGAACGTTCATCTTATCTGCAAAACCAACCGAAGGCCTATTTTAATAGCTTTTTCTCTCTGGTCTCACATACACAAAAATGATTCTGATAGCTTTTATTTAGTGAGCCAGACATTTGATCTGTATTAGTTCCAGATCTAATGACCCTGAGTAATTAATTATTATCCCTACCTCGCAGATGAAGAAAGTGGAGGCAAAAAGTTAGGCAATTTATTCACAATAGCCAAAAGTTGAACACCACCCAAATGGCTATCAATGAATCAGTGGATAAATAAAAGGTATGTATATCCTTAACATAGAATATTATCCAGCCATAAAAAAGAAAGAAATATTGATACATGCTATGACATGGATAAACCAAAAAAAAAAAAAAAGGAATGTACTATGTGAAAGAAGCAAGGCACAAAAAGTTACACACTGTATAATTCCATTAATATGAAATAACCAGAATAAGTAAATCTATAGAAACAGAAAGCAGATTGGTTGCCAAGGACTGAGAGGAGGATAGGGAGTGACTGCTCAGTGGCTGCATCTGGCTTCTCCTTTGGGGGTGATAAAAAGGTTTTGGAACTACATATATGTGACAGTTGTACAACATTGTGAATAAAATAAATGCCATTGTATTGTACACTCTAAGACAGTTAATTTTATGTTCACCTCAATAATTAAATTAAATTAAATTAATTACATTAATGCCTTAGCAATTTGCACAGTGTTAAAGTGAGTTTCTCAAGCTTAAGTAAAGAGCACAAAACAACGATAAGAAAGGATATGAAAGAGTGAAACTCACTAGTGAAAGTAAATATAAGATAAATACACAAAACTGTAATACCGTAATGGTGGTATGTAAATCATTTTTTATTTTAATATAAAGTTTTAGGGCTAGTATTAAGAACAACTATAACCATATAACTATAAATATTTGATAATGGATACACAAAATAAAAAGAGGTAAATTGTCACATTAATAGCATATGAGGGAAGAGGTCAAACTGTAGAGTTTTTATGTACTATGGAAATAATGTTGTCATTAGCTCAAAATAGACTTGTAAGTATAAAATGTCTTATATAAGTTTCATGGTTACCAAAAATAGAATACCAATAAGAGATAAACAAGGAAAAATAACACATATTAGTAAAAAACAATCAACAACATACAAACGGAAGAAAGCAAGAGAGGAAACGAGGGACAAAAGAATAAGAGAGATAAAAAACCATTAGCAAAATGTCAATAGTAAATTCTTCCATATTATAATTTTTCCAACATAAATGGATTAAACTCAACAATCAAAAGAATGCTGAATTAATTTTTAAAAAGAACCAACGATATGCTGTCTACAAAAGACTCATTTTAGATTTAAGGACAAATAAAGCTAAAAGTGAAAGGATGATAAAGATATCACACAACTGGTAAAAAAAAAAAAGAAAAGAAAAGCAGAGATGGCCATACTTAAATCAGACAACAAAAACTTATGGGATCCATCAAAAGGGAAACTAGCAGGGAAGGTTATAGTGACAAACAGCTGCATTACAAACTAAGAAAGATTGAAAACCAAAACTCAACCTTTAACCTGAAGGAACTGGAAAAAAAAAAGAAAAGAAACAAAACACAAAGCCCAAAGTTAGCAGAAGAAATAAATAATAGAAATTAGAGAAGAAATTAATGAAATAGAGAACAGAAGAAAAACAGAAAGAAAAAAAAACAACAAAATGGAATTGCTTTAAAAAAAAAGATAAACAAAACAGAAAAATCTTTAGCTAGACTAAGGGGAAACAAAAGAGGAGAGTCAAATAAATAAGAGGAAATATTATACCTGACATCAGAGAAGTAGAAAGGATCATAAGAAATGACACAAGAGAACCCTTGTGTGCTGTTGGTAGGAATGTAAAATAGTATAGTTGTTGTGGAAAATAGTATGGAGGTTCCTCAAAAAACTGAAAATAGAACTAACATATGATCCAGGCATCCCACTTTGGGTATATATTCCCAAAACTGGTTACCAGGATCTTTTTTTTTTTTTTCATTTTTATTTATTTATTTTTGAGATAGAGAAAGAGAGAGCAAATATGGGGGTGGGGGGACAGAGAGAGAGGGAGACACAGAATCCAAAGAAGGCTGTCAGCACAGAGCCTGACACAGGGCTCAAACCCACGAACTGTGAGATCATGACCTGAGGTGACGTTAGCCACTTAACCGACTGAGCCACCCAGGAACCCCCATAACAGGATCTTGAAGAGATATCTGCACTCTCATGTTCACTGCAGCATTAGTCACAGTAGCCAAGACATGGAAACAACCTTAGTATCCAAGGATGGATGAATGGACATGTACATACAGTGGGATGTTATTCAGCCTTGAAAACTGGAAATCCTGCCTTGTGGGAGAACATGGATGAACCTAGAGGCCATGATGCTAATGACATAAGCCAGTTTCAGAAGGACACATACTGCATGATTCTACTTATAACAGGTACCTAAAGTAGCCAAACTCAGGGTGCCTGGGTGGCTCAGTCACTGAGTGTCTGACTCTTGATTTCTTCTCAGGTCACGATCCCAGGGTTATGGGATCGAGCCCCGTGTCAGGCTTCACACTCAGCACAGAGTGCTGAAGTCTGCTTGGGATTCTCTCTTTCTCTCCCTCTGCCCCTCTCCCCTGCTCGAACACATGCACTCTCTCTCTCACTTGTTCTCTCTCTCTCTAATTAATTAATTGACAATAAAGAAAATAGCCAAATTCATAGAAGCAGTTAATAGAATGGTAGTTTCCAGGGGCTGGAGGGAGAAGAAAACGGGAAGTCATTCTTTAACGGGTGTAACAGTTACGCAACAGGAATAAGTTCTAGGAGATCTGCTGTGCAACGCTGGGTCTATGATTAACACTATTGTATAGTACACTTAAAATTTTGTTAGGAGGGTAGATGCCATGTTAAGTGTTCTTACTACGGTTTAAAATAAAATAAACAAATATTCTCCATGTGTCAGAAACCTAATTGGAAATTTACCTGACAGTGTGTTCACAATCATATGATTTCTCAGTTTAACAATCTGAGAACTGGAATTTGTAACTTAAGACTGTCCTTACATCCTCCCCCATCCCTCCCTCAAAACACATACAAGATAGAAATGAAGAAAGCACATAGGTCAAAGTCATTTTTCCCCCGGTATACCAATTGGGCACTTTAGGAGGGACACTCACTTTACTCTCACTTGGGCTTTATGAAGTCTAACACTGAAGCAGCAGATCTTGTTAAAATACAGAGATAGATTTGGAAGGCAAAAAGCTCTAATAAGCTCCCAGGTGATGCCAAAGCAGCTAGTCTAAGGACCACACTTTGAGTAGCTAGATGCACATGCACTAGCCTAAAGAAACCCATGTAGCTATTGCAGAGACTAACGACCACTGTATTTTATTCAGCATGCTCAGTTTCTCTCTCTGAGTTTAGGAGACATAGATCCTTATCAGTCAACAGGCCAGCTCTCTTAGCATGTCCCTACTGCATGTCCACATGGAGAAAATTATTCCCATTCCCAGGTTCATAAAGGCTCATTGTAGTTAGCCTAACTGTTTATCCACTAATGAGAGTTTCCTTGGAAGGAAGGAAACATTGTCCAATAACAGTAGTGCTTCATATTTACACATGGTTTATAATTTACCAAGCACACTCAACACATGTCAGGTTATATCAGCCTCACAATGATCCTTAGAGGCAGAACAGAAGAGTATATTATAAGCCCATTTGATAGAAGCTAGCAGAGTGCCTTCAGAGTTGGAGCCATCAGGGAAAGCTTTTAGAAGGAAGTGATTTTGAATATGAAGATTAGAAATGTCTACAATTTCGAGCAGGTGAACACTGGGAGAAATAAAATTCCAAGAAGGAAAGATGGGATTCAAACACTATAAATATTTATTGAGCTACTACTCCAAAACCAATAAGATCAGCAGGAACAAAGATATTTTAACCTTATTATTCTGTGGGAAGTAGGTACCATTAAAGAATTTTAATTCAGGGAGTGATGTAGTCAGATCCAGCATGGGAGCATTTGGATTTCACACAAGCAAGGCTGGTGAGAATGAGACCATCCAGCCCGGCCAGGGGCCACTGAAGGGGAAGAAGTAAAAAGTGATGAAGGCATGAATTGAAGCAATAACAGTGGAACGGGATAAACAAGATATTTGTGGGGCGCCTGGGTGGCACAGTCAGTTAAACATCCGACTTCGGTTCAGATCATGATCTCACGGTTCGGTTCGTGTGTGTGAGCTCTGCATCAGGCTCTGTGCTGACAGCTCAGAGCCTGGAGCCTGCTTCAGATTCTGTCTCCCTCTCTCTTCCTGCCTCTCCCCTACTCCTGCTCTCTCTCTCTCTCTCTCTGTCTCTCAAAAAAATGAATAAACATTTTTTTAAAATTAAGAAAAAAATTGTGCCTAACTGGATGTAGACCGTGACAAAGGGACCAGTAACAGTCCAAGTTATCAGAAAAGATAAGGTTTTATATCTCAAGGACCATAAAAACGTACATGCCCTTTGACTTAATTATGTCTCACTGGGATTTTAGGCTAAGGAAATAAATCCCTCAAAAGCAAATTTTTTTCCACAAGTATGTTTATTATAGTATTAGTTATAACAGTAAAAATGTGGGAGTGCCTGGGGAGGCTCAGTTAGTTAAGCGTCCGACTTCAGCTCTGGCTGTGATCATGAATTCCCGCCCATCATTGTGCTCTTCACTGTCACTGCTTGGGATTCTCTCTCTCTCTCTCTCTCTCTCCCTCTCCCTCTCTCTGTCTCTCTCTCTCTCTCTGACCCTCCCACCAAAACAAATAAATAAACTTAAAAGGAACTAGGGAACAACTTAAAAGTTCATAATATGACATTATTAAGTAAATTATTGTGCAGTAAGAGTAAAATGACACTATGAGATTAAAGAAAAACTTTAAGGAATGTTCTTAAAAGACCTAAATAAACACAGAGATATATTTTCTGGGTGGAAGAATTAATGATTCAAGGATATAAACCTTTTTCAAATTAATAAATAAATGCAATATAATGCCAAGGAATTTTTTTAATTTGAACAAATTGATTCTAAAATTTTATGAAAAGAAACATGACATTTCTCAAGAAAATTTTAAAAGGAAAGATTTTGGTAAAGTAATTGCATTAATCAGCATTATAATATACTATTTTTACAATACAGTTATAAAAATTGTGCATTACTGGCTTGCAAATAGGCATGTCAAACAAAACAGAGTAGTGCCAGAATAAATAACAATACATTTGTAAATGTAATGTATGATATTTATATTAGAAATCAGTGAAGAAATCATGCATTTTTCCATAAAGGGTAATTGGTTAATCGACTATGCATTCAGAAGAAAATTAATCTAACATTTATCATATTTATACATAAAAATACATTCTTATACTTAAATGTAATTTACATATCATATTTAATATACTGATATGTTAATATATTAATATCTTACCTGAATATAATATAATTTAAGTATATTATAATTGAATATTAATTATATATTATATTTAGCAAATAGCAATATTTATAATGTATTTATAATATTTATAAATATAAAATGTTATATATTTAATATCTGTAACATTTAAAAACAATTCCTAGGATAAAGATCTATTTTTTAAAAACTAACAGTATGAGAAGCAAAGAAGCAAAACAGAAAAGCTAAAGCCTTAATAGAATATAACTGACAGATTTGACTAGTTGAAACTCAAAGCTTACATGCAGTGAAATCGTCCGTAAACAAACTTAAGGGAAACAGGACAGGCACAGAGAAATTTCACAAGGTGTTAACATGTATAATAGTAACAGAGATCTCAAAGATTAATTTTTAAAAAGACAAACATACCAGAAGAAAAATAGGCATAGACTTGAACAGCCACGGCATTAAGAGAAAAAATTCAAATAATACTAAACACATGTACTCAACCTCCCAAGAAGTCAGGAGACTGTGAACTAGAACAATAAAACATCATGTTTGCTTAACAGACTGACAAAAATTAGATTGATAAAGTTCAATGGTGGCAAGAATGTGAGAAAACATCCTTGGTAGGAGTGTATATTAGTGGGGGGGGGGGTGTATTGTTAAATACTTGGGGAATAATTACCTACTGTATGACTCACTAATCTCACTTCTAGGACTTTCTTCCATAACATTTTTGGAGAGCAACTTGGCAGTGATCTATCAATAGTATAGTTCTCATTCTCTTTGACCCAACAATGCCATTTCTAAATATTTATCCTAAGGTACTGCAAAGATAATCATGGCAGGAATTTTTACAGTAAAATGTTGAAATTACCAAAGATCTAACAATGGAAGAATGGTAGAATAAGTTACAGACTAGACAGCCATTTAAAAAAATGAGTTACCTTGGGGCGCCTGGGTGGCTGAGTCAGTTGAGCATCCAACTCTTGATTTTGGCTCAAGTCATGATCCCAGAGTCAGGAGATTGAGCCCCATGTTGGGCTCTGCACTGAGTGTAGAGACTGCTGGGGATTCTCTCTCTTCCTCTGCCCCTCTCCCCTGCTCATATTCTCTCTCTCTCTCTCTAAAATAAAAAAAATATATTAAAAAATGAGTTAAATCCATAACTAGTAACCTAGGATATATAATTGCACTGAGCTTAAAGACAAGTCATAGAAATTATTATATTTTTCTTTGAAAAATATTTGCATGTGCATATAATGACATGAATATATACGTATAGGAAAAGCATAGATATGCACCAATCTGTTAATGGCGGTCACTTCCAGAGATGAGAACTGATGAAAGAAGAGGAGGGTGTGTGATTTGGGAAGGTTGTATTTGACTTTATAGGTATAGATTAAAATTTTTTTAACATTTATTTATTTTTGAAAGAAAGAGTATGAAAAGGGGAGGGGCAGAGAGAGAGGGAGACACAGAATCTGAAGCAGGCTTCAGGCTCTGAACTGTCAGCACAGAGCCCAACTTGGACTTGAACCCACAAATCCTGAGGTCATGACCTGAGCCAAAGTCAGACGCTTAACCGACTGAGCTACTCAGGCACACCTTAGATACAGACTTTTTTTTTTTTTAACAGTGCTGTGATGTGAGTGATTTTTTTACTCTTTTGGTATTTTTATCAGTTTTCTCTTTCTTTTTTATCACTTTTCTTTTCCTCTCCTTCTCCCTCTCCCCCTTCTTTCTTCTTCTTCTTCTCCCTCTCCCCCTTCTTCTTCTTTCTTCTTCTTCTTCTTCTTCTTCTTCTTCTTCTTCTTCTTCTTCTTCTTCTTCCTTCCTTCCTTCCTTCCTTCCTCTTCCTCTTCTTCCTCCTCTTCCTCCTCTTCTTCTTCTTCCTTCCTTCCTTCCTCTTCCTCTTCCTCCTCTTCTTCTTCTTCTTCCTTCCTTCCTTCCTTCCTCTTCCTCTTCCTCCTCTTCTTCTTCTTCTTCCTTCCTTCCTCTTCCTCTTCTTCCTCCTCTTCCTCCTCTTCTTCTTCTTCCTTCCTTCCTTCCTCTTCTTCCTCCTCTTCTTCTTCTTCTTCTTCCTTCCTTCCTTCCTCCCTCCTCCTCCTCTTCTTCTTCTTCTTCTTCTTCTTCCTTCCTTCCTTCCTCTCCTCTTCTTCCTCCTCTTCCTCCTCTTCTTCCTTCCTTCCTCTTCCTCTTCTTCTTCTTCTTCCTTCCTTCCTCTTCCTCTTCTTCCTCCTCCTCCTCCTCTTCTTCTTCTTCTTCCTTCCTTCCTCTTCCTCTTCCTCCTCCTCCTCCTCCTCTTCTTCCTTCCTTCCTCTTCCTCTTCTTCCTCCTCTTCCTCTCTTCTCTTCTTCCTTCCTTCCTTCCTCTTCCTCTTCTTCCTTCTTCTTCTTTCCTTCCTCTTCCTCTTCTTCCTCCTCTTCCTCCTCTCCTCCTCCTCTTCTCTTTCTTCTTCTTCTTCTCCTCCTCCTCCTCCTCCTCCTCCTCCTCCTCCTCCTCCTCTTCTTCTTCTTCTTCTTCTTCTTCTTCTTCTTCTTCCTCTTTCTTCTCCTTTTCCTTCTTCTTCCTCCTTTTTTTTGAGAAAAGAATATAGCCCTGAAGAAGAAAGATGAAGAATCAAAGTCAAAACCATTCCCATCCAGGAAGGAGGAGAAAGAAGAGAGGCGTGGCAAAAGGCAACACTGTGAAGTCAGAGACCAAAAGGGTCTGGGGAGAGGGCAAGGGGGCAAGAACCAAGGACTAACAGCTTCTAGTGGAGAAAGGGAGGGATGCAGAACAACGCAGACAGGCCAGGGAGGAGCAGATGATGAGAAGCCTCTGAGAACCTGGATGGAAGCCTGGATGCAAATGGGGATTAGGCAGCCGTTTCCCACCCTGCCTGTGCATCCCTGGAGAAACAGAGAAATCAGGACCTAAACCTCTTGAATTAGAGGCTCTTCAAGGGACACCACACAGAGCAGCTTCCAAGCACTCCTCAGACAACGGCGGTGTACAGCCAAGGCTAAGAACCACGACCGAAGGCGTTGAAAGCGTAATGAGTCAGGGAAGCTGAGGAGTGTAGTTCATTCTTTCATTACGTCTGACAGATGGAGAAAGGAGTGACTTAAATTACTGAAAGTTATTAGAACTTGGTAAAGTACCAAAAGGGTTACCAGCGTCAAGGAAGATCATGAGGATGTTGTAGGCTAAGATGAAGAAGTCCGTGAGCAGAAAAGATTAAATATTTGAGGAAGGTAGTAAAGAGGGAAAATGGAAAAAAAAAAGAGTTTAATGATTCTAGACTTTATTATTTGTCAGGCATTTTACACATGCTATCACCATTATTATTCCTTTTACTGGTGATTAATAACCACTCTTATTATTTTGAGGCATGTATTACTGCCTCCTATTTACAGCGAAGCAACCAAAGCTTAGGAAAGCCAAATGCATAACAAGGACTCAAACCCACACCAGAGACATTCAGCTATGGAGCAAGGACTTGGAGGCAGTGGGCAGGGATGGGCTCCAGGACCAGCTGGAGGAGTAGCTTGGAGGAAAGGAGGAACACACCCACTGAGACAGAGATGAGACAGAGACGAGTTAGAAGGGAGGAGGCCAAAAGGGACCAGAGCGCGTTAGTGTGGAGAGGAAGCAGCAGCGGTGGCAAAACAATTGTGGTGCAGAATGTAAAGAGACTGAGACTCACAGCCAACTTCCTTCATCATCTGAGTAAAGCTGAGACGAGGTGACTCACTGACTGTGAATGCCAGTGGCTTAGGGACAGTGCCTGTGTGCTGTACAATGAGCAGAAAGTCAGTCTTGCCCTTCTCTCCCAGTGGATGTGCATTAGTCACTCTACAACCAATCTCTCACCTGCTGGAAGCCATGAGCACAGGTGAGCTGAGCTGCTTGCCCCTGATTGGAAACCACAAGGAAGAAAATCAAGGTCCCTTATCTTCTGAGAGCTTACAGTCTGGAGTTACCTAGAGTGCTCTTTCTTCACCAGCTATTAAAATGGCCTCATGCCGGTCAGAGTGGCTAAAATGAACAAATCAGGAGACTCTAGATACTGGCGAGGATGCGGAGAAACCCTCCTACACTGTTGGTGGGAATGTAAACTGGTGCAGCCCCTCTGGAAAACAGTGTGGAGGTTCCTCAAAACATTAACACTAGAACTCCCCTATGACCCAGCAATAGCACTGCTAGGAATTTACCCAAGGGATACAGAAATGCTGATGCATAGGGGCACATGGACCCCAATGTTCATAGCAGCACTCTCCACAATAGCCAAATCATGGAATGAGTCTAAATGTCCATCAACTGATGAATGGATCAAGAAGATGTGGTTTATCTATACATGGAATACTACATGGCAATGAGAAAGAATGAAATCTGGCCATGTGTAGCAACGTGGATGGAACTCGAGGGTGTTATGCTGAGTGAAATAAGTCAGGCAGAGAGAACAGATACCACATGTTTTCACTTACAAGTGGAACAGGAGAAACATAACAGAGGACCATGGGGGAGGAGAAGGGGGAAAAATAGTGGGGGAGAGGGAGGGAGGCAAATCATGAAAGACTCTTGAATACTGAGAACAAACTGAGGGCTGATGGGGGTGGGGGAGAGGGAAAGGGGGGTGATGGGCATGGAGGAGGGCACTTGTTGGGATGAGCACTGGGTGTTATATGGAAACCAACTTGGCAATAAACTATGAAAGAAAAAAATAATAAAATAAAATGGTCTGACTAGAACAGCTCTGAGAACACAGAGTGATCCTTTGCCTTGCAAAGGTTCTACAGAAATATTTTGTCATGGAAGATCCTATGTCATCCACTGGTTTTGTAAATAAATAGGAGTTGCCTACTTTTATGGCCACCATGAGGGAATGTAAATGTACCTGGATGATCACAGGAAGCATGTGAAGGCTGTGCCTGAAAGATACATCTCCCCCTAAACTCCCAGTAAGGACCAGATGGAGTCTATGGCCCTGTTGTTGAACAGGAAGCATCCGGAGATTGTACCTATGCAGGTGCATCTGGACTTTCAGTCCAAAGGAATCACCGAAGCATTCTAGAGTTTTCAACGTCTTCGTGAGACCTGGGAAGTGGCTGCCAATGACTATCGTTTGTCAGTTATCCAGAGTGGCAGTAAAAGTGGCATCAAAGGGGGAAATCCCAGTGTTCCAATAACTTTGTTTTTGAAACTCAGCAGCCTTTGGTTAAAATATCTCTTTGGTACCCCTCTGGGTTATAAAACAATCAGGTGCAGTATTAATTAACGGCATAAAAGAGACATTAGTAACTTACTAAACGAGAGATAACGATTTGATTCAGGCAGTTACTATTTGTTTTGGTACTTTTTTGCAAGAGAAAAGGTGGCAGTTGTGCATGGTTTCGTTATTACCAAATAAAAAGACCCCATTAGAAAAAATAAACCCTACATTTGTGGAAAACAACAAAAGTGTGGCCCTACCACCACTTCTGGGTTCTACTCATGTGGTGGAAATTAAACCGCGCGCTGGAAGTTTCAGCTTTGGGGTATCAGAAAAGAAAGCAAAACCCTGCTTAGGTCACTGACTGTTTATTTTCTTTTGTCCCTTTCACTCTGACCCCTCCTTCTCACGGCAGAGGAGATTCAACTCCCTGGAGCACCCCCCTCGACTACTGCCAAGCTGCTGTTCCTCAGAAATAAAGGAAAGAAATTTGACATGGAGAGGCTCCACATCTTGGCTGCCAGGAGAAATTGCATCTTCGAGGTCATTCGGTTGTCATTACGAGGACAGTTGTTATTACTGTTTTGCCCGTGTATGTTCTCGTGCAGTCTCCGTGGAAGATGTGTGGCCCTGATCATGCAAAACCAATGTGGGATAATCAGTTATTTCTTCTCCACGTCTTTGCTGTTTTCCCGAGCCCCAACCCACCTCTCTCACCTTGTAAAACTGGCAGGCTCTGGACATTTTGCATGCTGAAGAAAATCACTGTTTTGCCTCCAGCAAGGAACATAAATGTTGCAACACTGACTCCTCCTCTCGTGAAGAAAGAGTGAACAAGTGCACCGAGTTGAGCTTCTCACAGAGCCACCGGACTGGGGACGGTGGCGCCCAGGCTGGGATCCTGAGACGCCTGTGCTTCCCCCCACCCCGCCCCCGCCCCCTTTCCGTCTTACTCGCTCTTCTCCCTCTGTCTGGATTTTACCGGCTGTTGGTGAAACAGCTTTACACCCATCGGCTCTCCATGCCCTCTTGCAGGAAGTGCTCACCGACTGAGAAAGCAGACTTTGCTCCGAGGCTAAAGTGAGTAGCCTGCGGCGGACGCGGGGGCTGCGGGTTCGAGGCCGGCGAGCGGGGAGGGCCGAGCGCTCGGCCCTGGGGCTGCGGGTTCGAGGCCCGCGTGCGGCACGGACTGCTGCTCGGAAAGTACCAGAACGCAGCCGGAGGCGCTAGCTGGGGCTGCTGCCCAGCGGCGGCCGCAGGTGCAGAGCCGGGGCTCCTCCGACCGCAGTCAGCATTGCTGGCCCCTCGGAGAGGAACCAAGAGTGCCCCTCCCCCTTACAACTGCACACATTCGGCTTCTTTTTAAGGCATCTTCAGATGCGCCCTGGAGAGTGAGTTTCGGCGTGTCTGTGCGATTCTCACCATGTACATTATTTTACTTCAAACTGAAAAGAAAAAACAGCGGGAAGGGGCTCGGGCAGGTGAGGTGATGCCCGCGGGCTCGCGGGGCCTCGGAGCGGCGGCGCAGCCTTCCGGGCAGCCGGCGGGGAAAGTTCGGGTGCCCCGCGCGGGCCCGGGAGGCGGGGCTCGGCCGCGCGGGCAGCGGGCGCCGGGGCAGGCGGGAGGCCCTGCAGCCCCGGAGGCGGCGGCGAGCGGGGCCCGCGGGGCGGGCGGGCGCGCGCGCTCCGGTCCCGGGGAGCCGGGCGCCGAGCGGGCCCAGCGGCGCGGGAGTGCCAGCTCTGGGGGCAGGAAACCGCCTGGTACTGACCTCTACCTGTATCCTGGGGAAGCCGCCCACGTCGTCCTCATGACTAGCAATGTAGCGTTTTCTATGACTGGACATGAAAACGGTTGCAAAGTAGTATTCTTAATCCGGAGGGATTCGTTTGTTTTCATTCATCAAGTTGACTGGCAAAGATTGCGCCCAGCCTCATGCTCCTTGGTCAGCGGAGTGCGCCTCTGGCTGTGCAAACTTGGGCAAGGCACTTGTGCTCTCTGGGCCTCTGGTTTCTTTGCAACATTTAGGGTAATTAATCATTCCATATACATACCGCATTAAACATTAGTGTGTGTGTACACGATGTATTTTTATCTATAATTATACAGGGTATATTAATATATATAGTATATATTATGTATTTTAATATATCATAACATATAGAATTATATATCCTATAATATTTTATATATAAAAATTGGGTAAGTGTATTGAATAGTGTAAGGAAGAGGCAGACGAAACTTAAAAAAATTTTTTAAGCAGATGAAATTTTTAATTTTAGTGGTTCTTAAAAGTTGAGAATCATGGGTCCTTTTGAGACTTATCCATGAGTTCTCCCCCAAGGGAAAAAAAATGTTCCCATGTACTATACATAAAGTTTTGCAAGCAGTCCCTCAAGGTTTGTGGACGCTCCGGGAAGACCCTTCCTTTCCTTCCTTTTGAGGACCTTTTGTATCAGGACAACCCGGCTAACCCTCTGCTGGGAGCTGGGCTGGCTACGGAAGTCATCCCCCGGTCCGGAGTCAGCCAGGCTGCTGAGGAGAAGGCAGTCTTGACACCAGTCAGCTCCTGGGCCGCTGTTTCCTAAAGGCTTCGCCAATCCCTGCCTCCTGGAGAGCCCTCCTCACAAACTCTTTTAATGACTTTCCTAAGGTGATGGTCCTCAGCCCTAGAGATTTCATCCCTACAAACGGCACTCGAAAGCCACCTGTTGAAGGTCACGGTCTGTCTCAGAGATAGTTTTCAGGTCCCCTAGCTGGATGCCAGACAGTGGAGCCAAAGGTTTGGTTTTTGTTGTTTTTTTTTTTCTTCCTTAGTTTATTGTCAAGTTGGTTTCCGTATAACAACACCCAATGCTCATCCCAACAAGTGCCCTCCTCCATGCCCATCACCCCCCTTCTGAAGGAAACAAGCGCTGTTTTCTCTCCAGTGCGTACTTGGAGTAGTGATGGTGTTATTTTGGAGCTTTGGACCTTCTTTTAAAGTACTAGGGACTCCTGTCTTGTGGGACCTGGGTCTTCCATTGGCAATGCCAGCAAGGTACAGTGGAAGACACATGGAGCTTTGGAGCCCAACAGACTTTAGATCTGGGCTCCCACATTACAAGTCACTGAACTACTCTAAGCCTCACTTTTCCCGTTTGTAAAATGGGGAACAATACTGCTTTTCTTGCACGGTTATTAGGAAAATGGAAAATGAGAAATGGAAATGCCTGGTGTATAGTCAGTAATGGACTGCTGTTATGAATATTGATGTGAGGTTAGAAGTAAGTGTTAAGTAGTTCCATGCTATTTCAGAGCAGCTTACTTTTTCTCCTACAGGGCTTAGGTCAGCAACAGAATGAGAAAAGTCACTTCTGGTCTAATTATTCTCAGGGATGAGCGGTGGGTTCAGAATACAGAGCTGGCTTTCCTGTTTCATCTTTGTCAAGCAGAGCACTCTGTGTTGCCATTAAATAACATGTGTCCAGACTTGTATGGATTCTCGACCCTTCCTCTTGTTTCTCTTTTGGCCTGCGATGGAAAGTGAAATGGTTATCTCTCTGCTCATAGTCACAAACACCTCAGCATGGAGACCAGAGCGATTTCACGGTCTCATCCGTCTCCAGATACCCAAGAAACTGTCTCTGTAAAGAGAAATGTCTCCACTGTCATTGTTCACAGTGTGGCTCAAATAGCCAATTCAGCGTATTCTCTCTGTATCTCTCCTCTTCTGTCTCTCTCTTAGTTACAGTTACTCCTGTAACTTAGCTACTCGTTAGTTGCAAGGAGCTGGACGACATAGAAATGTGGGAAAGAAATATCAGAATTTTAAAAGGCAATTGGATACCCTCATAGTAGCCCTTCCAAAGATCCATCAGTATATTCTGGCAAGACCTCCTCTCATCAAAGATGACAGCTTTGATACCTACTGTTCACTGAGCATCAAGGTGAACTAAGCACTTTTCTACATCACCTCAGTTAATCTCACAGCAACACTGCAGGGTATGAATTGTCACCTAAAGCTTTGCAAATACATTGAGGCTTATAAAAATTTACATTACTTGCCCAATCTGCAGAGCTGGTAAAAGGCAGAGCTGGGATCCAAGCCTGGGAGCCCTGGGCTTGGATCCCAGTTCTGCCTGACTTTGACATTCACTCTTTTCATACTAGGTAGTGTTGCCAAGCTCCCTGGCATCAGAAAATTGCATCATGCCAACTGGGTCCCAACCCAGTTCTTCTTTAGAACATTTAGGGTAGGAATAACCAAATCTTCTAGGTGACTGAAGTGGCATGAACATATACTTTCCATCAGATACATATTAACAAGCAGCAACAATAAAATCGTCTGTGAAGAATAATTTCCCCAACACTTTCCAGAGCCAGCTGTGAGACTCCAGTTAGGCAGAAGGTCTCCTGTGAGACCTTCAGGCTGGCTCTGGGCCACCAACTTTCTCAGCAACTCTTTTAGGTGAAAAAGAGCCCTAGAATTTTCATTCTCTGCTACTTTAAAAAGGAATAGGGTCACCCTTTTCAGTTACCTCCCTGCGTTAAGCATTTATTCATTCAACAAATACTTGCTGAGCTCTGAAAAAGACAAAGGTCCTGGCTCTAGTGGAGCTTCTGGGCTAGAGAGAGTGATAGATAAGAGACAGGTGAACAAATAAATAAGATAATTCCAGATATTGAGAAATGCTATGAAGAAAGTAAGGAGAGGCTGGGAGCGAAAGAGTCACAGGGCTTGGAAGCAACTTGAATTAGGGCAGCCAAGGAGATTTCCACAAAAAGGTAATTCTTGAACTTGAACTTGTATAATAAGAGGGAACCAGTCTGATGAAGGTCTGGGGAAGGGACTGCCTTAGCAGAAAAGTCTCCAGGGGAAGATCTGGAAGTGGAATAAATGAAGGAGTAGAGTGGCGCCTGAGTGGCTCAGTCAGTTAAGTGTCCTACATTTGGCTCTGGCTGAGGTCATGATCTTTTGATTTGTGGGAGCTGACAGCGCGGAGCCTGTTTGGGTTTCTCTCTCTGCCCCTCCCTTGCTCATGCTCTCTCTCTCTCTCAAAATAAATAAACATTAAAAAATGAAGCAGTAGAACCTCAGATAGAATGAGATGTTCCCTTAGAAATCAATATGGGTTTTATATAGGGGAAATTATTGATTGCCTATTGTACTCTTCTAGGCCATGCTGTGGACTTTATGCTTGTCTTATTTAACCTGACAGTCTGGCAAGTTAGTTATCTTTGTCTTGCTTTGGTAGTGGAAGAAACCAAGATTCACAGAAGGCAGGCAGCTAGCACAAAGTTACAAAGCTGGTATTCTGAATCCCGTAGTCTGTTTTGCTCGCACAGCACGTGGCTTTTGAGATCATCTCTTCCAGAAGATAGCAAGGAGCTAACAGAAGGAAAGTATCAAAAGTATATTAGGTGGCTAATTGATTTCTATCTGATGCCCTAAATTCCAGTTGGTGTGTCTAAACTTGCACCGTGGAATATAGTAGCACTAGCTACATGTGACGATTAGGTACTTAAAATGGGATTAGTCCAAATTGAGATGGCTGTAAGTATAAAATACACCCTAGATTTCTTTATTTTTAAGTTTTTTTTTTATTATTTTTTTATTATTTTTTTTTTTTAATGTTTTATTTATTTCTAGGAGAGATAGAGAGACAGCGTGAGCAGGGGAGGGTCAGAGAGAGAGGGAGTCACAGACTCTGAAACAGGCTCCAGGCTCTGAGCTGGCAGTCAGCACAGAGCCCGACGCGGGGCTCGAACCCACGAACCGTGAGATCATGACCTAAGCGGCTTAACCGACTAAGCCACCCAGGCGCCCCTTAAGTTTATTTTTATTTAATTTGAGAGAGAAAGGGGAGGGGGAGGAGCAGAGAGGAGGGAGAGAGAGAGAGGGAGACAGAATCCCAAGCTACTAGCACAGAGCCTGACGCAGGGCTTGAACTCACAAACCCTGACATCATGACCTGAACTGAAATCAAGAATCAGAGTTTAACTGCCTGAGCCATCCGGGAGCCCCTACACCCTAGATTTCAAAGACCTAATATCAAAAAAAACCCACCCTTATTGATTTTCGTATTGATTATATGTTAGAATGGTAATATTTGGATGCATTGGTTTAGATGGAATATATTATTAAAATTAATTTCATCTGTTTCCTTTTAGTTTTTTTTATATTTTCATTTAACAGTACTGGTATAGACGAATAAGTTGACAAATACACGATAGGAAATTTTTCTCCCTTCTTCCTAACGTAATTTTTTTCTCTCGTCTTGGCCCAGACTTCTCTCTTTCCCATCAGATAAATCTCAGGAAGCTTTCAAACATCCTATGAGCAAAGGGTCATTTTGCATATGGATTGAGATTTACCTTCAAATCACTTCTAAAGACAATGTCTTCGTCATTCTGGGAGTTTGTAAAGTCAGATCAGGAGACAGCTAGTTTTCATGTTTGTGTATGAAGTCCATCAAATAAGTCATGTCACTGGGGTAATACGTGTTTGTCCCTCTCTGTCCTCTTACTTTACAACAGCCTGAACAATACACAGTCCCGGTTTCCAGAAGGACTGCCCTGGCAACCTCACAGGCCATTTTGGTTTCTTTTGTCCATTAGCTAAAGTGGCCCTTGAATAGCATGTCAGCAAAAGAGAGATATGATTTGTTCCTGCAATTCGTGTATTCCAGAGGGAAAGCAGTCAGATTCTGAAGTTGTTAGAGGAAGGCTCTGGCCTGGGATATCAGAAGTCTGGGTTCTATTTTTGTCTTCTGGCCTGTCAGCCTCACCCTGCTTCCCCCAGCAATCCTGTAGGAAGCTCACAGTTCGTGAGATAATACCATAAAAAGTGCTTATGAAGAAACATGCCAAACAAGTGGGAACCATGGTTATCACTGATGACCTGAGGACCCTAGACATTCATCTGTGGGGAAGAGTTCACTGCCTGTAGACTGAGCAAAGCCCTGTACGGGTGTTCTTTCCGATATACAGAGAGCATCCGTTATGTTCATTTAAAGCCTAAATCTGAGGGAGAAACAACAGAAGCTGAGCACCCCTGAATTTTAGTGTATCTACATCAACAGCAACATCGAGTTTTCTGCATCTTCTAAGCCAAGAAGCCTGTATCTGACTCCATAAGGAAAATGACAGAACATAACAGGTCTTGCTCTGCATGAGCATGTTATCTTGCTGAGAAGATGGGCATAAACAGGAGACACCAGGAGCAGTGTCAGAGAACATTCTCCAAGTGTTACAGGAGTGAAACAGGGTTTGGAGATTCCAGAGGGCAGTGTGCCTGAGAAAGACCAGGTAAGAGATAGGCATCGAAGGACATAAAACTAGGCTACAGACAGAGTGGAGACGGAGAGAGAGGGCATTTCAAGTAAGGAAATATGCACAAGTAGTACAGCAAATGGAGACGTGCGGGGAGGGTTTGAGGATGTGAAAGGGAACTCTTAAAGTCACAGGGAAGCTTTTACAACATACTGATGCCTCAGTTGCAGCTCCAGACTTTTCATTTAATCATTTTAGGAATGAAGACTGGCTATCAATATAACTGTTTTTTTTAGCTCCCCAGAATATTCTGTTTTTTCTAATGGTTATTTATTTACTTTGAAAGAGGAACAGAATGTGTGTGTGTGTGAGCAGGGAAGGAGCAGAGGGAGGGAGGGAGGGAGAGGGGGGAGAGAGAGAGAACCCCAAGCAGGATCCACGCTATGAGCACGGAGCCACACTTGGGGCTTGAGCTCACGAACTTTGAGATGATGACCTGAGCCGAAACCAAGAGTCAGAAGCTTAACCCGACTGAGCCACTCAGGTACCCCTCCCCAGAGTATCCTAAAGTGAATATTCTGAGCTAGAGTTGAAAACCACTGAGCAAAAAACACAAGGTTTTTAGATCACAATCATGGGAAATAAGATTTAAAGGGCAATATTTTAAAGGGGATTAAATGGAGAACATGTGTGATCTTTACAGAAATTTTATATACATGTATATCTATCTCTGTGTGGTCTTTTTAAATCACAGGTAATTGCTGCTCCTACTGATCCTACCCATGGGGGTGTGGCTAAACGTTGTCTCTAGCTGTCCCTTCCCTTACTCTGTGTGTTTTTGCAGTGCCCCGTATTTAATCCTGGTTAAACAGTCGGTATCCCACAGCTGCTTGTCATACCCACAAGGCTTTGTATAAACATTGCAAAGGGCTTTATTATCATGCCCATTAATGCCCATAGTAGTTATTTTACAATAACCGGTAACCTTCCCTCACCTCTCCAACTTTACAAATTGGGAAATAGAATTTAATTACTTGCCTTGGGCCTTGAGGCCAACTGGCAGCAGCAGTGAAATTAGAATTCTCAGCCACTGAACTCCCCGTATCTGCTTTGGCTCCCAAAGTGAGTCTGCACAGTCTCCTGCTGCTGTTACAATACTCTGTCCTGGCAATGTTATTTCTTCAACGAATGAATCAGTGTTACAGATCAGTAGGTGAAAGATGACAGGTCGGCCTGAGCTGCAGTGCTGTGATGATGAGCAGCAGCAGGGCATAGGCAGCCATGGCAGTCCCTGGAGGCCCATCACTGCCATCTTGGAGTTTCTGTCCTGGTGGAAGTGTGGCCATGCGTATCACAGCTCTTGCATTCCTACCTCTGGGAAGGGAAGACTCCTTAAGCCCCAGGCCTCTTGGGCTATTCTAATTCCTCTCCTCTGAAGCTCCTGTTTTCTGAAAGAATATTGATCTTTTTATTACACACCTGAAAAGAAAGAGAAGAAAGCCCAGCAATTCTTACAGCTCCATTTTTAAATAATCCTTCATATGTTTTGGGAATTTGGGGTTGATTGCCAATAGTGAGGCCAGGAGGCCTTTATGAAAGGTAATGAGGAAAAGCTAGAGCCTTGACACTACAGTCTCTTCAGAACAAGAAGATGGATTACTTTTGCCCCATTCCCAAATGATTATGTTCTTCTGCTCTGTCTCCAAATCCATCCGTGACTGGAAAACAATTTCCAATATCTTCAGTTACCACAAAAATCAAGTCTCTGAAACAGTTGTCCTCACTGATTGCTCATGACAGTCATCTTGGGAGCTTTGAAAAATGCAGATGCCCAGGCCCCACCCATGGAACCGTGGACTCAAGAGTCTGGGAATGGAACCTGGGGATCAGCATTTATTCATAATTGTCCGGTGATTATAATGTGGATCAGTAAGAGCTGATCTTCCCTCTCAGCTAAGATCCAGATCTTAATTACTTATTTATATTTCTTTTTTGTCTTGTTTTAGGTCACATGACCCCAGAGAACCATCCAAACCGTATTTGTGTTGTCATTCTACTCTTTGGAAAACATGGTTTCTAACATAATATTAAGTTTTCTACTTATCGGGGCACCTGGTGGCTCAATCAGTTGAGCAACCGACCTCAGCTCAGGTCATGATCTCATGGTTTGTGGGTTCAAGCCCCGCATCAGGCTCTGTGGTGACAACTCAGGACCTGGAGCCTGGTTCAGATTCTGTGTCTCCCTCTCTCTCTGCCCTCCCCTGCTCTCGCTTGGTCCCTCCCTCCCTCTCTCTCTCTCTCTCTCAAAAAAAAAAGCATTAAAAATTATTTTTAAGTTTTCTACTTATCTAAACTAACTCCAAACTCAAAATGGCTTTGCATAGCCTCATGACTAAAATTTCTGTAAGTGCAATTTGGAACTCAGATTGCCAGAAGCTTGGTAATTATGAGATTAAAAGATAAAGGTTCAGGCTTTCTGCCGCCCATGTATTAAATTTCCCAATTGCTATGTTGATCTTTAGCAACACTTGCTTTCGTCTCTTAGCCATTTGAATGCCAATTAACTCCATTTCTGTTCACACCCTTATTAAAAATATAATTACAGCAGTACTCTCCAGGGACCGTCATTGCATAGACTTTACAAGGTGAATTGGCCAAGAACTAACTAGGTTGTGTAAAACCTTCTCAGCCCTGATGCAGAGGCTACCAGCGCCAGAGTAAGCTAGGTGAGTCATGAATTTTAGTTTGCAAAGAGGCGATTACAAGTCACCCAAATGTAGAAGAAAAAATACAGGATACACAAAATGGTTGTAGAATCAGTCTGAGAATAGTTATCCAGGGTCTAGTTAAGTCTGTGACTCCAGCCATTCTCAGAAGTTTATATTAATGCCAAAAAGCAACCAGTGTTTTTTAGTAGATTTGGAGGGCAGAGTAGAAAGGGAATGATGTACCATTGTACTTTTCTGTAGTGTTGAGGTTGTAGCATTAGCGGGAGAAATTGTGAAGGAAGTTGCAGAGAGAAGGGTGGACAAAGAACTGCTGGTAGCCAAGCATCACAGACATCCGTGGTTTTTTATTCCCTCAACTTTATGGAAGGCCCACTGTAGCCCAAAGCTGTTATATGACCTGGAGAGAGAGAGCGATGAAGTTCCTGCTCTCATGGAATTTGTAGTCCAGTGAGAGGAAATAGATATCCACATTAAGACACCAATAAATAAAATCTGTAAGTTGGTTGTGCTTTGGGGACAAATAAAGTGAGGCAAAGGGAGTAGAGTCTGAAGAAGCTGCTTTAAATAGAATTACAAGAGTTCTTCTCTCTGAAGTGGTGGCATTTGAGCTAACACATCAGTGTGAAAGCAACACAAAGTCAGGAGGAAAGAAAACCCAGCAGAAGGAACAGCAAGAGTAGAAGTCCTGAGGTTGGAAATGATTTGACCCATTCAGGAAGCAGAAAGGAGACGAGCATGGCTGGATCTCAGTGATGAAGAAGAGACAGACCATCTGGCAGGAAGCCAGCCCCAAGAGCGGAAGGTCATGGGATAGGGTTAGGATTTTAGGTGCTTCAAGGAAACCATTAGGAGCTTTTGAGCAGGGGAGTAATGTGTTCTACACTGCACTTTAGAGATCTCTCAGGCTTCCGTGTGGAGAACGGAGTATAGACTGGAAGCAGAGGGAGGTCATGACAGGTACCAAAGGAGGTAAGGATGGATCTGCTAAGGTGGGAGCTGTAGAGTAGAAGAAGGATTGGCTTCAGGGGGAAGTTCAGAGGTCAGGCCAGCGTGCCTTCCAGGTGGATAGGCCCGCAGCATCGATGACGGAGTTCCTCTTGTCTGACATCATTTTTCCTGCCCTCTCCTGACTCAGGCCATTGGTTTTGAACCAAAATGGAATAATATCGAATGTTATTTGGAAACGGTAGGGATTTTGACCTAACCTTATTTAGAAAAAAATCAAATTCCTGTCCATGGAGAAATTTGTTTGCTGCTTTCTACCTCATAACCATAAAAATTTCATCTCATCTCTCAAGAGTGTTTTGATGGGTTCTGTTGTTTTTGATTACTGTGCTTTCCGTAAGTGCTGGAAATGTCTCCTTCACATTGCTAAAGTTTATCTTTGTTTCTAAGTATTTTGACACTCTAGCTGCATTTACTGAATCCTTCATGCCGTCAGGCATTTATACATGGCTTCTTTGCAGTTGGTCAGTTTCTCCACGTAAATGCTGACATCATAATAGCAAGCAAATAATGAGCACTTATTACATCCAAGGCATTATTTTAAGAGTTTCACAACTAATCCTCCCAGTCACCTTTGAGTAAGTATCCTTATTATTATCATCATTTTATAAGTGAAGAAACTAAGGCAAAAATAAAGAGCTTAAGTCATGTGTCCATGCTCACACAGCTGGTAAGTTGCAAAGCCAGCGTTTGCACTGATGCCGGCTTAAGAGCTCCAGGTTCTCAGTGCTGCTTTCCTTCTGTCTCCTTTTCACTCTTTCCTGTATAACTGAAGCTGCTCCCTTCAGAATCAGACTTGTTTCTTCTCCATAAACCCCAAGGTACCACTAAGAGGCGCTTCAACAGCTTCCGCGAACAGTACTGGAGAAGCAGTGCCATCATTCAGAGGCTGGATGATTCAGCCCCTCTCCAGAAGGACCTCCGTCCAAACCGCCCGCCATCTGCCCAGGCGGGAGGGGAGCCACGCACCCTCCCAGAGAGCTGGCTGCACAAAGTTGCCAACACCAGAGGACTCTGAAATGCCCCCTCTTCTCACCTCCTCTACTGCCCACTGCTCAGTTCCTGTGTTGTGCCCACCTGTCTGTCTCTTCTCAAAAGACAGAAGAGATCAAAGTTTCTCAATATGCTGTGCAACAAATTCTGGTTCCTCTCCAGGGTCATCTGAAGCTGGCCTTTAGAAACGAAGGGCAGCAAAGGATCATTCAGTCACTTGTTATCACATTTTTTGCTTTAAAAATATTGTAGATTCTCTCCAGAGTTTCATTGTTAGATGTCAGATAATCGTGGGGAACATAGTAGTCCATACTGTTTTCTCTACCTTTCCCTGCATATCTGCTTCCAGAAAATTCTCTCAAGTTACTTAGTTTTCCAGTAATTTGTGTGAAAGTAACACATCTTCGTCCTTTCCTAATGGTAGTATCGTCAATGAATTTAGCAGAATTAAGGTTTATGCAAAGAAATGCATTAAAATTTCTTTAATTCCATTAAATCCAGCAGCAATTATTGTAGAGGCAATAGTTGTGATGATGCATCTTCTAGGCTGTGAGGCTTTTTTTGTTCCAATTGCCACAGGGTAATTTTCTATAAAAACTGACTGACATGCATTCATTGGAAGTGTTGAATTTATCTAATCAAATCATCAATCTGTTTAACTCTTTGGTTTTCAATAAAAATATTATTTTAAAATGTTATGCAATATATGTCAGGTATTTCTTATGGTTATATTAACTTCCAAATTCAAAACTATAAAGGAAAAAGAGAGCTATAGTTATAGTTGCATTAGACTTCTCGTCATATTTAAGTTAGGAAGATATCAGTGGACCATCAGTTAATTAAAGAAAGTTTGAAAACCATTTGAAGTCTTTGAATATCCTCCAGATAGCTCAGGACCCTAGAAATAGCTTAACTTAAAAAAAAACTCATCTTCGAACCAATAAGGTAATTCCTTCCTCTTTTGGAAAGGCTTGATGAAATGTTCAGCAAAATGTGACAGTGAATATTTGCCAGATGTAGATATCTCCTGCAACCAAGTCATTCAAATATCAGAGCAATGTGATAGCAGCTGTTCGATCATCAGGGTGACTCTGTCACTTTAGTCAGGGTTTGACTAGAAGAGTTTTACATTTCTTTTAGCAAACTTTTCTGACTTTACTTTTCAGAGGACATCACCAGAACCATAACACTGTTCAGATCTGTGACTTTTAAAATTGTCTTTATTTTTTGTGCACAGTTTAAAATTCAAGATACAAAAGACTGTTCATTGAAAAATACCTCTTCTCTCTCCTATTTCACAGCCACCCCTTGCCCCCATTGGCAATCACTCTTTCTAAATAATTGTCAAAAATACGCCATGCTTCAGCACTCTTAACAATAGCTAGACATGGAAAGAACCTAAGTGTCCATAAACAGACGAATGGATCAAGAAGATGTGGTTTATCTATACAATGGACTACTACATGGCAATGAGAAAGAATGAAATCTGGCCATGTGTAGCAACATGGATGGACCTTGAGGGTGTTATGCTGAGCAAAATAAGTCAGGCAGAGAAGGACAAATATCATATGTTTGCATGTATAGGAGGATTAGGAGGAACTTAACGGAGGACCATGGGGGAGAAGAAGGGGTCAAATGGTGGGGGAGAGGGAGGGAGGCAAACCATGAGAGACTCTTGAATGCTGAGAACAAACTGAGGACTCATGGGTGTGGGGGGAGGGGGGAGAAGGGCATGGAGGAGGACACTTGTGGGGATGAGCACTGGGTGTTATATGGAAACCAACTTGACAATAAACTTTGTAAAAAAAAAAAAACATATAAAGCCATAAATATATTTTTCTCAACTTACAGGCTTTATCTCCATTTAGAAGGCTCCTAAAGGCTGCTACTGAGTCCCTCCTGGGGCCCATAGACTTTCTCGCTTTAACCTCATATTGTTCATTAGATAATACGTTTTACAATAAAGCCTGGAAAATTAAAAAAAAAATAACGCCATGCTTTTATGAAAGTATACTATGTATATGGATGTGGGCTAGATGTCCTTTTTTGGGTTATTTCATAGCTGAGATGCTGTGACTCGGTGAAGCTATAGCCCACATTTGGTTGCTGACTTCCCAACCCACTAGGGCTGGTTCTACATGGGTACTGGAGCTTCCTGCCTAAACTCAAGTATATTATTCAGTGTGGCTAGTCAAGGATGAGCCGGTGTTTTTGGAGTAGGGTTCATATGACAAATATGGAGGAGATGAAATTATGTGAGATGCCCATGTATGGGTATTGGTAGGTATGTACTTTCAATGGCAATTTTGCAAATAATCCAGATGGAGTGGTTAAGTATCGGAGTGACAGTCACCCCTCTGTACCTTACTTTCTCGTCTCTACAATCAGCACACTAAATACATACATTCCACATTTGCCAAGAGAATAAGACAAGAGAAGTGTATGTAAAACACTTGGGACCAAGGAAATACGCCATTATAAGAGTTGTTATGAAAGAATGCATGACTTAGTGGGGAGACCAACAAATGTACTGTGGATGAGGCAAAATTCCAAGGACATGGACTTGATATTGAGTCTGAGCTTAGCATAACTTAATGAGCCTATAAAGTCCTCAAAAACTCTTCTATGCACAATTCAGTCCAACCATTTCCCTACCTTCTTGCACTCCATCAGCAGACCAACATGGTGCTTTTACTTGACAGCCTTTATAAAAGAATTTGCCTTCTCTGAATACAAAAGCAGTATATTCCTTCTTTCTACTGAATCTGCTTCAAAGTTGTGCCACTAGGAAGGATCCATGGAAAGTTTGCTAAACTTCTCTTGAGCCTCAGTCTCCTTATTTGCAAAAATGGAGAGGATAATGCCTACATTCCAGGACTGCTTTGAGGATGGAATACGATCATGGGTGAAAAACTCCTCATCTATGCTTGGCCCTCAAAACGAGCTTGCACCTTTCTCCTATGACCCCATGTATTCAAATAGCTGGAGCAGTCTGTCACATAGGGAGGAAAGGCTCAAGAATTATAATAATTTGTTGATTGGTGCTTTGTACACCCAGCCACAAATGGTATAGTTTCAGGGCCATTCTTCTAGCCAGATGCTTAACTGGAGAACATGAGCCTCTGGAACCCAAATCTGATAAGTATGCAGGAAAACTCCTCTAGAGAGGTGAAACTAAGAGACAAGCTAAATATACCTTCTCCAGTTGCCCTACATTTGATGCCAGCAGGCAAATCAGAGCCGGTTGGGTGGCGTGCAATTCCGAGAAATAAGGAAAGTGAAGAAGTACCTGTTCTTCCTCTGGGAAAGCCAAGGCAAATGGAAAAGCTCCGAAATCTATCGCCCCATTGCAAGCACAATGGGGACAGCTGGAGATGTGCTGCCAAAATCACGCGGCTGGTGAAAACACGACTTCCTGCTCATTCGTCTGATGGCTCTCAGACTGGACAAAGGCCTCAATGGCCAGGGGCTGCTCTCTGCAGGAACTGGGCTCCAGGCACCTCGGATTGAAAACCAGCCTAACAAAGCATATCTGTTTCCACTTGTGGGAGATGAAATGATATGGGTTTTGTGGAAAGTCAGACAATTAAAAAAGCAAAATGCCTGCCTGCCTTTGGTCAGCCACATGGACGAGGCCTCAGACTCAGTGGTTCTGTGCCACTCATTCTGGGGACTGCTCCAGAAGGAACGATGATGTTTAGATATGTCTTATTATTTACAGTTTAATTCTTATTCTTTCCATTAATTTCCAATTCCTTACACATAATTGTAACTAGTGGCTTAAAAACTAGAAACTTCCTCTTGTGAACAAAGTGTATACTAAGAGTCCAATAGCAAAAAAGACTAAAATAGTCTTTTGTAGTTACCAGCCGATACCAGGGCTCCAAATATCCTGTGTTGTATTGTTAAAGTGAGAATCAGTAATGGCTGGGGAATACTTTGAAATCTAACGCATGATCAAAGTGTAGTAACTTAAAAAGTTGTGGATTTCTTTTAAAATTGAAATCACATGTGGCAACTTGGGAAAATCTTCAACTGGAACATAAGCAATGCTTATGGATTCTCACAAAAGTTCTCAGGAAATGGAGTAAGAACTTGACAAATACATGTCAAATATAAAACCACTTCCCACAGTGGTATTTCATGGAGACCTACTTTACAAAGTAGACACTGGGGTGCCTGGGTGGCTCAGTTAAGCGGCTGACTCTTGATTTGGGCTGAGGCCGTGATCCCAGGGTCATGGGATCGAACCGCATGATGAGTGTGGAGCATGCTTAAGATTCTCTCTATCCCTCTCTCTCTCTCTCTCTGTCCCTCTCCCCCACTTCCTCCACTCTCTCTCTCTCTCTTTCTCTCTCTAAAATAAAAATATAAATAAATAAATAAACAAACAAACGAAAGTAGCAATTGACTAGGACTTTTTCACTGATATTCCTTTGAAAGCAATGAATTTCAAATAGGACCTGATTATCATACAACGTGATAGGTAGCTCTGATTATCCAAGCAGCTAGGGTATTGTTCAGTGAGAGCATTAAGCTTCTCTGGGAATCTCTTTAGTGTACTAGATGGCTGCTATGGAGACTTCCTTTTTGTGGGTGAATTTGCTCAGCGGATGGCAAACATTCAGTGGGAGGGAAGGATGATACCAATTATTGCTGATGATGGTTGAAAATGAAATTACCTTGGGACGCCTGGGTGGCTTAGTCGGTTAAGCGTCGGACTTTCGCTTAGGTCATGATCTCGCGGTTCGTGGGTTCGAGCCCCGCGTCGGGCTCTGTGCTGACTGCCAGCTCAGAGCCTGGAGCCTAGTTCAGTCTGTGACTCCCTCTCTCTCTGACCCTCCCCTGCTCACGCTGTCTCTCTCTCTCTCCTAGAAATTAAAAAAAAAAGAAAAGAAAAGAAAATGAAATTACCTTAATGAATGTCGTACTTGGACTTGGTGACTCAGTCAGAGCCCTGTACATGAAGAGTTCAATCATGATGTCTCAAAGTTGAAATTTTGATCATTAACTGCTTTTTTCCCCTCAGTTTTGGCAGAAAATTTAAATTCTCTAAGGAATTCAGTGTTTTAAAAAAATGAAAGGATTTTAATAGTACCAAGCCCAAAATAGCAATTCCCTGCCTTCTAGCGGATACCAATTAGTCATGTGTGAACTACTTTCAACTACAAATGCCACCTTTAACAATGGTCTTTATGTTCTGGACACTACTGTCAGATGAGGGATTGAGGCAGTTGCCACAAGTGAAAATTTGTCCCAGAATATACATTTTGTCATGCAAAGTGGAAACAAAAATATCCAACAACGGCACAGTTTTTCTAAGTTGTTCTCTTATATAACCATTTAGGCAGCATAACCGTTGTGATTATCAAAGTAGTGTCATAATACATGTAAACAAATTGATTTCATATCAGCGAACTTCACTAGGGGAGAAAAAGAAGTCACTATTTCTGAAGACTATGAATTTGTTTTCTTTGTGGATAAAACGCTGCTAATATATTGGGTGTACAGGAAAGTGCAGTATTTTGATTCTGAAGCCGTGGTCGTAGTTCCAACTGACTTTGTGACATCATTTCATATTTCTGAGTTTAACTTCCCAACAATTCCATGACTCTTTATAGATAGGGAGCTCAAAAATGGGAAGCATCAAAAACAGCTAAATGCAGTCAGAAGTTTATTTTCTTCTCATTTTCCTAAAGTTCAGGAAGTATCTTTAACTTGACTAACAAATCTCCAAAGATATGATGATCAAGATGGGTAAATACACATTTTTCCAGTCTTTTCATATGATTATCAGGAATTACTGTCCTAGCCTAAATCCTCCAACAACAAAGAGTGTCCATATAGAAGAACTTATGTTATCCTGCTCCATGGAGACCTCAAATATGAATAATATTCGTATGTTCCTAATTTGTCTTAGACTGGAATCGGCAAACTTCTTTTTTTTTTTTTTTACAAATAGTTTATTGTCAAATTAGTTTCCACATAACACCCAGTGCTCATCCCCACAGGTGTCCTCCTCCATGCCCACCCCTCCTCCCCCCCACATCCACCAGTCCTCAGTTTTTGTCAGCATTCAAGAGTCTCTCATGGTTTGCCTCTCCCCTTTCCCCCACCATTTCCGCCCTTCTTCTCCCCCTTGGTCCTCTGTTAAGCTCCTCCTAATCCTCCTATACGTACAAACATATGATATTTGTCTTTCTCAGCCTGACTTATTTCGCTCAGCATAACACCCTCAAGGTCCATCCATGTGGCTACACATGGCCAGATTTCATTGTTTCTCATTGCCTTGTAGTATTCCATGGTATAGATAAACCACATCTTCTTGATCCATTCATCTGTTGATGGACACTTAGGCTCTTTCCAGGTTTTAGCTATTGTGGAGGTGCTGCTATGAACATTGGGGTATATGTGCTCCTATGCATCAGCATTTCTGTATCCCTTGGGTAAATTCCTGGCAGTGCTATTGCTGGGTCATAGGGGAGTTCTATTGTTAGTTTCCTGAGGAACCTCCACACTGTTTTCCAGAGGGGCTGTACCAGTTTACATTCCCACCAACAGTGTAGGAGGTGCCCGTTTCTCCACATCCTCGCCAGCATCTAGAGGTCTCTGATTTGCTCATTTTAGCCACTCTGACTGGCATGAGGTGGTATCTCAGTGTGGTTTGATTTGTATTTCCCTGATGAGGAGGGATGCTGAGCATCGTTTCATGTGTCTGTTGGCCATCTGGATGTCCTCTTTGGAGAAGTGTCTGTTCATATCTTCTGCCCATTTCTTCACTGGGCTGTTTGCTTTTCGGGCGTGTAGTTTGGTGAGTTCCTTGTAGATTCTGGATATCAACCCTTTATCTGATATGTCATTTACAACTATCTTTTCCCATTCAGTTGGTTGCCTATTAATTTTCTGGGTTGTTTCCTTGGCTGTGCAGAAGCTTTTAATCTTGAGGAGGTCCCAACAGTTTATTTTGGCTCTTGATTCCCTTGCTTTTGGGGATGTGTCAAGTAAGAAGTTGCTGCGGTGGAGGTCAAGGAGGTTGTTTTCCTGCTTTCTCCTCTAGGGTGTTGATAGTTTCCTGTCTCACGTTCAGGTCCTTTATCCATTTTGAGTTTATTTTTGTGCATGGTGTGAGAAAATGATCTAGTTTCATTCTTCTGCATGTTGCTGTCCAGTTCTCCCAACACCATCTGTTAAAAAGGCTGTCTTTTTTCCATCGGATATTCTTTCCTGCTTTGTCAAAGATTAGTTGGCTGTATACTTTTGGGTCCACCTCTGAGTTCTCAGTTCTGTTCCATTGGTCTATGTGTCTGTTTTTGTGCCAATACCATACTGTCTTGATGATGACAGCTTTGTAGTAGAGGCTAAAGTCTGGGATGGTGATCCCTCCCGTTTTGGTTTTATTTTTCAGGATTCCTTTGGCTATTCGGGGTCTTTTGTGGTTCAATACAAATTTTTGGATAGTTTGTTCTAGTTTTGAGAAGTATGCTGGTGCAATTTTGATTGGAATTGCATTGAATGTGTAGAGTGCTGGGTAGTAATGACATCTTAACTATATTTATTCTTCTTATCCATGAGCATGGAATGTTTTTCCATTTCTTTGTGTCTTCTTCAATTTCCTTCATAAGTTTTCTATAGTTTTCATCATACAGATCTCTTGTATCCTTGGTTGGGTTTATTTCGAGGTATTTTATGGATTTTTGTGCAATTGTGAATGGGATCAGTTTCTTGATTTCTCTTTCTGTTGCTTCATTGTTGGTATATAAAAATGCAACCAATTTCTGTACGTTGATTTTGTACCCTGCAACTTGGCTGAATTCTTGGATCAGTTCTAGTAGGCTTCTGGTGGAGTCTGTCGGGTTTTCTATGTAGAGTATCATGTCATCTGCGAAGAGGGAAAGTTTGACTTCCTCTTTGCCAATTCTGATACCTTTGATTTCCTTTTGTTGTCAGATGGCTGATGCTAGGACTTCCACCACTATGTTAAACAGCAGTGGTGAGAGTGGGCATCCCTGTCGTGTTCCTGATCTCAGGGGGAAAGCTCTGAGTTTTTCCCCGTTGAGGATGATGTTAGCTGAAGGCTTCTCATAGATAGCTTTGATGATGTTTAAGTAGGTTCCTTCTATCCCAACTTTCTCGAGAGTCTTTATTAAGAAGGGATGCTGTATTTTGTCAAATGCTTTTTCTGCATCTGTCAACAGGATCATATGGTTTTATCTTTTCTTTCGTTGATGTGATGTATCACATTGATTGATTTGCGAATGTTGAACCAGCCCTGTAACTGAGGAATGAATCCCACTTGATCTTGGTGGATGATTCTTTTTATGTGCTGCTGGATTCGATTTGCAAGGATCTTGTTGAGAATTTTTGCATCCGTATTCATCAAAGATATTGGCCTGTAGTTCTCTTTTTTTGCTGGATCTCTGTCTGGCTTGGGAATCAGTGTGATGCTGGCTTCATAAAATGAATCCGGGAGTTTTCCTTCGCTTTCTATTTTTTGGAATAACTTGAGAAGAATTGGGATTAATTCAGTTTTAAATGTCTGGTAGAATTCCCCAGGGAAGCCATCAGGTCCAGGGCTCTTATTTGTTGGGAGATTTTTGATCACTGATTCAATGTCTTCACTCGTTATGGGTCTGTTCAGGTTTTCTATTTCTTCCCGTGTGAATTTTGGTAGTGAGTGTGTGTTTATGAATTTGTCCATTTCTTCTAAGTTGTCCAATTTGTTGGCATATAATTTTTCATAGTATTCCCTGATAATTACTTGTATTTCTGAGGGGTTGGTTGTAATAAGTCCATTTTCATTCACAATTTTGTCTATTTGTGTGCTCTCTCTTTTCTTTTGGATAAGTCTGGCTAGAGGTTTGTCAATTTTGTTTACTTTTTCAAAAACCAACTCTTGGTTTCATTGATCTGTTCAATTGTTTCTTTGGTCTCTATGTTGTTTATTTCTGCTCTAATTTTTACTATTTCTCTTCTTCCACAGGGCTTAGGGTGTTCTTGTTGCTCTGCCTCTAGTTCCTTTAGGTGAGCTGTTAGATTTTGGACTTGCGCTTTTTCTAATCTCTTGAAATAGGCCTGGAGAGCAATGTACTTTCCTCTTAGACTGCCTTTGGGTTTCTATGATGCCATAGAGTTTTGATTGCTTTATTTTCATTTTCATTTGTTTCCATATATTTTTTAATTTCATCTCTAATTACCTGATTGGCCCATTCATTCTTTAGAAGGGTGTTCTTTAACCTCCATGTTTTTGGAAGTTTTCCAGACTTCTTCCTGTAATTGATTTCACGTTTCAAAGCATTGTAATCTGACAGTGTGCATGGTATGATCTCTATTCTTTTATATTTATTGAGGGATGCTTTATGTCCCAGTATGGGATCTATCTTGGAGAATGTGCCATGCGCACTTGGGAAGAAAGTAAATTCCCTGGCCTCAGCATGTAAAGTTCTAAATATATCCGTCAAGTCCATCTGGTCCAATGTATCTTTCACGTCCATTATTTCTTTAGTGATTTTCTGTCTGGTTGACCTATCCATTGCTGTAAGCGGAGTATTAAAGTCCCTTTCTATTAGCACATTCTTATCTATAAGCTTGTTTCTGTTTGTGATTTATTGTTTTAGATATTTAGGTGCTCCCATATTCGGTGCATAGACATTTATGATTGTTAGTTCTTCCTGATGGATGGACCTGTAATTATTATGTAGTGCCCTTCTTCATCTCTTGTGATTGTCTTTAATTTAAAGTCCAGTTTGTCTGATATAAGTATCGCTACTCCGGCTTTCTTTTGATTTCCTGTAGCATGATATATATTTCTCCATCCCCTTACTTTTAATCTGAAGGTATCTTCCCGTCAAAAATGAGTTTCTTGTAGACAGCATATATATGGATTATGTTTTTTAATCCATTCTGCTACCCTATGTCTTTTGATTGTAGCATTCAGCCCATTTACATTCAGTGTTATTATTGAAATATGTGGGTTTAGAGTCTTTGTATTTTTGTAGGGTTCATGTTTGTGTTGGTGTCTCTGGAATCTTTGTTCCTTGCAACCTTTCCTTCAGAGCATCCCCCTCAGGATTTTTTGTAGGGCTGGCTTCGTGGTGACAAATTCTTTCTATTTCTGTTTGTTTGGAAAGGTTTTTATCTCTCCTTCTATTTTGAATGACAGGCTTGCTGGATAGAGGATTCTTGGCTGCATATTTTTACTGTTCATCACATTGAAGATCTCTTGCCATTCCTTTCTGGCCTGCCACGTTTCAGTAGATAGGTCTGTCACCACTCTGATGGGTTTCCCTTTGTATATGAGGGCCCTTTTCTCCCTAGCTGCTTTCAAAATTCTGTCTTTGTCCTTGTATTTTGCCATATTTACTATGATATTTCGTGCAGAAAATCGATTCAAGTTACGTCTGAGGGGAGTCCTCTGAGCCTCTTGTATTTCCACATTGACTTCCTTCCCCAGGTCGGGGAAGTTCTCTGCTATAATTTGTTCCAGGACTCCTTCAGCACCTTTCCCTCTCTCTTCCTCTTCTGGGATTCCTATGATACGGATATTGTTGTGTTTGACTGTGTCACTGAGCTCTCGAATTCTTCTTTCCTGTTCCTGGATCTGTTTGTCTCTTTTTTTGTCATCTTCTTGTTTTTCTAGAATGGTGTCTTCTAAATCACTTATTCTCCTTTCTGCCTCTTCTCTCTGTGCATTGGAGGCCTCTAATTTATTATGGATCTCATTTATTGCATGTTTTAATTCTTCATGCCTATTTTTATTTTCCATTTTGTCTGTAGCCATAGTTTCTTTGATGTCCCCTATGTTCTTTTCAAGCCCAGCTATTGATTTTACCATTATTATTCTAAAATCTTGTTCAGTGATGCTGCTGATATCTGTTTTGAGCAGTTCATTAGTTGTCATTTCTTCTTGGAGTTTCTTTGGAGGAGAGCTCTTTCGTTTCGTCATTTTAGTTAGCTTTCCGGCTCTTGTTGGTTTTAAAGACTTGTTATGCTCTCTGTTTCTATGAGCACTGCTCTATCCAAGAAGACTCTTAGACTTTCCAGGGCCTATCCTTTCAGAGATTGTTTTTTGAATGGTATCCCTCGGTCAATCTTGTTGGGACCTTAGTTATTTTATTTTCCTATTCGTAGTGATATTTGGGACTCTCCACCTTGTGTACTCTAGCTTGTTTCTTGAGGTAGCCCTGGAAAAGAATACAGACAGACAAACACACAGGGAGCAGGAGCACACAAACGCACAGGCTAATTCAACTAACATGCAAAGCGAGAGGGAAAACGAAAAAGTTAATAGAAAAGACGGAGGAGGGAGGGCGAATAATAGGGAGCATAAAATACATAAAAGGGTCAAAAGGGGGAAAAGAAAAGGAAAAAAGAAGAAAACCGATGGACAAAGAACGGTTTAAAGCATATACCTGGATTTCCCAGCTACAGTTAAATAGCCGTGTGTATGCAGTGCTGGTTGAAGAGCATAGAAAAAAGAGAGAAGACAGGGCGAGACAAGGCAGATTTGGAAATAGAATGAACAGGCAGAAGGGATAAGAAACTTTTTTCAAAGAGGTAAAGGATAGAATATGTTTGGATAGGTGAGAGAAGGATGCTGGAATTATCCAGAGAAACTATATAGTCTAATTACTCCCGAGAGAAATAGCTGAAAAGTCGGTAGGTGTAGAATTTACATTTACAGAATGGACTTGTTGTGATTGTTTAAGCAAGCTGGCGACCAGAGTTAATCAGGTCAGTGTTTGGGGGAAAAAAGCGAGAAAAGAGAAAGAAGAAGAAAAAAAGAGAAAAGAAAGGGAAAAAAAAAGAAAGAAGAAAAAAAAGAAAAAAAACAAAAAAAGGGAAAAAAAAGGGAGGAGGGCACCTCTCAGGCAAGGATGGGCGTGGCGTGATCCGATGCCTCAGGCAGGGGTTCTGCCTTGGCGATTGTGGGGAGGAGAGTGACGGTGCTCCAGTCCCTTCTTGAACCCCGCGCTGCAGCTCGCTTTTTTTTTTTTTTTTTTTGGCGTGTCAACTCCCCGTTCTGGGGACGCAGCCGAAGTTGGTTGCACTCTTCAACCCAGACCAGTTCCAATCTCCAAATCCCAGTCCGCGTGCCCCGCTGAGGTTGCCTTAGACTCAGTTTCCCAGATAACCCCCTCGGGCTATTCCAGGCTCCCTGCTGAGCTCTGGTGGCGGAGTCAAAATCGCTGCTTCCTTCTCTGGGTCGGGCTGGCGCGCATATGCTGGGGCTTGCCTGCCGGGTTCGCGTAGCCTGTGCCCGCTGGAGTGAGGAAAACCGGGTCTCTCTATGGCTCGTCACCCGAAACACGGACTCACAGGCAAATTTCCCAGTTTTTAGCTCTTTGCCTTCCCTCTCGAGTTCCAGCCAGCCAGGAGCGCGGACGCCCGGTGTCTGTGTGGCTCTTTCAGGGGTCCCAGCCGCCCTGGAGCTACAATGGCGGCAGGCGCGCCACCGGACAGAAATCAAACCTCCAGAAGCGGCACAAAGAAGCAGTTTGTGTACTCAGCCTTCCCCAGGACCAGTTGGCACGAGGGGACCTGGTGTGCAGGTATTCGGCAAGTACGGTCTTTCTATGCACCGAGCGGAGGCTTTTCTGTTTTGGACTCTCTCCTTTTCCCCTCTCACTCCCCGTAGAGGGTAGAGGGGGATGCCTCCCACCCTGGAGTCTCCGATCCCGGCCCGATTTTACCTTCCCTGGTTCGCACTCACGTTAGAAGGCTTTCTCAGTGGATTCTGCGTCCTTTTTCTCCCAGTCTCTCAGGTTTTGTATGGTTTCCAATGGCTTCAGATCTTTTCTGTGTGATGTATGGGCGCGAGTGCAAGTACGGAGCTCCTTACTTCTCCGCCATCTTGCCCCCCTGTCTCAAAAAACAACTCTTGGTTTCATTGATCTGTTCAACTGTTTCTTTGGTTTCTGTATTGTTTATTTCTGCCCTGATTTTTATTATTTCTCTTTTTCTACTGGGTTTGGGGTGTTCTTCTTATCTCTCTAGTTCCTTTAGGTGAGCTGTTATATTTTGGACTTCAGCTTTTTCTAATTTTTGAAATAGGCCTGGAGTGCAATGTACTTTCCTCCTAGGACTCCCTTTGCCGCATGCCATACATTTTGGATTGTTGTGTTTTCATTTTCATTTGTTTCTATGCATTTTTTGTTTCTCTAATTGCCCAATTGGCCCATTCATTCTTTACTAGGGTGATCTTTAACCTCCATATTTTTAGAGGTCTTCCAGACTTCTTCCTGTGATTGATTTCAAGTTTCAAAGCGTTATGATCTGAAAGTGTGCATGGTATGATCTCAATTTTTTTTATATTTACTGAGGGATATGTCCCAGTATGGGATTTATCTTGGAGAATGCCATGCGCACTTGAGAAGAAAGTGAATTCCCTGACTTGAGGATGTAGAGTTCTAAATATATCTGTCAGATCCATCTAATACAATGTGTCTTTCAATTCCATTATTTCTTTAGTGATTTTCTGTCTGGTTGACCTATCCATTGCTAAGTGTAGTATTAATATCCGCTGCTATTAGCATATTATTATCTATGAGATCATTTCTGTTAGTGACTGTTTTAAATAGTTAGGTCCTCCCATATTCGGTGCATAGACATTTATGATTGTTAGTGTTTCCTGAAGGATCCACCCTGGTATTATTATATAATGCCCTTTTTCATTTTTTGTTATTGTCTTTAATTTAAAGTCCAGTTTGTCTGATATAAGTATAACTACCCCATCTTTCTTTTGATTTTCAGTAACATGATATATATTTTTCCATCCCCTTACTTTTAATCTGAAGGTATCTTCCAGTCAAAAATGCGTTTCTTGTAGACAGCATATAGATGGATTTTGTTTTTTTATCCATTCTGCTACCCTATGTATTTTGATTGGAGCATTCATCCCATTTACATATAGCGTTATTATTCAAATATGTGGGTTTAGAGTCTTTGTGTCCTCTCTGGGGTTCATGTTTGTTGTGGTGTCTCTGGTAGATACCAGAGATGTTCCTTGCATCTTTTCCTTCATTGCGTCCCCCTTAGGATTTTTTGTAGGGCCGGCTTAGTGGTGACAAATTCTTTCTATTTCTGTTTATTTGGAAAGATTTTTATCTCTCCTTCTATTTTGAATGACAGGCTTGCTGGATAGAGAATTCTTGGCTGCATATTTTTTCTGTTCATCACATTGAAGATCTCCTGCCATTCCTTTCTGGCCTGCCAAGTTTCAGTAGATAGGTCTGTCACCACTCTGATAGGTTTCCGTTTGTATGTTAGGGCCCTTTTCTCCCTAGCTGCTTTCAAAATTCTCTCTTTGTCCTTCTATTTTGCCAGTTTCACTATGATATGCCGTGCAGAAAATCGATTCAAGTTACGTCTGAGGGGAGTCCTCTGAGCCTCTTGTATTTCCACATTGACTTCTTTCCCCAGGTCGGGAAGTTCTCTGCTATAATTTGTTCCAGGACTCCTTCAACACCTTTCCCTCTCTCTTCCTCTTCTGGGATTCCTATGATATGGATATTGTTGCGTTTGACTGTATCGCTGAGCTCTCAAACTCTTCTTTCCTGTTCCTGGATCAGTTTGTCTCTTTTTTCCTGAGTTCCTTCTTTTTCTCTAATGCTGTCTTCTAAATCACTTTTTCTCCTTTCTGCCTCTTCAATCTGTGCATTGTACACCTCCAATTTATTATGTATCTCATTTATCACATTTAAAAAATCATCATGCCTATTTTTTAGTTCCATGTTGATTGTAGCCATAGTTTCTTTGATGTCCCCTATGCTTTTTTCAAGCCCAGCTATTAATTTTATGATTAATTTTCTAAAATGTTGTTCAGTTATGCTGCTTATTACTGTTTTGAGCAGTTCATTAGCAGTCATTTCTTCTTAGAATTTCTTTGGAGGAGATCTCTTTCTTTTCATCATTTTAGTTGGTTTTCTGTCTCTTGTCAATTTTAAAGACTTGTTATGCTCTCTGCACCTGTGAGCATTGAGGTACCCAAGAAGACACTTTGACTGTCCAGGGCCTATTCTTTCAGAGAGTGTTTTTCGAATGGTATCTCTTGGTCCCTCTTGTTGAGACCTAGATTATTTTATTTTCCTACTCGTAGTAGTGTTTGGGACTCTCCACCATGTGTACTTTGGCTTGTTTCTCGAGGTTGCTCTGGAGAAGAAAACAGACAGACAAACACACAGGGAGCAAAGGCACAGAAACACACAGACAAATCCGACAAACATGCAAACCAAGAGGGAAAATGAAAAATTTAAGGGAAAAGAAGGAGGAGGGAAGGCGAATAGTAGAGAATAAAATTCATAATAAGGTCAAAAAGAAGAAAAGAAAAGGAAAAAAGAAGAAAACCGATGGACTAAGAATGGTTTAAGGCATATAACTGATTTTCCCAGCTACAATTAAATAGCCGTGTGGATGCAGTGCTGGTTGAAGAGCATAGAGAAAGAGAGAGTAGACAGGGCGATGATGAGGCAAAATTGGAAATAGGATGAACAGACAGAAGGGATAAGAAGCTTTTTTCAAAGAGTTAAAGGTTGGAATATGGGTGGATAGGTGAAAGCAAGACGCTGGTGTTATCCAGAGAAACTATATAGTCTGATTACTCCTTAGAGAATGGGATGATAAGGTAGGTAGTTGTAGAATTTACATCTACAGAATGGACTAAATGTGACTGTTTAAGCAAGCCTGTGACCAGAGATAATCAGGTTAGTGTTCCGGGAAAAAGGAAAAAAAAAAAACGAAAAAAACACAGAAAGAACAAACAATCTAAAGAAACTAAAAAAAAAAAAAAAAAAAAAGAGGAGGACAGGTCTCTAGCCGTGATGGGCGTGGTGTGATCCAATTCATTAGGCGGGAGTTCTGCCTTGGCGGTTGTGGGGAAGAGAGTGTTGGTGCTCCAGTCCCTAGTTGAGCCAAGCGCTGCACCTCACTTTTTTGGGTGTGTAAACTCCCTGTGCTGGGAGCGGAGCCATAGTGGGTTGTGCTCTTCAACCCAGGCCAGGCCTAGTGTCCAAATCCCACTCCTCGCGTCCCACTGAAATTGCCTTAGACAAACCTCACAGTCGATCCACTCAGGGCAATTCCAAGCTTCTTGCCTAGCCCTGGGGGTGGAGCCAGAATTACTGTTCCCTTTTCCTCCATGTCGGGTTGGGGAGAAGGGACGGGGTTTGCCTGGGGGGCACATTGGGCCCCCTGGGGAGCAGGAAACCAGGTCCGTCTGTGTCTCGTTACCCGAAACAGAAACTCATGGGCAAATTTCCCAGATATAAGCCCTTCACCTTCCCTCTAGGGTCATAGCCAAGCCAAGAGCGCAGAGGCCCTTTAAGCACGTGTCTTCTCCAGGGTTCCAGCAGCCATGAGCACAAAGGTTCAGTAGTGCGCAGCTCTTCTACAGGTCCAGCCAGCCAGGAGCACAATGGTGCCCTCGCCGTGTGGCCTCTCTATGGGTCCAGCCAGCCAGACGTTCAAAGTAGCAGTGGGCACAAGGCCGCTCCCGGACGAAGTGGCGTGCGGGGATCTGGCACACAGGGATTTGGTGTGCACAGTCCTTCTGTGCCCAAAGCGGAGGTTTTTCTGTTCCCCAGCGACAGGGACCATGTGTTGAGTAGTTTCAGACTCTCTCTTTCCCCTCTCACTCCCTGCAGAGGGGGATCGCCCCCGTCCCTGTGAGTCTCTGATCCCGGCCTGATTTTATCTTCCCCAGTTAGCACTCACGTTAGAAGGATTTCTCAGTGGATTCTGCATCCTTTTTCTCCCAGTCTCTTGGGTTCTGTAAGGTTTCCTATGGCTTCAGATCTTTTCTGAGTGAGATATGAGGGTGAGTGCAATGTATGGAGCTCCCTACTTCTTTGTCATCTTGCCCCTCACTTTGACAAACTGGACTTTAAATTAAATACAATAACAAGGGATGAAGAACGGCATTATATAATTACTGGGTCTATCCATCTGGAAGAGCTAACAATTATAAATGTCTATGCACCAAATATGGGAGGACCTAAATATTTGATACAATCACAAACAGAAACAATCTTATAGATAAGAATGTTCTAATAGCAGGGGACTTTAATATTCTGCTTACAGCAATGGATATATCAGCCAGACAGAAAATCACTAAAGACACAATGGACTTGATTGACACACTGGACCAGATGGATCTGACAGATATATTTGACCTCTACATCTTGAGGCCATGGAATTCACGTTCTTCTCAAGTGCGCATGGCACATTCTCCAAGATAGATCCCATACTGGTACATAAAGCAGCCCTACATAAATATAAAAAAACTGAGATCATACCCTGCACACTTTCAGATCATAATGCTTTGAAACTTGAAATCAATCACAGGAAGAAGTCTGGAAAACCTCCAAAACATGGAGGTTAAAGAACACCCTACTAAAGAATGAATGGGCCAATCAGGCAACTAGAGAAGAAATAAAATATGTATGGAAACAAATGAAAATGAAAATAAAACAATCAAAACTCTATGGCATGCGGCAAAGGCAGTCCTAAGAGGAAAGTACATTGCACTCCAGACTTATTTCAAGCAATTAGAAAAAGCACAAGTGCAAAATCTAACAGCTCGCCTAAAGGAACTAGAAACAGAGCAACAAGAGCACCCCAAACCCAGTACAAGAAGAGAAATAGTAAAAATCAGAGCGGAAATAAACAACATAGAGACCAAAGAAACAATTGAACAGATCTATGAAACCAAGAGTCGGTTCTTTGAAAAATGAAACAAAATTGACAAACCTGTAGCCAAGCTTCTCAAAAAAAAAAAAGGGAGAGCACCCAAATAGACAAAATGATGAATGAAACTGGAATTATTACAATCAAACCCTCAGAAATACAAGCAATTATTAGGGAATACTATGAAAAATTCTATACCAACAAATTGAACAACTTAGAAGAAATAAACAAATTCCTAAACACACACTCAATACCAAAATTCACACCGGAAGAGAGAGAAAACCTCAACAGACCCATAACAAGTGAGGAAATCAAATCAGTTCTCAAAAATCTCCTAACAAATAAGAGCCCTGGGACAGATAGCTTCCCTTGGGAATTCTACCAGACATTTAAAAAAGAATTAATACTCATTCTTCTCAAACTATTCTAAATATTAGAAATAGAAGAAAAATTTCTGAGCACTTTTTATGAAGCTAGCATCACTTTGATTCCCAAGCCAGACATAGACCCAGCAAAATAAGCGAACTACAGGCCAATTTCCTTGATGAATACAGATGCAAAAATCCTCAACAAGATATTTTCAAATCTAATTCAACAGCACATAAAAAGAATGATCCACCAAGATCAAGTGGAATTCATTCCTAGGATACAGGGCTGGTTCAATATTCACAAATCAATCAATGGGATACATCACATAAACAAAAAAAAAAGAGAGAAACCATATGATCCTATCGATAGATGCAGAAAAAGCATTTGACAAAATACAGCATCCCTTCTTAATAAAGACTCTAGAGAAAGTCGGGATAGAAGGAACTTACTTAAACATCATAAAAGCTATCTATGAGAAGCCTTCAGCTAACATCATCCTCAACGGGAAAAACCTGAGAACTTTCCCCTTAAGATCAGGAACACGACAGGAATGTCCACTGTCACCACTGTTGTTTCACATAGTGCTGGAAGTCCTAGCATCAGCCATTAGACAACAAAAGGAAATAAAAGGCATCAGAATAGACAAAGAAGAAGTCAAGCTTTCACTTTTCGCAGACCACATGATACTCTACATGGAAAACCTGACAGATTACACCAGAAGGCTACTAGAACTCATCCAAGAATTCAGCAAAGTTGCAGGATAGAAAATCAACATACAGAAATCGGTTGCATTTTTATATACCAACAATGAAACAACAGAAAGAGAAATCAAGAAACCGATCCCACTCACAATTGCACAAAAAAACACAAAATACCTAGGAATAAACCTAACCAATGATACTAGAGATCTGTGTGATGAAAACTATAGAAACCTATGAAGGAAACTGAAGAAGACACAAAGAAATGGATAAATATTCTATGCTCATGGATTGGAAGAATAAATATAGTTAAAATGTCATTACTACCCAAAGCAGTCTACACATTCAATGCAATTCCAATCAAAATTGCACCAGCATACTTCCCAAAACTAGAACAAACTATCCAAAAATTTGTATGGAACCACAAGAGACCCCGAATAGCCAAAGTAATATTGAAGAAGAAAACCAAAACAGGAGGCATCACAATCCCAGACTTTAGCCTCTACTACAAAGGTGTCATCATCAGGACAGTATGGTATTTGCACAAAAACAGACACATAGACCAATGGAATAGAATTGAGAACTCAGAATTGGACCCAAAAGTATACAGCCGACTAACCTTTGACAAAGCAGGAAAGAGTATCCAATGGAAAAAAGACAACCTCTTTATCAGATGGTGCTGGGAAACCTGGACAGCAACATGCAGAAGAATTAAACTAGATCACTTTCTCACACCATACACACACAAAAAAACTCAAAATGGGTAAAGGACCTGAACGTGAGACAGGAAACCATCAAAACCCTAGAGGAGGAAACAGAAAACAACGTCCTTGACGTCCACCTACCACCTCACGCCAGTCAGAGTGGCTAAAATGAGCAAATCAGAGGACTTTAGATGCTGGCGAAGATGTGGAGAAATGGGCACCCTCCTACACTGTTGGTGGGAATGGAAACTGGTGCAGCTCCTCTGGAAAACAGTGTGGATGTTCCTCAAAAAATTAACAATCAAACTCCCCTATGACCCAGCAATAGCACTGCTAGGAATTTTCCCAAGGGATAGAGGAGTGCTGATGCATAGGAGCACATGGACCCCAATATTGGTAGCAGCACTCTCAACAACAGCCAAAACATGGAAAGAGCCTAAGTGTCCGTCAACGGACGAATGGATCCAGAAGATGTGATTTATCTATATGATGGAATACTACATGGCAATGAGAAAGAATGTAATCTGGCTTTGTGTCGCAACATGGATGGATCTTGAGGGTGTTATGCTAAGTGAAATAAGTCAGGCAGAGAAAGACAAATACCATATATTTGCATGTTTCGGAGGATTAGGAAGATCTTAACTGAAGACCGTGGGGAGAGAAGAACGGGGGAACTAGTGGGGGAGAGGGAGAGAGGCAAACCATGAGAGACTCTTGAATGCTGAGAACAAACTGAGGACTGATAAGTGTGGTGGGAGAGGGTGGAGATGGGCATGGAGGAGGGAACTTGTGGGGATGAGCACTGGGTGTTATATGGAAACCAACTTGACAATAAACTATTTTTTAAAAATGCCAGAGTATCCATACTTATATCAATCTATACATTAAAACAAAGTCTGTAACAAAAAAATGAAAAGGAGCATCATACCATAATTAAGGGATATATCCACCAAGAAAATCTAACAGTTGTGAAAGTTTGTTTCTAACATGATAACATCCAAATAGATAATTTAATTAATCACAATCACAAAACTCCATTGATAATACCATAATAATAGAGTCTTTATTATCCCACTTACAGCTTTAGGCAGATAATCTAAGCAGGAAATCAACAAGAAAGAAATGGCTTTGAGTAACACACCGGATTGGATGGACATTCATAATATTTCATATTAACACCGTAGAATATACATTCTTATTTTTTCAGTAGAATATACATTCGTCTTAAGTATACATGAAGCATTCTACAGAATAGATCATGTACTATGTCACAAATTAGCCCTCAACAGGTACAAGAAGATAGAGATGGTACCACGCATATTTTCAGGTGATAATGCTATGAATCTTGAAGTCCACCACAAGAAAAAACTTAGAAAGCCCTCAAGTTCATGGAAGGTAAATAATATTCTCCTAACAAATAAATGGTGGGGCACCTGGGTGGCTCAGTTGGTTAAGTGTCCAACTTTAGCTCAGGTCATGCTCTCATGGTCTGTGGGCTCGAGTCCCACATGGGCTCTGTGCTGACAACTTGGAGCCTGGAAACTGCTTCAGATTCTGTGTCTCCCTCTCTCTCTGCCCCTCCCCAACTCATGCTCTTTTTCTCTGTGTGTCTCTCTCGAAAATAAATAAACACTAATTTTTTTAATGTTTTTTTTTTTTTATTTATTTTTAGGAGAGAGAGAGAGAAAGACAGCGTGAGCAGGGGAGGGTCAGAGAGACAGGGAGTTATAGACTCTGAAACAGGCTCCAGGCTCTGAACTGGCAGTCAGCACAGAGCCCGAAGTGGGGCTCAAACCCACCAACCGTGAGATCATGACCCAAGCGAAAGTCGGACGCTTAACCGACTACGCCACCCAGGCGCCCCAAATAAACACTAATTTTTAAAAAAATGAATGCTGACAAAAAACTGAGGACTCATGGGGGGGAAGGGAGAGATGGTCATGGAGGAGGGCACTTGTGGGGATGAGCTCCGGGTGTTATATGGAAACCAACAATAAACTATTTGTAAATTTAAAAAAATAAAATAAAAAAATAAAAAAATGAATGCTTATCCAAGAAATTAAAAATGAAATAATAAATACATAAAAGGAAATGAAAATGAACACAGGAGAGCCCAAATCCTTTGGGATGCAGTAAAGCCAATCTTAAGAAAGAATATTGCAATTCAGACCTACCTCAAAAAGCAAGAAAGGTCCCAAATACACAAGCTAACCTTAACCCAAAGGAGCTTATAAAGGAAAAGCAAATAAAGCCTGAATCCAGCAGAAGAAGGAAAATAATAAAGATTAGAGCAGAAATAAGCAATATAGAAACACCAAAATCAATAGAACATATCAATGAATCTAAAATTAAACTGTTAAATATTCTATTAAAGAATATACCTATGGATAAAGCAGTAGCCAGACATTTCAAAAAGAGAAGACAGAGGAACCAAATAGATAAACTCATGAATGAAAGAGGAGAGATTACAACCAACATCACATAGAAATACCAAAATATAAACTGAAAACTTAGAAAAATTATATGCCAGCATAATGGGCAATCTGAAAGAAATGGACAAATTCCTAGAAACTGACACACTGTCACACTGAAGCAGACAAGCACAGAAAGTTTGAGCAGACCTGCAAATAAATTGAATCGGCTATCAAAAATCTCTCCAAAAACAGGAGCCCTGGGCCAGATGGCTTCCCAGATGAATTCTACCAGACATTCAAAGAAGAGACAATACTTATTCTTCTCAGAATATTCCAAAAAACAGAAGTGGAAAGAAACCTTCCAAACTCAGTCTATGAATCCAGCATTACCTTGATTCCAAAACCAGATTTAGACTCCACTAAAAAGGAGAATTACAGGCCAATATCCCTGATGAACCTGGATACAGAACTTCTCAACATGTTACTAGCAAGTCAAATTCAACACTGTATTAAAAGAATTATTCACCATGATCAACTTGGACTTATCCATTAGCCACGGGGCTGATTCAAAATTCACAAATCAATCAATGTTATATACCACATTAATAAAAGAAAATACAGTAACCATATGATCCTTTCAATTGATGCAGACAAATGATTTGACAAAATATAGCATCCTTTTCTGATTAAAACGACCCTTAGGTAAGTAAGGAATGAAGGAAGATTCTTCAATATCATAAAAGGTGAAATATAATCTTCAATGGGGAAAAACTGAAAATATTCCCCCATAAGGTCAAGAACACGACAAGGATGGCCACTCTCACCACTGTTGTTTAACATAGTACTGGAAGTCCTAGCCTTAGCAATCTTACAGCAAAAAGAAGTAAAATGCATACAAATTGGCAAAGGAGTCAAACTTTCACTCTTCCCAGAAGGCGTGATACACTGCATGGATAACCCAAGAGACTCCACCAAAAAAAATGCTAGAACTGATATGTGAATTCAACAAAAACACAGAATATAAAGTCAATGTACAGAAATTGGTTACATTTCTATTACACCAATAATGAAGCAGCAGAAAGAGAAATCAAGGAATCGATCCCACTTACAATTGGAGGAAAAAACATAAGATACCTAGGAGTAAACTTCATCAAAAAAGTTAAAGAGCAGTAGGGTGAAAACCATAGAAAGCTTATGAAAGCAATTGAGGGAGACACAAGGAAATGGAAAAACATTCCATGCTCATGGATTGGAAGAATAAATATTGTTAAAATGTCTACACTACCCAAAACCTATCAAAATAACACCAGCAGCTTGACAGAGTTAGAACAAAAAATTCTAAAATTTGTGTAGAACCGGAATAGAAAAGACCTTGAATATCCAAAGTAATGTTGAAAGAGAAAGCTAAAGCTGACGGCATCAGACTTACAGACATGAAGTTATATCACAAAGGTGTAACCATCAAGATAGTATGTTACTGGCACAAAACCAGATGCATAAATCGATGGAACACAATAGAGCACCCAGAAATTGACCAAGAAATATATCACCCACTAATCTTTGAAAAAACAGGAAAGAGTATCCAATGGGAAAAAAAGACAGTCTCTACAGAAAATGGTCCTGGGAAATTTGGACAGTGACACGAAGAACACTAAAACTGGACCACTTTCTTATATCATGAACAAAAGTAAATTCAAAATGGATGAAAGACCTAAATGTAAGAGAAGAAAACATCAACGTCCTACAGGAGGAAACAGGCAACAACCTTTTTGAGTCTGGCCAGAGCAACTTCTGAATATACAGGTGATCTAATGCAAGGGAAATAAAACAAAAAATGAACTATCATTGAGATAAAAAACTTCTCAAGAGTGAAAGAAAAAAAATCACTAAAAGTAAAAGGCAGTGTACATAATGGGAGAAGATATTTGCAATAACATAATGGATAAATGGTTAGTATTCCAAATCCATAAAGATCTTATGAAACTCAACACTCAAAAAACAAATAGTCCAGTGAAGAAATGGTAGAAGACATGAATAGACACTTTTCCAAAGAAGACATTCAGATGGCTAACAGACACAGGAACAGATACTCAATATAACTCATCATCAGAGAAATAACAATTCATAACCACAATGAGATATCACTTCATACCTGTCAGAATGGCTATAATGAACAACTCAAGAAACAGTAGATGTTTGCATGGATCCAGAGAAAGGGGAACGCTTTTGCACTGTTGGTGGGAATGCAAACTGGTGTATCCACTCTGGAAAAGAGCATGAAGATTCCCTCAAAAATGAAAATAGAAGTACCCAATGACCCAGCAATGCTACTACTAGGTACTTATACAAAGGTTACAAAAATGCTGTTTTGAAGGGGCACATGCACGTCAATGTTTATTGCAGTGCTATCAACAATAGCCAAACTATGGAAAGAGCCCAAATGTCCATCCACTAATGAATAGATAAAGATATGATATTTACATACAATGGATATTACTCAACAATCAAAAAAAATTAAATCTTGCCATTTTGTAGCAATATCAATGGAACTAAAGTGAATTTTGGTAAGGGAAATAAGTCAGTTAGAGAAGGATAAATATATGATTTTATACATATGTGGAATTTAAGAAACAAAACAAATGAGTATAAGGGAAAGGAAGGAAAAATAAGATAAAGTCAGAAAAGGAAACAAACCATAAGAGAATCTTAAATACAAAGAAACATACTGAAGTTTGCTGGAGGGGAGGTGTGTGGAGAGATGGGCTAAAGAGTGATGGGCATTAAGGAGAGCATTTGTTGGGATGAGCACTAGGTGTTATATGTAAGTGATATATCACTGGATTCTACTCCTGAATCTGATACTACACTCTATGTAAACTAACTTGAAATTAAACAAATAATTCTTTAAAAATGAATAAGTTAAACAGGAAATTAAAAGTGAAATAAAAAAATACATGGAATGAAATGACAATGAGCAAGATAATAAAAAACCTTTGGGATGCAACAAATGCAGAGCTCAGAGGAAAGTATATTGCAACTCGGACCTATCTCAAAAAGCAAGAAATGTCCCAGTACATAACAGAATAGTACACCTAAAGGAGCTAGAAAAGGAGTAGCACATAAAGCCTACATCCTGGAGAAGAAGGAAAATAAAAAAAGATTAGAAAAAAGGTAAATGATATAGAAAAAAGAAATAGAACACATTGAAGAAAATAAGAAGTGGCTCTTTGAAACAATTAATAAACTTGCTAAACCCTTAGCCAACCTCATCAAAAAGAATAGAGAGGGACACCTGGGTGGCTTAGTCGGTTAAGCATCCGACTTCAGCTCAGGTCATGATCTCATGGTTTGTGGGTTCGAGTCCTGCATTGGGCTCTGTGCTAACAGCCAGCTCAGAGCCTGGAGCCTGCTTCAGATTCTGTGTCTCTCTCTTTCTCTGACCTTCCCCTGCTCACTCTCTCTCTCTTTCTCTCTCTCTCTCAGAAATAAATAAAAACATTAACTTTTTTTTCAAAAAGAAAAGAGAAAGAATCCAAATAGATAAAATCATGAATGAAAGAGTTCACAACCAAAACAAAAAAATCCACAAACAATTATAAGAGAATGCTATAATAATTATATGCCAAAAACCTGGGCAATTTAGAAGAAATGGACAAATTCCTAAGACAATCAAAAACTGTCCACTCTGAAATGGGAAGAAATAGAAAATTTTAACAGACCCATAACCAGCAAAGAAAATGAATCAGTAATAAAAAATGTCTAAATAAACAAGAACCCATGGCCAGATGGCTTCCCAGAAGAGTTTTACCGGACTTTAAAAAGGTGTCAATACCAATTTTTTCAAATTAATATAAAAAACAGACCTGTAAGTACAATTCCAAACTCAATCTACAAAGCCAGCATTTACTTGATTCCAAAACCAAACAAAGACCCAATGAAAAATATTGCAGGCCAATATTCTGGATGAACATGGATGGAAAAATTCTCAGTAAAATAATATCAAATTAAAGTCAACAGTACATTAAAAGAACTATTCACCATGATCAAGTGTTATTTATTTCTGGCCTGCAGGTGTGGTTCAAAATTTGCAAATCAATCAATGTAATATGCCACATTAATAAGAACCATATTCCTGTGAATAGATGCAAAAAAAACATTTGACAACATAGAGCACCTGTTGTTGAAAAAAAAAAACAACCCTCAACACAGTAGGGACATACCTCAACATCATAGATGCCATATACAAAAGACCTACAGCTAATATCAACCTCAATGGAAAAAAAAAACAGAACTTTTCTCCTACAGTAAGGAACAAGACAAGGATGTCCACTCTCACCATTACTATTTAACATTATAGCGGAAATTTTGGCCCCAGCAATCAGACAACAAAAATAATAAAAAAGATCCAAATCAGTAAGGCAAAATCAAACTTCCACTAGTTGCAGACTGCATGTGACTCTATGTATAGAACCCAAAATAGTCCACCAGAAAATTGCTAGAAATAATACATGAGTTCAGCAACGTCACAGAGTATAAAATCAACATGAAGAAATCTGTTTTTTTTTCTATACACCAATACTGAAGTAGCAGAAAAAGAAATAAAGGAATCGATTCCATTAGAAATTGCACCAAAAACAATGATATGCCTAAGAATCAACCTAACCAAAGTTCTGTACTCTGAAAACTGTAGAACACTTATGAAAGAAATCTTCAAAAAATTGAAAAGCATTCCATGCTAATGGATTGGAGGAATAAACATTGTTAAAATGTCTATAATACCCAAATGATTTAATGGAATTCCTATCAATATACCACCAGTAGTTTTTGCAGAGCTAGAACCAACAAACTTAAAATTTGTATGGAACCACAAAATATCCTGAATAGCCAAAGCAATCCTGTAACGGAAAAACAAAACTGGAGGCATCACGATTCTAGATTTCAAGCTATATTGCAAAGCTGTAGTCATCAAGACAGTAAGGTGCTGGCAAAAACAGACACATATATGAATGGATCAAGAAGATGTGGTTTATCTATACCATGGAATACTACATGGCAATGAGAAACAATGAAATCTGGCCATGTGTAGCAACATGGATGGACCTTTGAGGGTGTTATGCTGAGCGAAATAAGTCAGGCAGAGAAGGACAAATATCATATGTGTGCACGTATAGGAGGATTAGGAGGAGCTTAACAGAGGACCAAGGGGGAGAAGAAGGGCGGAAATGGTGGGGAAAGGGGGAGAGGCAAACCATGAGAGACTCTTGAATGCTGACAAAACTGAGGACTGGTGGGATGTGGGGGAGGAGGTGGGCATGGAGGAGGGCACTTGTGGGGATGAGCACTGGGTGTTATGTGGAAACTAATTTGACAATAAACTATTTGTAAATAAATAAATAAATAAATAAATAAATAAATAAATAAAAATAAAAAAAAAAAAAAAAAAAGACACATCTATTAATGGAACAGAATAGAGAACCCAGAAATGGACCCACAACTATATGTTCAACTAATCTTTGACAAAGCAAGAAAGAATATCCAATGGAAAAAAGACAGTGTCTTCAAAATATGGTGTTGGGAAAACTGGACAGCACCATGCAGATTAATGAAACTGAACCACTTTCTTACATCATACAGAAAAATAAATAAAAATGGGCGAAATACCTAAATGTGAGACAGGAAACCATCAAAATATTAGAGGAGAAAATAGGCAGTAACCTCTTTGAACTCACCTGGAGCACCTTCTTCATAGACACGTCACCGAAGACAAGGGAAACAATAGGAACCATGAATTATTGAGACTTCATCAAGATAAAAATCCTCTGCACAGTGAAGGAAAGAATGAACAAAACTAAAAGCCACCCTATAGAATGGGATAAGATATTTGCAAATGACACATCTGATGAAGGGTTAATATCCAAAACCAAAAAGAACTTCGCAAACTCACCCAAAAAAACAAATAACCCAGTGAAGAAATGGACAGCAGACACGAATAGACATTTTTCCAAAGAAGACATCCAGATAGTTAACAGACACATGCATGATGCTCCACATCACTTATCATCAGGGAAATACAAATCAAAACCACCATGAAATACCTCCTCACAGCTGTCAGAAAGGCTAAAATTAACAATACAAGAAACAGCAGGTGTTGTCAAGGATATGGAGAAAGGGGAACCATCTTGTACTTTTGGTAGGCAATGTAAATTGGTGCAGCCACTCTGGAGAACAGTATGGAGGTCCCTCAAAAAACTGAAAATAGATCTACTCTTTGACCCAGCAATTGCACTATTAGGTATTTACCCAAAGGATACAAAAATGCCATTTTGAAGGGGTGCATGTGCCCCAATGTTCATAGCAGCATTATCAACCATAGCCGAACTATGGCTTGAGACCAAATTTCCATCTATTGACAAATGAATATAGAAGATGTGGTATGTGTACACACACACACACACACACACACACACACACACACACACGACACACTGGAATATTATTCACCCATCAAAAAGAATGTAATCTTGCCATTTGCAAGACAGTGGATGGAACTGGAATGCATTTTGCTAACCAAAAGTGTTCAATCAGAGAAAGACAAATACTGTATGATTTCACTCATATGTGAAATTTAAGAAAAAATAGTTGAACCTATGGGAAGTGCAAGGAAAGAGGAGAGAGGTAACAAACCCCAAGAGACTCTTAACAATGCAGAATAAACTGAGTGTTGATGGAGCGAGGTGGGTAGATGGGCTAAATGGGTGAATAGTATTAAGGAGGGTGCTTGTTGTGATGTGCACTGGGTGTTGTATGTATGTGATGAATCATTGAATTCTACTCCTGAAACCAATATTGCACTGTATGTCAACCAACAAAACTTTAAATTAAAAAATATATATTACATTAGCTGAAATCTTTACATATATGTCTTTATTATTGTATGGCAGTTTCCTTTAAAAACACTTTGTCAAGAGCTTTAATCATGAATGAATATTGAATATTGTCAAATTCTTTTCTGCATTTATAAAATAATTATATAAATTTTATCCTTCATTTTGTAAACAGAATTTATGATGTTGATTGATTTGCAGATATTGAACCATCCTTTATTTCCCAGAATAAATATGACTTCATAGAGTTACATGATAGGTTTAAATTATTGCTAAATGTGGTTTGCTGATATTTGTTTGAGAATATTTGGAACACTGTTCATTAGGGAAATTGGTTTTATTCCTACTTCTTTTATTTTATTTTTTCTTTCTTTGTCTCTTTCTTGTGTTTGTCCTGTGTTTTGTAATCAGGTTAATGCTGGCCTTATACAATGTATTTGGAAGCTTTTCTTTCTCTTCTAAATTATGGAGTAGTTTGATGGAAATAGGTATTAACTTTTTTCATTAATTGTTTGGTAGAATTGACTTGTGAACCCATCTGTTTTTTGGAGTTTTTAAATTACTGATTCCAGTAATTAACTGCTGTTTATTTGTTCAAATTTTTATTTCCCCCTGCTTTAGTTTTACGAGGTTATGTTTCTTTTAACTTGTACAATTTGTTACATGTGATTTTTCATAATATTTGCTTATAAATCTTTGTATTTCTGTGGTATTAATTGTTGTTTCTTTTCTAAGAGGGAAATTTATTAAAATACCAGATAAAACCACTACAAATTTGTAAGGAAAAAGCAAAACGTTTACTACTTGTAGATGACACGATACTATATATGGAAACCCCTGAAGCATCTACCAAAACAACTACCAGAAATGAGACATAAATTCAGTAATGTCACAGGTTACGAATTCAACACACAGAAATCTGTTACATTTCTATAGAAAATAGTGAAGTAAGAGAAAGAGAAATTAAGAAAACAATACCATTTTCAATTGCACACAAGTGAACTAAATAACAAGAATGAACTTAACTAAGGAGGTGAAAGACTTGTACTCTGAAAATTAGAAAATAGTAATGAAAGAAATTGAAGATGATACAAAGAAATGGTACTATAGTACATGGTCATGAATTGGGAGAATAAATATTGTTAAAAGATACATACTACCAAAAATAATTTACAGGTTTAATGAAACATCTATCAAGATATCAGCAACAATTTTTCACATAACTACATCAAATAATTGAAAATTTTTGTGGGACTATAGAAAATCCAAAATAACTAAAGCAATTTTGAAAACTAAGTACAAAACTTTAATATCACAATACCATATTTCAAGATATACTAAAAAGCTGTAGTAATCCAAACAGTAGGTACTGGACCAAAATGTAAACATATTCCAATGGAAAAGAATAGAGAACCCAGAAATAAACAATTATATGGCCAATTAATCTACAACAAAGTAGACAAAAATATGCAATAGGAAAAAGACAGTCTCTTTGAAAATGGTGTTGGGAGAGCTGGTCAACCAGATGCAAAAGAGTGAATCTGGACCACTTTCTTACACCATACACACAAATAAAATACAAATAAGTTAAATATCTGTATGTGAGACCTGAAACCATATGTTTTTCAGAAGAAAACATAGGCAGTTATTTCTCTCGCATCGGCCACAGCAACATTTTTTTCAAAATATATCTCTAAGGCAACAAAACCAAAACCAAAAGTAAACCATTTGGACCACATCGAAATAAAAAAAAGTTTTCCCTGAGGTTTGAGAAAAAGAGTAAGAGTACCCTATGCTCCCCTTCTCCCACCTTTACAACTATATATCATTCATATCTGAATAAAGAAAGATAGTGACTGGTGGACTAGCAGAACAAATTCCACAACTAAATGTGGAGAAGAAGGTGCATCGAGAGGTTAGAAAGGGCAAAAATGGTGGTTAGGAGCTACCTGAAGGAGGGAAGGAGCTGTGGTCACAGAGACTATAAAGCACCAGGGAGCCCACACATGGAAAATGAATCCCTATTAAGTCTGACCTTGAAAAAAACAAGAAGCTCAATTCCAAGAGTTTTACAAGCAGTGGTTTTTGAAGACTGGCGTTTTATAGTCAGCTAAGTCATCGCTGGGTGAGTCAGGAGGGCCAGTGGTAACTGAGTCCCAGCCCATAAGGAGACAACAGCCTGAGGAGAGGCAACATAGGAACAGAGATATATGCCCAAAATTAAAGAAAAGGACAAAATCAGAGCAGGAAATCAAAGAGGAAGGGAAACAAATAATAAACTCAATATGGAATTTAAAGTAATGATCATAATGATACTGGACATCAGAAAAAGGTGCAGGATATCCGTGAGACCCTTGACAAAGAGATTAAAAATAATATATTGGAGATGAAGAACTCAATAAATGATATTTAAAATACATAAAATGAGGTAATCGTAGGCTACAAGAATAAAAGGAATGTAACAGTGACCTGGAGGATAGGGTAATGGGAAGCAATCAAGATAAATAGGTGAGAGACAAACAAACACTGTTTAATGACAATAGACTGAGATTTTCAGTGACTATATCAAACATTATAACATTTGCCTTGTAAGGATCCCAAAAGGATAAGAGAGAACTGGGGTCAGAAAGTGGATTTAAGGGAATAATAGGTGAAAACTTCCCAAATGTGGGGAGGGAAACAGAAATCCAGATTTGGGAAGCACAGAGATCCTCCAACAAATTCACCCCAAGGAGGTCCATACCAAGACAAATAGAAATTAAAACGGCAAAAAAAAAAATAGTGATAAGAGAAATAATTTTTAAAGTTTCAACAAAAAAGAAGACAGTTACATAAAAAGAAAACTCAATAAGGCTATCAGCTGATTTTACAGCATAAACTGCACAGGCCAGAAAGGAGTGCATTGATATATTCAAAGTGCTGAAAGGGCAAAATCTGCAGCCAACAATAGTATACACAGCAGGGCCATCATTAAGAATAGAAGGAGAGATAAGGAGTTTCCCAGACCAATAAATAAATAAATAAATAAATAAATAAATAAATAAACAAACAAATAAAAGAATTCATGTCTCCTAAACCAGCCCTAAAGAGAAATTAAGGAGGACACTTTGAGTAGAAAATAAAAACCATAAGTATGAGTAAGGAAAATAGGAAGCAAAAAATAAAATTATGTTAATGATGATAACAAATATAATTCAAAATTTGGTGACCACCAGTTTAATATAGACAGCTAAATGAAGAATATGTTGTGTATAATCCGATGGTAAACCCAAATACAAAAAGAGTAAGGGCACCTGAGTGGCTCAGTCAGGTAAGCATCCAACTTTTCATTTTGGTTCAGGTTATTATCTCACGGTTCATGAATTCGAGTACCATATCGGGCTCTGCACTAACAGCACAGAGCCTACCTGGGATTTTCTCTTCCTCCCTATCTCTCTGCCCATCCCCCACTCTCTCTGTATCTCAAAATAAATAAACTTTTTTAAAAAATAAAAAATAAATAAAACACAAAAGGAGTAATAGATATCCAAAAATAAACAGTAAGGAACCAAAGTGTATATGACACTGAAAAACGCCAGCAAACCATGAAAGAGAGAAAGGCAAAAAAGGATCAGGAACAAATACAGAAACAATAACAAAACAATTAATAAAATGGCTGTAAATACATATCTTTCAATAATTACCTTAAACGGAAATGGACTGAATCACAAGACATAAGGAGACAGACTGGAATAAAAATAAGACCCATCTAAAAACTGCAACAAGGAACTCATTTTACACCTAAAAGACATGCAGTATGAAGCTCACAGGACAGACATTAAATTTAAAAAAATCCAGCCATTGCCAAGGCATATCATAGTCAAATTCACGAAATACTCAGACAAAGAAAGAATACTGGAAGGAGCAAGGGAGCAAAACTTCTTAATCTATAAGGAAAGAGGGATCAGGTTCACATCAGATCTGTCCATAGAAATCCGGCAGGCCAGAAGGAAATGACAGGATATATTCAACATGCTAAATGGGAAAAATATTCAGCCAAGAAAATTCTTTACCCAGCAAGGATGTCATTCAGAACAGAAGGAGAGATAAAGAGTATCCCAGACAAGCAAAAACTAAAGAAGTTCATGACCACTAAACCAGACAGGCAAAAAATATTAAAGGGACACAATGAATGTGAAAAAAAAAAACAAAAGCAACAAATAATAGAAAGGATCAGACAACATCAGGAGAAACTCTAATTTTACAGGTAACAAAATGTCACTGTACTCCTATCTTTCAATAATCACTCTGAATGTAAATGGACTAATGCTCCAATCAAAAGACATAGGGTATCAGAATGTATTAAAAATATATATGGTACCTACAGAAGACTCATTTTAGACCTAAAGGGATTGACATATTGAAAATGAAGTGATGGAAAATCATCTATCATGCTATGGACTCCAAAAGAAAACTGGAGTAGCCATACTTATACCAGGAAAACTAGAATTTAAACTAAACATTTCAACGAGAAATGAAAAGGGGCATTGTGTCATAATTAAGGGGTCTATCCACCAAGCTCTAATAATTTGAAATATTTATGCCCCCAAATAAAATAACCCAAATATATAAATCAATTAATAACAAATATAAAGAAATTCTTTGAAAATAATGCAATAATAGTATGGGACTATCACATCCTACTTACATCAATGGACAGGTTGCCTAAGCAAAAAATGAACAAGAAAACAATAGTTTTGAATTACACACTAGACAAGATAGACCTAACAGATATATTCAGAGAATCTCATCACAAAGCAGCAGAATACTCATTCTTTTTGAGTGCACATAGAGAATTCTCCATAATAGATCACATGCTGGGTCACAAATAAGCCCTCAACTAGTATAAGAAGATTGAGATCATAGCATGCATATTTTAAGACCACAACACTGTGAAACTTAAAGTCAACTGCAAGAAAAATATTGGAGAGACCACAAATACATGGAGGTTAAGGAACATCCTACAAAAGAATGAATGGGTTAACCAGGAAATAAAAGAATAAATTTAAAAAGTACATGGAAGTCAATGAAAATGAAAATACAATGGTCCAAAACCTTTGGGATGCAGGAAAGGCAGTCTTATGAGGGAAGTATAGTGCAATACAGGGCTATATTAATAAGCAAGAAAAGTCTCAAATACACAATCTAATCTTAAAGGAGAAAGGAAAGAAACAACAAATAAACCTTAAAGCCAGCATAGGAGGAAAGTAACTAAAGAGTAGAGCAGGAAAAATTGATACAGAAACAAAAAAAAATAGAGAAGATTAATAAAACTAAGAGCTGGTTATTCAAAAGAATTAATAAAATCTATAACCCCTAGCCAGGCTTATCAAAAAGAAAAGAGAAAGGCCCAAACCAATAATATCAAAAATGAAAGGGGAGAGATCACAACCAAGACCACAGAAATAAAATTATATGAAAATACTATGAAATATGATATTCCAACAAACTGGGCAATCTTGAGGAAATGGACAAATTCCTAGAAACTCACAAAGCACCAAAACTGGAACAGGAACAAAATTTGAAAAGACTTATAACCAGCAAAGTAAAGTAATTGCATCAATAATCACAAATCTCCAAATACAAAGAGTACTGGACCAGATGTCTTCCCAGGTAGAATTCTACCAGATATTTAAAGAAGAATTCTTAAACTTCTCAAACTGGTCCAAAATGTAGAAATGGAAGGACAATTCCAAACTCATTCTACAAAACTAGCATTACCTTGATACCAACATCAGACAAAGATCCCACTATAAAAGCAGAATTACAGATCAATATCCCTGATGAACCTGGATGCAAACATTCTCAACAAGATACCAGTAAATGGAATTAAACAGTACATAAAAAGAGTTAGTCACCATGATCCAGAGGAATTTACTCCTGGGTTGCATGGCTGGTTCAATATTCACAAATCAAACAACATGATACACCACATTAATAAAAGAAAGGATAAGAACCATATAATCCTGTAAATAGATGCACAAAAAGCATTTGACAAAATACAACATCCATTCTTGTTAACAGTTCTCAAAAAATTAAGGATATATGGAAATATCATAAAGGCAATATATGAGAGACACACAGATAATATCATCTTCAGTGCGGAAAACCTGAAAAACTTTTCCCTACAGTCAGGAATAAGACAAGGATGTCCACTCTCACCATACCTATTTAATGTAGGACTGGAAGTCTTAATTTCAGCAATGACAACAAAAATATCAAAGGCATCAAAATGAGCAAGGAAGAAGTCAAACTTTCACCATTTGCAGAAAACAATAAAACTTGCATTTTCACTATTTGCAGACGACATGAAATTTGAAGATAACATCTAGAACACCTGAAAGACTCCGCCAAAAAAAATTGCTAGAATGTCACAAGTTATGAGATCAATGTACGTTAATCTGTTGCATTTCTATACACCACCAATGAAGCAGCAGAAAAAGAAATCAAGAAATTGATCTCATTTGTACTTGCACCAGAAAAAATTAGATACCTCGTAATAAACCTAACCAAAGAGGTAAAAAAGATCTGTACTTTGAAAACTATTGAATACTAATGAAAGATATTGAAGAGGACACAAAAAAATAGAAAAGCATTCCATGCTCATGGACTGCAGAAACGTTGTTAAATGTCTATACTGCCCAAAGCAATCTACACATTTAATGAAATCACTATGGAAATACCACTAGCATTCTTCTCATAGCTAGAACAAACAATCCTAAAATTTGTATGGAACAAAAGACCCCAAATAGCCATACCAGTCCTGAAAAAGAAAAAACAAAACTGGAGGCATCACGATTCCAGATTTCACGATATATTATAAAGCTGTAGTCATCAAGACAGTACAGTACAGGCACAGAAACAGACATATAGATAAATTAACAGAATAGACAACTCAAAAATAGACCCCACAATTGTATGGTCAACTAATCTTAAACAAAGCAGGAAAGAATATTTAATGGAAAACAGACAGCCTCTTCAACAAATGTTGCTGGGAAAACTGGACAGTACCATGCAGATTAATGAAGCTAGACCACTTTCTTACACCATACACAAAAATAAATAAAAAATGGATGAAAGAACTAAACGTGATACAGGAAACCATCAAAGTCCTAAAGGAGAACACATGCAGCAACCACTCTGACCTCGATCATAGCAACATCTTACTACACATGACTCTGGAGGCAAGGGAGACAAAAACAAAAATGAACTATTGGGACTTCAAGATAAAAAGCTTTTGCACAGTGAAGTAAACAATCAACAAAACTAAAGGGCAGCCTGTGGAATGGGAGAAGATACTTGCAAAGCACACATCTGATAAAGGGTTAGTATCTAAAATGTATAAAGAACTTATCACACTCAACAGACAATAAAACAAATAACCCAGTGAAGAAATGGGCAGAAGACATGAATAGACATTGTTTCAAGGAAAACGTCCAGATGTCTGAAACATGAAAACTTGCTGAGCATCACTCATCATCATTGAAATGCCAGTCAAAACCATGATGAGATACCACCTCACAGCTGTCAGAATGGCTAAAATAAACAGCACAAAAAACAACAGGTGTTGGCGAGGATGTGGAGAAAGGGGAACTGTCTTGCACTGCATATGTATCAATAACAGCTAAACTATGGAGAGAGCCCAAATGTCCGTTAATTAATGAATGTATATGGAATGATATATATATAATTATATATATTTTTATATATTTAAATATATTATTTATATTATATATAAATATATAAAAACATTATATATATGTGTGTGTATATATATGTGTGTATATATATATATATATATATATATATATATATATATACAAACATTACATTGCCCTCAAAAAGAATGAAATCTCACAATTTGCTATGACATGATAGAGCTAGAGTGTACTATGCTAAGTGAAATAAGTCAGTTGAAGAAAGCCAAGTATCATCTGATCTCACTCTTATGTGAAATTTAAGAAACAAAACAAATGAATATATTGGAGGGGGGAAAAGTGAGAGAGGGAAACAAACCATAAGAGACTCTTAAAGAAAAAGAACAAACTGAGGCTTGACGGAGGGAAGTAGATGAATGATTGGCTAGACGGGTGGTGTATATTAAGGAGGGTACTTGTTGTCATGAGCACTGAATGTGTATGTAAGTGATGAATCACTGAATTCTATTTCTGAAACCAGTACTGCACTGCATGTTAATTAAATAAACATTTGAAAAGATAAAATAAAGAAGCAGTGCCATTATAAGACATCAACAATCACAGTATGTACTCAGATAAAAGTTAATTAAATTAATGGTCAAAGAATAAAAAAAAGTGAATTATTTCCATTGAATAAGGAAGTAAGGGGATGGAGAAATATTTATCATGCAGATGAATGTAAAAGAAAGCGAGTGTAACAATTCTTATATCACACAAAATGAATTTTTTTAAAAACGCTGTGAAAAGAGACAAAGAAGAACACCACATAATAATAAAGGGGACTATCCAACAAAAATATATAACAATTGTAAATATATATGCAACCAATACGTAGCCACCCTAATACATTAAAAACTTAATAACAAATATAAAGAAACCAATGTATAGTAATACAACAATAGTAGGGGATTTTAACACTATACTTAAAGTGATGGAACGATCTTCCAAACAAAAAATCAACAAAGAAACAGTGGTTTTGAATGACACACTAAATTGGGTGGATTTAATAGACATATTCAGAACACTCCATTCTAAAATACAAGAATACATTCTTTTCATACACATGGAACATTCTCCAGAATAGATCACATATTAGCCCACAAAACAAACATCAAAAATTCAAAAACATCAACATTGTAACATTCACCTTTTCTCACCACAACACAATAAAACTAGAAACGAAGCAGAAGAAATCGTCTGAAAAAAAAAATCACAAATGCTTGGAGAGACAGGAGGATAGTAGCAGAGTAGGCGATACTTCATCAGAAGTATATAACTAGATAACTATTATAACATTCTAAATACCTCATAAATTGACCTGAAATCTGACAGAACAAACTCCACAACTGAAAGGAGAGAAAAGGTCACATCAGAGAAGGTAGTAACTGCGGAGATAGGGTTTATGGGAGCGATGGATCCTGGCTGCTCTGGATGGAGGAAGGGGGGACGCCATCGTTGAGGAGAAGGGCAAAAGAAGGAGAAGCACACAGGAGAAGGTGCAAAGAGAATGTTTCCCCATAGGTATTGGTTTGGAAAATGGGGGGAGGGGCTGAATTTCATGAATTCTTTCCACCATACTGACTTAAAGATTGGAGTATTAAAGGACAGAGGCATTAGCTGGGATAGCACTGCAGTGCTCTTGGATAGAAGGCAGGTAAACACCCGAGAGGCATATAACATGTCGACGGTGATCTGAAGAGCACCTGGTACACACACTGGAGAGATTATTTGCTCTTCAGAGGAACCGTTCATGGGGACAACTGTCTGGGAAGAAAGGAGTTGGCAAGTGATTTCCCTTCCCCCACCTCTCAGAATAAACACATAGGCACCTATGTAAAACAGTGCAGAGTGGACACAGGATACCTAATTTGTTTACACTATGCCTCACTACCCAGGATCTCCAGTAGAACTGCTCCTTTCAGTCATGCTTATCTGGAGCAAGCCCCTACCTCGGAAAACCAGCACAATCCCCTGCCCATACCACATCTCCTGACCAGAGAGTTCTGCAGGGCCTCAGTTCTGGTGGAGGTGGTGACAGATCTCATTTCTCAAGCCGACCAGAGCACATCTAGTTAAATCTCATCATACTCGGGACAAGGACCAATAACTGTCCAAAGCAGGCAAGGAAAGCCTCTGCAGATGACTGGCCTGCAAGATAGAACAGCTAGAACACAGCAGGAGAACACATGCAGCACACAGTGGAGACACTCCCTGAACATTACATGACCTCTTCTTTATAAGGCCATTAATGTCAAGAGCAGAAGACATAACTGGCTTTTCTAACACAGAGAGGTAGCCAAAGACGTAGAAAAAATGAGAAGACAGAAAAATTTATCCCAAATGACAGAACAAGATACAGCCAAAGTCAGAGATCGAAGTGAAACTGATATAAATAATTTCGTCAATGGAGAATTTAAAGCAATGATCATAAGGATACACACAGGAGGTAAGCAAAGAATAAAAGACATCAGTGAGACCTCTACTAAAGTAATAAGAGTTATAAAAGAGCCAATAAGTGATGAAGCATGCAATGAATAAGATTTAAAACATACTTGATGCAAGGAAGAGGAGGCTGGAAGAAGCAGATGAATTAGTTAATGATTTAGAAGACAAAATAATGGAAAGCAATGAAGGTGAACAAAAGACAGCAGAAGAATTATGCAAAATCAGAATATATCTAAGAAACTAAGTGACTCCATTAAATGTAATAACATTTGTATGATAGGGTTTCTAGAAGAATAAGACAGAGAAAAGCGGACAGGAAGTTTATTTGACCAAATAATAGTTGAATGTGTCCCTAATCTGGAGGAGAAAACAGGCATCCAGATCTAGGAGGCACAGAGAACTCCCATCAAAATCAACAAAAGCAGGCCAACACCAAGACATATTGTAATTACATTTCCAAAGTGCTGAATAGGAAAATATGCAGCCCCAAATACTCTATATAGCAAGGCTATCATTCAGAAGATAAGACAAGATAAAGAATTTTCCAAAGGGAAAAAAATAAGAAGTTCATGACCACTAATCCAAACCTACAAGAAATATTAAGAGACAGTCTGTGTGGAGAGTAGAGACCAAAATTGACAGTATAAATGTAGGAAACACAAAAGCAGTAAAACTAAATGTTTCTGTAAAAAAAAAAAAAACAGTCGAGGAGCTAAACAAACAAAAAAGGATAGAATATATAAATATATAATAACATATACATAAATATAGGTAGGAGAGAAGAAAAGAATAGATTCAAACTGAAATGACCATCAACTTAGCACAGACTTCTATATACAGAAGACATGATATAAAAATCTAACCGTAACTGTATATCAAAACCACTAGTAAATATGCAATTAATAAGAAGAAAGAATTATAAATATGTAACTAAAGAAAATCATCAAAACATGTAAGATAGAAAGAAAAGAAAGGATCAGAGGAAATCTCCAGAACAGCCAAAAAACAAGTAATAAAATGGCAATAAAAACATATCTATCAAAAATTATGTTGGGGCGCCTGGGTGGCTTAGTTGGTTAAGCATCCGACTTTCGCTTAGGTCATGATCTCGCGGTTCGTGGGTTCGAGCCCCGCGTCGGGCTCTGTGCTGACTGCCAGCTCAGAGCCTGAGCCTGTTTCAGTCTGTGACTCCCTCTCTCTCTGACCCTCCCCTGCTCACGCTGTCTCTCTCTCTCCTAGAAATAAATAAAAATATATATATTTTAAAAAAAATTATGTTGACACGGAGGGGGACACTTGTGGGAATGAGCACTGGGTGGTATATGGAAGCCGACTTGCCAATAAGCTATTTGTAAAAAAAAAATTGTGTTGAACATAAATGTAATAATCACTTGCATCAAAAGACATAGAATGTCAGAATGGAATAAGAAAACAAGACCCATCTATATGCTGCCTGCAAGAGACTCATTTTAGACATAAAGACACCTAGAGATTGAAAGTGAGGGGATGGAGAAATATTTACCATGCAAATGAATGTCAAAATAAAGCTGGAGGATTAATACTTGCATTGGACAAACTAGACCATAAAACAAGACCATAAAACTAACAAGAGACAAAGAAGGGCACTATATAATAATACAATGGGAAATCCAAAATAATATAAAAATTGTAAATATGAATCAACAACAATAATAGAGGATTTTGACACCCCGCATACCTCAATGGATAGATCGTCTATACAAAAAATAGACAAGGAAACTATCACGTTGAATAACATTGTATCAAATGGACTTAACAGGTATATTGAGAACATTTCATCCAAAACATCAGATTACACATTTGTTTCAAGTGCACGTAGAACATTCTCCAGAATAGACCACATATTAGGCCACAAAACAGGCCTAAAATTCAAGAAGATGGAGCTCATACCATGCAACTTTTCTAACCATGACACTATAAAACTAATACTCAACCACAAGAAAAAAAACTGGGAAAGACCAAAAATAAATGGAGGATAAATAAGATGCCACAAAACAATGAATGGGCCAATCAGTAAATAAAATAAGAAATAAAAATTATATGGAACAAACAAGAATGAAAACAAGATTATCCAATACCTCTGGGATGTAGCAAAAGCAGTCTCAAGAGTTAAGTATATAACAATACAGTCTGCATCAAGAAGCAAGTAAAATCACAAACACCTAAATATACAACAAAAGGTCTATGAAAAGAAGCAAAAAGACTGAAGCCAAAATGGGAAGTAAATAATAAATACTAAAGCAGAAATAAACGTGCGGGATATAGGGCCAACATGGTGAAGAAGTAAGGGGATCCATACTTCCCACATCTCTCAAACAAAGAAGGGCTGAAGCCAAAGGACTTTGAACCCCAAGAGTCTGGGAAAAAAGACGGTGTCTACCAGGAAGAAAACGGGAAAACCAGACAGCCCCATAGGTGCCTGATTGCGAACTAGGAGAGATAAAACGGGCTACGGAGACATCAAGGGGAGGGATCCACTTCTGCAGAGAGACAAAAGGAAGAGAAAGAGCGGCTGGGGAAGCCTAGGACTGTACCTAGACAAGAGAAAAACCTCTGACCAGGACAGAGAAGGATCCAATCATCCCATCTCTAATTGCAGGGCTTTTGGAGAGGGATCACATCTCTAACTACAGGGCTTTCTTCCGACTGCAGCCGGTGGTCCTATTCGTACACCTGGGGAGGAGGGGAGTCACCTCTGGGTTCGGTGGTATGTCAGCAAGAGAAACCAGTCCCTTGCCCTAAAGAGCTGCATCACAGCCGCAGGAACATATATCAGGTGGCAATATTAACGCCAACAGAGTGGGAGTTTAAAACCAACCTAAACCTGGGATGTTGGAGTCGGTGGAGCGAGATAGCCTGCCTCATTTGCACCCACAGCACAGTGAGGACAGAGCCAAAGGAGTGATTTGGGACACCTGATCCATGAAGAAGGGACTGGCTGTCGCCATTTTTCTCCCCACAACCACCAAGGCGGTGCCTCAGGGATTGATCCACACCCCTCTGAGCTGGATAGCTCTTATCTACTGGAGCTGAATAGATGCTGTGGAACCAGGCAGGCCCCACTTCTGACCACTACTGTGGCATTGCCTGGATTAATTCTAGGTCAATTCTTGTTATCTAGATATATTCTTCCTTTTCTCCTTCTTATCTCTTCGCTGGTTATTCTGGTTATTGGTTTGCTTACACAGACATACTTAAACCATTCTCTTGATGCATGTTCTACACATCCTTCTTTCCTTTCTGTCTCTCTGGAATAATCAGGCCATATAGTTTCTCATGGTAACGTTAGCTTCATTTCCTTTTCCTTGCTTCCTTCCTAATTCTCCTTTCTCTCTCTCTCAGGATTAACACTTTTAGTCTCTCCACCTGGACAATTTTCATTTTCTCTTTCTCCCCACCTCTCTCATTTCTCCCTTTGTATATGCTCTTACATCAGTACCGCCTCCACCCTGTTCTTTACTTGTAGCTGGTGTTTCTGGTTTTATGCTTTTAGATTGTCTTTTGGGTTTTGGGTTTTTTGTTTTGTTTTGTTTTTGCATGTTTCCTTCTTTGTTTTATTTGTTTGTGCATTTGTGTGTTTTTGTTTCCAGTTTCTTTGTCTGCTTTCCTTTTAAAGGCTACTTCAAGGAACAAACCAAAGAACACTTGGTGGAGAGTCCAAAACATCACTATAAGTAGGGAAATAAAACAACCAAAGTCACAATAACAAAGAGCAAGTAACATTTTCCAAAAAACACCTCCTGAACTGCCAGGCCCTGGACAGTGTATGAGACCCTTTTAATATAGCAGTACTCACAGGTGCAAAGCACTTAACAACTTTTTTAAACTTACAAGAGACAGAAAGCTAGCCAAAATGACAAAACGGAAGGATTCCCCTTAAAAGAAATTCCAGGAAGAAGTGACAACCAAAGAATTGATCAAAACAGATATAAGCAACATAACTAAACAAGAATTTAGAATAATAGTCATAAAATTAATCGCTGGGCTTGAAAAAGCATAGAAGACAGGAGAGACTCCATTGCTGCAGAGAATAAGGATATTAAAAACAGTCATGGTGAATTAAAAAATGCTATAAATGAGGTGCAAAATAAAATGGATGTGGCCACAGTGCAGATTGAAGAGGCAGAGGACAGAATAGGGGAATTAGAAAATAAAATTATGGAAAGAGAGGAAGCCAAGGGAAAGAGAGATAAAAGGATCCAAGAGCACAAAAGGAAAATTAGAGATCTGGGTGATGCAATCAAAAGGAACAATATCCATACCATGGGGATTCCAGAAGAAGAAAAGAGAGACAAAAGGAATGAAGGGGTACTTGAACAAATCAGAGCTGAGAACTTCCCCAGCCGGGGAAAAAGAAACAGACATTGAAATCCAATAGGCACATAGACCTTCCCTCAAACATAACTTGAATCACTCTTCTGCATGGCGTATCATAGTGAAAGTGGCAAAATACAAGGATAAAGAGAGAATTCTGAAAGCAGCTAGGGATAAACAGGCCTTAACATATAAAGGTAGACACATAAGGGTAGGAGCAGACCTATCTACTGAAACTTGGCAGGCCAGAAAGGAATGGCAAGAAATTGTCAATCTTATGAACAGGAAAAATATGCAGCCAAGATCCTTTATTCAGCAAGCCTGTCATTCAGAATAGAAGGAAAGATAAAGGTTTTCCCAAACAAACAGAAAACTGAAGGAATACATCACCACTAAACCAACCCTAAAAGAGATCCTAAGGAATACTCTATGAGGAAAATGTTGCAAGGAACACAGAGTAGCAATATATCACTACAAGCATGAAACCTACAGGGAACACAATGCCTCTAAACCCATATTTTTCAATAATAACACTGAATGTAAATGGACTAAATACTCCAATAAAAAGAAATGGGGTATCAGAATGGATAAAAAAACAAGATCCATCTATTTGCTGCCCTCAAGAGACTCATTTTAGATCTGAGGACACCTTCAGATTGAAAGTGAGGGAACGCAGAACTATCTGTCATGCTACTGGATGTCAAAAGAAAGCTAGAGTAGCCATATTCATATCAGCAAACGAGACTTTAAACTAAAAGTAGTAACAAGAGTTGAAGAAGGACATTCTATAATAATTACACGATCTATCCATCAGGAAGAGCTAACAATTATAAATATCTACACACCAAATTCAGAAGCACCCAAATATATAAAACAGTCACAAATATAAGAAATCTTATTGATAAGAATGTGCTAATTACAGGGGACGTCGATACTCCACTTACAGCAATGGATAGATCAATTAGACAGTGAATCATTAATGAAACAATGGGCCCTGAAGGACACACTGGATCAGATGGAACTTGACAGATATACTTAGAACTCTATAACCCAAAGCAGTGGAATTCACTTACTTCTCGAATGCACATGGAACAGTCTCTAAGCTAGATCACATACAGGATTACAAGCAGTCCTCAATAAATATAAAAGAATTGAGATCATACTGTGCACACTTTCAGATCACAATACTATGAAATTTGAAATCAACCACAGGAAAAAGTCTGGAAAACTTCCAAAAGCATGGAGGTTAAAGTACACCCTACTAAAGAATGAATACGTCAACAAAGCAATGAGAGAAGAAATTTAAAACTTTATGGAAACAAATTAAAGTGAACATACCACAATACAAACACTTTGGGATGCAGCAAAAGCAGTCCTAAGAGGAAAATACATTTCAGTTCAGGCCTATCTCAAGAAACAAGAAAAATCCCAAATACAAAATCTAACAGCACACCTAAAAGAATGAGAAGAACAACAAAGACACCCAAAACCAAGGAGAAGAAGATATATACTAAAAATCAGAGCAGAAATAAACAACATAGAATTAAAAAAAAAAAGTATAGCAGATCAAGGAAACCAAGAGGTGGTTTTTTGAAAGAATAAACAAAATTGATAACCTTCTAGCCAGGCTTGTCAAAAGGAAAAGAGAGAGGGCCCAAATTGATAAAATTACTAATGAAAATGGATTTATTACAACCAATCCCTCAGAATTACAAGCAATTATCAGGGAATACTATGAAAAATTATATGCCAACAAACTAGACTACCTGGAAGTTATAGATACATTCCAGAACACCCACAACCTTACCAAAACTCAAAGGGGAAGAAATAGAAAGTTTGAACAGACCCATAACTAGTGAAGAAATTGAACCAGTTAACCAAAATCTCCCAACAAATAAGAGCCCTGGACCTGATGGCTTCCCTGGAGAATTCTACCAGACATGTAAATCAGAGTTAATACCCATTCTTCTCAAACTATTCCAAAAAATGGGAATGGAAGGAAAACTTCCAGACTCATTCTATGAAACCAGCATCAGTTTGATTCCCAAGCCAGACAGAGACCGAGCAAAAAAAGAGAACTACAGGCCAATATCCTTGATGAATATGGATGCAAAATCCTCAACAAGATACTAGCAAGTCAAATTCAACAGCATGTGAAAAGAATTATCCACCATGATCAAGTGGGATTCATTCCTGGGTTAAAGGGCTGGTTCAATATGTGTAAATCAATGTGATACATCACATCCACAAAAGTAAAGATAAAAACCACATGATCCTGTCGATAGATGCAGAAAAAGCATTTGAAAAGATACAGCATCCCTTCTTAATAAAGACCCTCAAGAAAGTCGCTACTGAAGGAACATACTTAAACATCATAGTAGGCATTTACAAAAAGCCCACAGCTAATATCATCCTCAATGTGGAAAACCTGAGAGCTTTCCCCCTGAGATCAGGTGGAACACTCTCATCAGTGTGGGTTTTTTTTTAATGTTTTTTCTTTATTTCTGAGAGAGAGTGTGAGAAAGAGAAAGAGAGAGAGAAAGAGAGAGAGAGAACATGAGCAGGTAAGAGTCAGAGAGAGAGGGATATACAGAATCTGAAACGTGCTCCAGGCTCTGAGCTGGCAGTCAACACAGAGCCCGACGTGGGACTCAAACCCACGAACCACAAGATCATGACCTGAGCCGAAGTCAGACGCTTAACCGACTGAGCCATCCAGGCGCCCCCACTGTTGTTTAACATAGTGCTAAAAGTCCTAGTGTCAGCAATCAGACAACAAAAGGAAATAAAAGGTATTAGAATTGGCGAAGATGAAGTCAAACTTTCATTTTTCGCAGATGACATGATATTCTACATGGAAAACCTGAAAGACTCCAACAAAGTCTGCTAGAACTGATCCATGAATTCAGCAAAGTCCCAGGGTACAAAATCCATGTACAGAAATCAGTTGCATTTTGATACAATAACGAAGCCACAGAAAGAACAATAATGTAACTGATCCCATTCACAATTTCACCAAGAAACATAAAATCCCTAGGAATAAACCTAATCAAAGATATAAAAGATATGTATGATAAAAATAAAGAAAACTTATGATGGAATTGAAGAAGACACAAAGAAATGGAACAACATTCCATGTTCATGGATTGGAAAAATAAATATTGTTAACATGTCAATTCTACCCAAAGCAATCTACACATTCAATGCAATTCTAATCAAAATTGGACTGGCATTCTTCTCGAAGCTTGAACAAGCAATCCTATAATTTGTATGGACCACAAAAAACCTCTAATAGCCAAAGTAATAGTGAAGAAGAAAACCAAAACGGGAGGCATCACAATCCCAAACTTTAGCTTCTACTAAAAAGCTGTAATCATCAAGACAGTATGTTACTGGTACAAAAACACACATAGACCAACGGAATAAAATAGAGAACCCAGAATTGAACCCACAAATATATGACCAACTAACCTTTGACAAAGCAGGAAAGAATATCCAATGTAAAAAAGACAGCCTGTTTAACAAATGATGCTGGGAGAACTAGATAGCAACATACAGAAGAATGAATCTAGAACACTTTCTTACACATACACTAAAATAGACTCAAAATGGATGAAGGATCTGAATGTGAAACAGGAAACCATCAAATCCGTAAAGGAGAAAGTAGGTAACAACCTCTTTGACCTTAGTTGCAGCAATTTCTTCCTTGACCCTTCTACAAAGGCAAAGGACGTTAAAAGCAAAATGAACTATTGGGACCTCATCAGATAAAAAGCTTCTGCCCTGCAAAGGAAACAATCAACAAAACTAACAGTTAACCGACAGAATGGGAAAAGACAGTTGCAAATGACATATTGGATAAAGGGCTATTATCCAAAATCTGTAAGGAACACACCAAACTCCACACACACACCCAAAACAAACAAACAAACAAAAAGACAAATAAACAATCCAGGGAAGAAATGGGCAGAAGACATGAATAGACACTTCTACAAGGAAGACATCCAAATGACCAATAGACACATGAAATAAATTTCAATGTCATTCATCATCAGGGAAAAACAAACCAAAACCACACTGAGAAACCTCATGCCGGTCAGAGTCGCTAAAATGAACAAATCAGGAAACTATAGATGCTGGCAAGGATGTGGAGAAACGGGAACCCTCTTGCACTGTTAGTGGGAATGCAAACTATTGTAGCTGCTCTGGAAAATAGTGTGGGGGTTCCCCAAAAAACAAAAAAAAATAGAACTACCTTATGGCCCTGAAGTAGCACTGCTATGAATTTACCCAATGGATATAGGAGTGCTGATACATATGGGCACATGCACCCTAATATTTGTAGTAGCACTTTCAACAAATGCCAAATTATGGAAAGAACTTATATGTCCATTAACTAGCGAATGCATCAAGAAGATGTGGTTTGGGGGGAGAGGCAAGATGGCAGAGAAGTAGGGAGCTCCGTACATTTCATTCGCCCCCGTCTCTCACGTGGAGAAGGCCTGAAGCCATGGAAACCCTTACAGAAACCAGGAGTCTGGGAGGAAAAGGAGACAGAGTCCACTGAGAACAGTTTATAGTGGCTACCCCAAGAAACACGCCAAAGTACACATGGTGGAGAGTCACAAATACCATTACGAGTAGGAAAATAAAACCAAGAGATACCATTCAAAGAACACTTTCTTTTTTCTTTTCTTTTCTTTCTTTTTTTTTTTTTTTTTACAAATAGTTTACTGTCAAATTGGCTTCCATATAACACCCAGTACTCATCCCCACAAGTGCCCTCCTCCATGTTCATCTCCCCACTCCTCCCCCACACCCATCAGTCCTCAGTTTGTTCTCAGCATTCAAGAGTCATTTATGGTTTGCCTCTCTCCCTCTCCCCCACTATTTCCCTCCTTCTTCTACCTCATGGTCCTCCATTAAGTTCCTCCTAATCCTCCTATACGTGAAAACATATGGTATTTGTCCTTCAAAGAACACTTTCTGAATGGACAGGCCCTGGACCCTCAAGGAGCCTTCTTTGGTACAGCAGCACTCACAGTGCAGAGTTCATAACAAGCTTTTAAAACCAACAAGAGATAGAAAGCTAGCCAAAATGATGAAACAAAAGAGGTCCTCTCCAAAGAAATTCCAGGAAGAATTGACAGCTCAAGAATTTCTCAAAACAGATATAAGCAACATAACTGAACAAGAATTTAGAACAAGAGCCATAAAATTAATTGCTGGGCTTGAAAAAGGCATGGAAGACATCAGAGAAACTATTGCTACAAAGACTATGGAGCTTAAAAATAGTTATGATGAATTTTAAAAATGCTATAAATGAGATGCATAATAAAATGGAGGCACCCAATACACAGACGGAAGACGCAGAAAGGAGAATAAATGATTTAGAAGACACATAATTGTGTCTTCAAAAAGAGGAAGAAAAAGAGGAAAGCTGAGTAAAAGAGAGATAAACTGATACAGGAACACGGAAGTAGAGTTCGAGAGCTCAGCGATACAAACAAACAGAACGATATCCATATCATAGGAATTCCAGAAAAGGAAGAGAGAAGGAAAGGTGATGAAGGAGTCCTGGAACAAAATATAGCAGAGACTTTCCCCAATCTGGGGAAGGAAAGAGACGTTGAAATCCAAGAGGCACAGAGAAATCCCCTCAGACGTATCTTGAATCGATCTTCTACCTGACATATCATAGTGAACCTGGCAAAATAGAAGGACAAAGAGAGAATTTTGAAACTAGCTAGGGAGAAAAGGGCCCTAACATAAAAAGGAAACCTATCAGAGTGGTGACAGATCTATCTAATGAAACTAGGCAGGCCAGAAAGGAATGGCAGGAAATCTTCAATGTGATGAACAGAAAAAATAGGCAGCCAAGAATCCTCTACCCAGGAAGCCTGTCATTCAGAATAGAACGAGAGATAAAAGTCTTTCCAAATATACGAAAATTGAAAGAATTTGCAACCACTAAGAAGCCCTACAAGAAATCCTGAGGGGGACTCTATGAGGGAAAGGTTGCAAGGAATGAAAGGGACCAGAGACACCACCACAAGCGTAAATCCCAGAAAGGCATGACGACTCTAAACCCATGTTTTTCAATAGTAACACTGAATATAAACGGACTAAATGCCCGCATAAAAAGATACGTGGGTGCAGAATAGATAAAGAATGAAATCCATCTATTTGCTCCCTACAAGAAACTCATTTTAGACCTGAGGACACGTTCAGATTGAAAGTGAGGGGACGGAGAAATATATATCATGCTACTGGTAGTCAAAGAAAGCTGGAGTAGCTATCCTTATATCAGACAAACTGGACCTTAAAGTAAAGGCAGTAACAAGGGATGAAGGGCATTATATTATAATTACAGGGTCTATCCATCAGGAAGAGGTAACAATAATAAATGTCTATGCATCAAATATGAAAGCACCTAAATATATAAAACAATTAATCACAAACAAAAACAGTCTTATCGATAAGAACGTGCTAATAGCAGGAGACTTTAATACTCCACTTAAAGCAATGGATAGGTTAACCAGACAGAAAATCACTAAAGAAATAATGGACTTTAAAATAGACACTTTGGACCAAATGGATATGACAGACATATTTAGAACTGTACATCCTGAGGCGATGGAATACACTTTCTTCTCAAGTATGCATGGCACATTCTCCAAGATAGATCAAAAACTGGGACATAAAGCAGCTCTCAATAAATATAAAAGAATTGAAAACATGCCACACACGCTTTCAGATCACAATGCTATGACTTGAAATGAATCACAGGAAGAAGTCTGGAAAACCTCCAAAAATATGGAGGTCAAAGTACACCCTACTAAAGAACGAATGGGCCAATCAGACAATTAGAGAAGATATTTTAAAATATATGGGAAAAAAATGAAAATGAAAATACAACAACCCAACGTCTATGGGATGTGGGGAAGACAGTCCTAAGAGGAAACTACAAAGCACTCCAGGCCTATTTCAAGAAATTAGAAGAAGTGCAAGTGCAGAATCTAACAGCTCACCTAAAGGAACTAGAGGGAGAGCAACAAGAACACCCCAAACCCAGTAGAAAAAGAGAAATAATAAAAACAGGGCAGAAATAAACAATACAGAAACCAAAGAAACAGTTGAACAGATGAATGAAACCAAGAGTGGTTTTTTGAAAAAATTAACAAAACTGACACACCTCTAGCCAGGCTTCTCAAAAAGAAAAGACAAAGCACTCAAATGGACAAAATCAGGAATGCAACTGGACTCGTTACAACCGCCCCTCAGAAACACAAGCAATTATCAGGGAATTCTATGAAAAATTATATGCCAAAAAATTGGACAACTTAAAGAAAAGGACAAATTCCTAAACACACACAGTACCAAAATTCACACGGGAAGAGATAGAAAACCTGAACAGACCCATAACAAGTGGGGAAATCGAATCAGTTCTCAAAAATCTCCCAACAAATAAGAGCCCTGGGCCAGAAAGCTTCCCTGGGGAATTCTACCAGACATTTAAAAAAGAATTAATACCCATTTTTCACCAACTATACCAAAACATAGAAATCGAAGGGAAACATCCGGACTCTTTTTATGAAGCCAGCATCACTTTGATTCCCAAGCCAGACAGAGATAGAGGGGAAAAAAAAAAGAAGAAGAAGAGAAAGAGAGAGAGAACTATAGGCCAATATCCTTGATGAATACAGATGCAAAATCCTCAACGAGATACTTTCAAATCGAATTCAACAGCACATAAAAAGAATGATCCACCGAGATCAAGTGGGATTCATTCCTGGGTTACAGGACTCGTTCAATATTCGCAAATCAATCAATGGGATATATCACATCAAGAAAAGAAAATAATAAAAACATATGATCCTGTCAATGGATGCAGGAAAAGCATTTGACAAAATACAGCATCCCTTCTAAATAAAGACCCTCGACAAAGTCGGGATAGAAGGAACTTGCTTAAACATCATAAAGGTCATCTATGAGAAGCCCTCAGCTAACATCATCCTCAACGGGGAAAAACTGAAAGCTTTCCCCCTGAGATCAGGAACACGACAGGAATGTCCACTGTCACCACTGTTGTTTCACATAGTGCTGGAAGTCCTAGCATCAGCCATCAGACAACAAAAGGAAATAAAAGGCATCAGAATTGGCAAGGAAGAAGTCAAACTCTCCCTTTTCGCAGACGACATGATACTCTGCATAGAAAACCCGACAGACTCCACCAGAAGCCTACTAGAACTGATCCAAGAATTCAGTCAAGTTGCAGGGTACAAAATCAACGTAGAGAAATCGGTTGCATTTTTATACACCAACAGTGAAGCAACAGAAAGAGAAATCAAGAAACTGATCCCACTCACAATTGCACAAAAAAAAAAAAAAACCCACAAAATACCTAGGAATAAACCCAACCAAAGATATAAGACATCAGTATGCTGAAAACTGTAGAAAACTTATGAGGGAAATTGAGGAAGACACAAAGAAATGGAAAAACATTCCATGCTCATGGATTCGAAGAATAAATATTGTTAAAATGTCAACACTACCCAAAGCAATGTACACATTCAATGCAATCCCAATCAAAATTGCACCAGCATACTTCTCAAAACTAGAACAAACTATCCTAAAATTTGTATGGAACCACAAGAGACCCCGAATAGCCAAAGTAATATGGAAGAAGAAAACCAAAATGGGAGGCATCACCATCCCAGACTTTAGCCTCTACCACAAAGCTGTCATCACCAAGACAGTATGGTATTGGCACAAAAACAGACACATAGACCAATGGAATAGAATAGAAAACTCAGAGTTGGACCCAAAAATGTACAGCCGACTAATTTTTGACAAAGCGAAAGAGTATCCAATGGAAAAAAAGACATCCTCTTTAGCAGATGTTGCTGGGAGAAGTGGACAGCAACATGCAGAAGAATGAAACTAGATCATTTTCTCACACCATACACAAAAATAAACTCAAAATGGATAAAGGACCAAGTTTTTATTTAAATTTTAGTGAGTTAACATATATACTAAAATTGCTGAATTTAGTGATTCATCACTTATTTTTCACATCCAGTACTCATCACAACAAGTACCCTCACCCATTTAGTGCCATCATCCATTTAGCCCATCCCTTACCCACCTCCCTCCATCAACCTTCAGTTTATTTTCTATACTTAAAAGTCTATTATGTTTTGTTTCCCTCTCTCTCCTTCCCTCGTTCCCATATGTTTATCTCTGTTTTTAAATTCCGCATATGAATGAAATCATGTTATTTGCCTTTCTCTGACTGACTTATTTTGTTTAGCATAATATACTCTAGTTCCATCAACGTCATTGCAAATGGCAAGATTTCATTCTTTTTGATGGCTGAGATATATATATATTAATTTATTTATATATATTTCTTTATTACATATATATGTATGTATGTATAAATACACATACACCATAACTTCTTATCCATTCATCAGTTTATATATAACTGGGCTCTTTCTATAGCTTCATTATTGTTAATAATGCTATAAACATCAGGGTGCATGCTCCTCTTTGAATCAATATTTTTGTATCCTTCGGGTAAACACTTAGTGCAATTGCTAGGTCGTAGGGTAGTTCTATTTTTAACTTGTTGAGTTCTATTTTTACTTCTTGAGGGACCTCCATACTGTTTTTCGCAGTGGCTACACCAGTTTGCATTCCTACCAATAGTGTAGAGGGTTCCCCTTTCTCTACATCCTTGCCAACATCTGTTATTTTCTGTATTGTTAAGTTTAGCCATTCTAACAGGTGTGAGGTTTTGATTTGTATTTCCTTGATGATGAGTGATGCGGAACATCTTTTTTTTTTTTTTTTTTTGGTCTGTAATCATTTGTATCTCTTCTTCGGAAAATGTTCATGTCTTCTGACCATTTCTTAACTGCATTATTTATTTTGGTGTGTTGAGTTTGATAAGTTCTTTATAGATTTTGGATACTAACCCTTTATGATGCTGACCTTTTTGCGTTCATATGGTTTGGGACTCTCTGTGTATCCTGAATTTGGATCTGTTTCTTTCCCTAGGTTATGAAAGTATTTACTCTTTTTTTTTTCCCCAAATGTTTTCTTCCTCTTTCCCTTCTCCTTTCTGGGATCCCTACATGTGAATTCTTGTCAGCTTGCTGTTGTCAATGAGATCTCTTAAACTCTCCTCTTAAAAAAAAAAAAAAAACCTGTTGAGCCTGGGTGCTTTCTGTTACTTTGTCTTACAAATTACTGATCCACTCTTCTGCATTCTCTCATGTAATGTTGATTGCCTCTAGTGTATTTTTCATTCCGTTCATTGTATCCTTCAACTCTGATTGGTTATGTTCTTATGTTTTTTATCCATTTGTTAACTTTCTCACTCAGTTTATCCACTCTTCTCCAGTGATGTGAGTATATTTATGACCATTACTTTGAACAGACTTTTTTTTCTTGAGGTTTTTGTTTCATTTCGTTTGGGGCATATCCCTCTGAGTCCTTATTTTCTTGACTATCTATGTTTTTATCCTAAGGATTCAGAACAACAGCTGCTTTTCCTAACCTTCAAGGGCTTATATTGTGTATAGTAACCATCTCTCTGTTTAAAATGTGTGTGTCTGGTGACATTGGCTGGCTGGAGCTGTGGTTGGCATGGGATAGGTTTCCCTGTGTACTGCTTGCTGGGTTCATTCTGATCATATGGCAGCAGGTGAAGTGGACACGGGCTGGGATGGTCCTGGGGTCTTCCTGCAGAAGACATCTTGGGAGAGAAGGTGAAGTGGACATGTGGTTTGGTGGTCATCAAACTCTCTGTACACAGCTCCCCCCCCCCAATAGGACAGCTGAACCTTAAGTTGGTTAAAGTTGGGGATTCCTGTGTGCGTGGCTCAGATAGCACTATGGCAGAGAGGCTGGAACCAAAGTGGGGGCATTCTGGGGGTTTCCTGGATCATTCCTACTGGTGGAACCCTGACAGAGTGATCAGTGCCTCGGTGTGCACATGCCAGGAGTTCCACGGGCACTCTGCACTGTGGGTGCCATGGCAAGTTTTCTGTCACCAAGTGATACGTTCTTGGATAGTTAGGGGTTCTTTGTGTCTATTTCACATTGGCAAGACAGCTGGAGCTGTGGTGAGCACTGAGCAGGGGTCCACTTTGTACCATGCTATGGTTGCCTTGGTGAGATTGCTGGGGCCGGTGTAGTCTAGAGGCTTTCAGCTCATTGAGTTGCAGGACAGCTATGGCACCTGCTTCCTGCTCCCATCTCTCCTATCAATTTGGAAAGAGAACCCACTGTAGTGTTCACCAAACCCTCTGACCTACAGAATGTTCCAGTAGCTTCCTTGACATGTGGCAAACATTTAGGGAATGTCTTTTATAGTCTAATTAACGTTTAAAACTGTGGATTCTTCACTGTGCCCCCAGGGGAAATGAATCTGCTCACTATCCCACAGTACAATCCTTTCACACCACAGTTCACAGCATTGGAGATGGAAGTCCCCTTTTTCACTCTGTCTCCATCTCTCTTGCCATTTTCTCTGTGGTCTCTCTATTTTTTGTGCAGAAGCTGTTCGGACATCCCTCAGCTCTTCTTCAGGAGGGAGTGCTGTATAAACAGGTGTAGATTTGGTATGTAGGTGAGGGAGGTGAGTTAACATTCTTCCTACATAACCACCTTGGACCCTCCCTCCTACAAATGTTTTTTGATTGAAATACTTATTTTATTTCCATGTCAAACAATTATTAATAAATATGTACTTATTGCCATTTTATTATTTTTGTTTGTTTTTGTAGTTTATCTCTTCCGTTTCCGTTTTCTTGGTCTCTCATGGTTGGTAGTTTTCTTTAGTGTTATGACTGGGTATCTTTCTCATTTTTTGTGTATATCTATCGTAGGTTGTTAGTTTATGGTTACTATGAGGTTCAACATTTCTGTGTATACATGTATATATGTATATGTAGGCATATATACACACACACAATATGCATATATACCCACACACGCGTATCATTCTATTTTCAGCTGATAGTCGCTTAAGTTTAAAAGCATTATAAAAATACACTTTTACTTCTCACCTCACATTTTATGTTTTTGATGTCATATTTTTTCATTTTTATGTATTCCTTAACTACTTATTATAGTTGGTTTTACTATTTTTGTCTTTTAATCTTCATACTAGCTTTTTGAGTGGCTGAACCACTGCCTTTTTACATATATGCCTTTACCACTGAAATTTTTTATTCACATTTTAAAAATTTCTAGTTATGGGTTTTCATTTCCCACTTAAATAATATCCCTCAATATTTTTTGTAAGAGTGGTTCAGTGGTGTGGAACTCCTTTAAAGTTCTCAAGTCTGTGGAACTATCTCTCCTTTAAATCTGAATGATAAACTTGTTGGGTAGAGTACTCTTGGTTGTAAGATTTTTCCCATCAGAACTTTAAAAACATCTTGCTACTATTTTCAGCAAATTTCCTGCTGAAAACAAATCGTGATTGTCTCATGGGTTTTTTTTTCTTTTTTTTTTTTTTGCATGTGATTATTTTTTTTTCTCTTGATGCCTTTAAGATTCCCTCTTTACTTTTATTTTTTTTCCATTTTAAATATAATATGTCTTGGTTTGGTTTTTTTTGGGTTCATCTTGTATACGGCAGAGAATGTGCTTCTTTCACCTAGATCTCTGTTTCTTTCCCGAGGTTAGGAAAGTTTGCTGCCATTATTTCTTCAAATAAGTTTTACACCCTTTTCTCTCTTTACTTTTTTGGGGGACCCATCATGATAATATTAATATATTTGACGTTCGTGTACCACAGAGGGCCCTTAAACAATTTTTAAAGTTTTTTTTTTTTTTTCCTGTTCTGATTGGGTGATTTTCACTATTCTGTCTTTAAGCTCATTGATCTGTTCCGTATTATCTACTCTGCTGGATTTTCTTCTCTATTCTAGTGTATTTTTCATTTCAGTTATTGTATTTTTCAGTTCTGATTGATTTTTATATTTTCTATATCCTAATTAAATTCTCACTGCATTCCTGCAATTTTCTCCTGTGTTCAGTGAGTATCATTATGATAATTACTGTGAATTCTTTAAAAGGTAAATTACTGATCACTGTTTCATTCGTGTTTTTTTCTGCCTTTTTATCTTGTTTTGTTTGGAACATAGTCTTCTGTCTCTTCATTTTCTTTGACCTTCTGTGTTTGTTTCTGAGGATTGGGCAAAACAGCTAATCTACCAGTCTAGGAGGGGTCGCCTTGTGTAGGAGTCTCTCCTTTGCAGAATGCATGTACCTGTTGGCTTTGGCAGGCTTACCAGTGCTGGAGCAGGTATGGGGTGAGGGTTTCCTGTGGCATGCCACATTGGGGCTCCCTTGGTGTGATGGCCTAAGCTGGAGCAAGTGTGGGCTGAGGACTTCCCGGGTTCATTGAACCAGGGCTGCCTTGATGGAATGGCTAGAGCTGGAACAGGCCAATGATGGGACTCCTGGCATATGCCATGCCAGGCCCACCCTGGAAAGATAGCTAGAGCTGGATCAGGCATGTAAGGAGAGTCCCACAGCATGCCACATTTGTGCCACCTTGGCAGGGCATGTGGAGCTGGAGCAACCACAAGTTAGGGGTCCCAGGTAATCTACAATAGGTCACTCTGAGAAGACTACTGGAGCTAGAATAGGCATGGGCCAGGGTGGTCTGGTGCACTGCACCCAGGATTTCTCTGTGTGGGCACATAATGGGCATTGGAGATCATGCTGCACTAGGGACACCGTGGTGTAATAGCACATGTAAGCTGCACTATTCCTGACATATGCTTTCCAGAGACACTTTTGTAAGATGACTGAGACTAGAGAAGTTGCCAGCTAGAGGTGTCCTGAGGCAAGGTGCAGGAGGGTCACCCTAGTGGAATGGCTAAACCTACCGCAGGTACGTGCTAAGAGTGTCCAGCATGCTGTCCTAGGTCAACCTCAGTGTGATTGTTTGGTAAGGTATGGGCCAGGGAGATCTTGGAGTATCCTGTACCACATGTGCTTTGAGAGGATGGCTCAATCTGGGGTAAATGCAACTGGGAGGCTCTGAGTGTGCTGCCCTGGGGAAGCTCTGGGGGGCAGATGAAGTGTATGGGGCCAGAGACATGGTGAGCACTAGGGTGGTTTTAGCTGGCCAGCTATGGCACCAGACCCCTGCTCCTGCCCACACAGTCAAGGTGGAGCATAACACACACACACACACACACACACACACACACACACACACAGGAACTCCCCATTGCCTTCAACCCTGGAAAGAGTTCCACCAGTTCTCTGTTTGGTTAGGACACACTCTACGGTTAGTAGATTAATTTCCTCTATTTATACTCCAGTTTCCCTTCAAAGCACTGTTTGTTTGCCGTACCCCACAACAGCAAGTCTGTGCATGGTCCCCTCAGTGATATCCCTCCATATTGCAGATAAGCATATTGGGGTGAGATTCCATTACTACTGTGTCTCACCTCTCCTACCCTCATCTCTGTGGTACCTCTATCATTTGTGTGTGTGTGTGTGTGTGTGTGTGCGTGTGTGTGTGTGTGTGCGGAAGCTGTTCAATCAGCCCTCAGTTCTTCTTCAAGAGTAATTGCTCTAAATGCAGGTAAATATTGGGTGTGTCCATGGAGGAGGCAAGTTCAGGCTTTTACTATGCCACCATTTTGGACTGCCCTCTCCTTGGAGTTTTCAATTTTTTTATCGTTAAAAAACTCAGTATTTTTTATATTTTCTATTGTTTTCCTATTCTCTTTTTCCTTTTCTTCTGTTCTGATTTTTATAATCTCTTTTCTTCTGTTAACTTTGGGCTTGGTTTGTTCTTTTGAGGGTTTCACTAGGTATAAAATTAAGGGTTTTTTTCTTAGATCTTTCTTTTTTCTTAGTATAGGCATTCATTATTATAAACTTATCTTACAACTACATTTGCTGCATTCCACAAGTTGGTATGTTGTGTTTCTATTTTTATATGTATACAAATATTTGAGTTTCTTTTTGGTTCCTTCTTTGGCCCATCAGTTGTTGTTTACTTTCTACATGTTTGTTAACATTCCAGACTTCTTGTTCTTGATTTCTAGTTTAGCACTATTTTGGTGGAAAATATACTTAGTATGATTTAAATATTTTAAAATTTGCTAAGAGTTGTTTTGTGACCTAACATATAATATATCCTGTGGAATGTTTTAGTACATTTGAGGGGAGTGTGTGCTCTGCTGCTATTGGGTGAAATGTTTTCTATATGACAGTTAGCTCCCTTGATTCCTTAATGATTTTGCTTCTGGTAATTTATTCAATGTTGAAAATGAGATATTGAAGTCCTCTGCTATTATTGTATTGTTGTCTATCCCCACTTCATATCTGTTATATATACTTATATATTAAATTAGTCAATTTTGGGTATATATGTATTTATAATTGCTATAGTCTCTTGATGAATTGATCCCTTTACTTCCATATAATTACCTTCTTGCATGTTCTTTCTTTCTTTCTTTCTTTCTTTCTTTCTTTCTTTCTTTCTTTCTTTCTTTCTTTCTTTCTTTCTTTCTCTCTTTTTCTATTTTGGATTTCAAGTCTATTTTGTCTCATCTAAGTGTAGCTACACTTTTTCTTCTTTCCATTTTCATGGAATATCTTGTTTCATCCCTCTACTTTGAGCTTATGTGGGTCCTTAAAGATGAAGTAAACCTCTTGCAAGCAGTATATAGTTGGGTGTTATTTTTATTGATTCACCACTCAATGCTTTTTGATGGGAGAGTTTAATTCATTTACACTTCAGTAATTACTTATAGGTAAGGAGTAATTATTTCCTATTACTTTTTGTCTGTCTGTTTTGTAGTATATTGATCCTTTCTTCCTCTTGTTGTCTTCCCTTGTGAATTAATGATTTTCTGTAGTGGTATGCTTTTTTTTTTTAATATTTTTAAAAAATGTTTTATTTATTTATTTCTAGGAGAGAGAGAGAGAGACAGCATGAACAGGGGAGGGTCAGAGAGAGAGGGAGTGACAGACTCTGAAACAGGCTCCAGGCTCCGAGCTGGCAGTCAGCACAGAGCCCGACGCGGGGCTCAAACCCAGAACTGCGAGATCATGACCTGAGCGAAAGTCGGTCGCTTAACCGACTAAGCCACCCGGGCGCCCCTGTAGTGGTATGCTTTAATATCCTCCTTTGTATCTTTTATGTATTTGCTGTAGACTTTTGCTTTGTGGTTATTGTCTGCTTTACATAAATTATTTTACAGAATTCTATTTAATTCTTTTAACAATTTTCACTTTAGTTGCATACAAAACTTCTACACTATTATTATTCCCTTTATACACTTTGCATCTTTTTATATTGGTTTTCTTTACATCTTTTTAAAAATTTATAATGTTTATGTATGTATGTATGTATGTATTTTTTTTTACAAATAATTTATTGTCAAATTAGTTTCCACATAATACCCAGTGCTCATCCCCACTAGTGCCCTCCTCCGTGCCCATCCCTCCTCCCCCCCCCACATCCATCAGTCCTCAGTTTAAATGAAAAGACATGGATTATTAGTATAAAACATGTAAAAAATATAAAACATACCTGTAAAAGTAAGTCAAATTGAAAATACTCTAGTAATGTCATATGGTGGTTTGTTAAGCATTTAACTCTATTATAAGATCTTTTTATATTGTAAATCCTCTAACAAATTATTGCAGTTGTATTTATTTTTAATACTTCTATTCTTTAACCTTATAATAGAGCTAAATGCCCCTATGCATCAGCACCCCTGTATCCTTTGGGTAAATTCCTAGCAGTACTACTGCTGGGTCATAAGGGAGTTCTAGTGTTAATTTTTTGAGGAACCTCCACACTGTTTTCCAGAGGGGCTGCACCAGTTTCCATTCCCACCAACAGTGTAGGAGTGTGCCTGTTGCTACACATCCTCACCAGCATCTAGAGTCTCCTGATTTGTTCATTTTAGCCATTCTGACAGGGGTGAGGTATTGTCGCAGTGTGATTTTGATTTGTATTTCCCTGATGAGGAGGGATGCTGAGCATCATTTCATGGGTCTGTTGGCCATCTGGGTGTCCTCTTTGGAGAAGTGTCTGTTCATGTCTTCTGCCCATTTCTTCACTGGATTGTTTGTTTTTCAGGTGTGGAGTTTGGTGAGTTCCTTATAGATGTTGGATACTAGCCCTTTATCTGATATGTAATTTGCAACTATCTTTTTCCATTCCGTTGGTTGCCTATTATTTTTATTGATTGCTTCCTTTTCCGAATAGTGCACTCTTTTAAGTGCTTGGTGTATGTTAATTTATTGGATTCCCCAATTGCTTTTCATTTTATAGATGAAGAATACCGAGGTACAGAAAGGTTAAATTACTTTCCCAACATCATGCCCTAAGAGGTGGAAGTATTACAACCAGAATGTGAACCTGGGCACTCTTAGAACAATGATGTCAAGACAAAATATTATCAATGTCTTTAATCATATAAGCAAAAATATTTCACAATTATTTTAATTTGTATTTTTATTTAAAGAGGATAAAATATTTAATTTTTTTAATTTTTTATTTATATCTAGGAGAGAGAGAGAGAGAGAGAGACAGCGTGATCAGGGGAGGGTCAGAGAGAGAGGGAGTCACAAATTGAAACGGGCTCCAGGCTCTGATCCGGCAGTCAGCACAGACCTCGACGTGGGGCTTGAACCCACGAACCGTGAGATCATGACCTAAGCGAAAGTTGGACACTTAACCGACTAAGCCATCCAGGCGCCCCTAAAGAAGATAAAATATATATGAATATATATTATAAAGAATATAATATATATTTAAAGAAGATGAAAAATATATATATATTTCCTTTCTTCTTCCTTTCCTTCCTTTCTTCTTCCCTCCCTTCCCCTCTTCCTCCCTCATTCCCTTCTTCCATCCTTCTTTTCTACCTGATCTATTTTTCCCTTTTGTAACATTAATACACCATTTAATGTCCTCTGTCTATTTTTTCTTTGCATGTTCATTTTTAACTATTGATTTGTAAGAAGTATGTTATATCAATGATGTTAAGACATTCTTCATGTGTTTTAAATGTAAACTTTGTAGTTTGACTTTAAACTTTTATTTTTTATTGCATATTTGACATATAGAAAATTTCAAATCCTGAGTCACTTGGGTGGCTCAGTCGGATGAGTGTCTGACTCTTCATTTTGGCTTAGCTCATGATCTCATGGTTTATGAGTTCGAGCCCCATGTCGGGTTCTGCGTTGACAGTGATGAGCCTGCTAGAGATTGTCTCTCTCCCTCTCTCTATGTCCCTCCTCTGGTATCTCCCTCTCTCTCAAAATAAATAAATAAACTTTAAAAAGAAGCTTTAAAATCCTTATTTAATGAAATCTATCAATTTTCCTATTTTTTTTTCATTGCTGTTTTGGGAAAGTCATCATGATATCTCAGTTATATAAATATTCACTCTAATACTTTTTGGCAAATTTTATTATTTAATTTTTCATCTAAAATTTATTTTGCTATATAAAATGAAGGTTCACAACACTCTTTCCATATTTCGAATAATTTTAGGGTTCTATAATTTTTCTCGCGTCATTTCCATCAGTTCAGTGGGATTTGGTAAAGAGAGGAAGCAAAATCATAAGTTTAGCTATTACCTTGAGCACGAAAGCTGACTTTTGTAATAGCTAATTTATTATTTTTTCTTACAGGTTTCTTAACACCTGGTAAGATTTTCTACTTCTTGAATATATTTCAGTCATGTTTAGTTTCCTAGAAAAGTAATACAGACTCCCAGTTTTCTTTCTGATAAGCAAAAGTTGTGATTTGTTTGTTATTATACAGAGTATGTCTTCATAATTTTCAAAATATCTCCTTCATTTGTGATTAAATGTACTCAGGCAATCCTAATTTTATATATTTATTTTATTCTTTCCTTAAGGTTCAACTAACTAATGTGCTTCTCACTAACGAAATCATGTTTATTTAACCACTGGAATTCTGTTTTTAGTTGTAAGTAATTTCAACACTAAAATGTATATTTTTTCATTCCCTTGCCTTTGGGGATATGTCAAGTAAGAAATTGCTGCGGTTGAGGTCAAGTAGGTTGTTACTCTCCTGTCTTCTCTAGGGTTTTGATGGATTCCTATCTCACATTCAGGTCCTTGAGAAAATGATCCAGTTTCATTCTTCTGCATGTTGCTGTCCACTTCTCCCAGCACCATCTGTTAAAGAGGCTGTCTTTTTTCCATTGGATACTCTTTCCTGCTTTGTCAAAGATTAGTTGGCTGTACATTTTTGGGTCCAATTCTGAGTTCTGTATTCTATTCCATTGGTGTATGTGTCTGTTTTTGTGCCAATAACATACTGTCTTGATGATTATAGCTTTGTAGTAGAGGCTAAAGTTTGGGATGGTGATGCCTCCCGTTTTGGATTTCTTCTTCAATATTACTTTGGCTATTCGGGGTCTTTTGTGGTTCCATACAAATTTTAGGAAAGTTTGTTCTCATTTTGAGAAGAATGCTGGTGCAATTTTGATTGGGATTGCGTTGAATGTGAAGATTGCTTTGGGTAGTAATGACATTTTAACGTATTTATTCTTGCCATCCATGAGCATGGAATATTTTTCCATTTCTTTGTGTCTTCTTCAATTTCTTTCATAAGTTTTCTATAGTTTTTCATCATACAGATATCTTATCTATTTGGTTAAGTTTATTCCTAGGTATTTTGGGGTGTTTTTTTTTGTGTGTGCAATTGTGAAATGGATCAGTTCCTTGATTTCTCTGTTTGTTGCTTCATTGTTGGTGTATAAAGGAACTATTGGGGCATCATCAAGATTAGAAGCTTCTGCACGGTAAAGGAAACAATCCACAAAACTAATAAGCAACCAACGGAATGGAAAAAGATATTGCAATGACATATCAAATAAAGGGTTAATATCCAAAATCTATAAGGAACTCACCAAACTCCACACCCGAAAAACAAACAATCCAGTGAAGAAATAGGCAGAAGACATTAACAGACACTTCTCCAAAGAAGACATCTAGATGGCCAACAGACACATGAAACGATGCTCAGCATCCCTCCTCATCAGGGAAATACAAATCAAAACCACAGTGAGATACCATCTCATGCCAGTCAGAGTGGCTAAAATGAGCAAATCAGAGGACTTTAGATGCTGGCGAGGATGTGGAGCAACGAGCACCCTCCTACACTGTTGGTGGGAATGGAAACTGGTGCAGCCCCTCTGGAAAACAGTGTAGAGGTTCCTCAAAAAATTAATAATAGAACTCCCTTATGAACCAGCAATAGCACTGCTAGGAATTTACACAGGGGTATAGGAGTGCTGATGCATAGGGGCACATGTACCCCCAATTTTCATAGCAGCACTCTCAACAATAGCCAAAACATGGAAAGAGCCTAAGTGTTCATCAATTGATGAATGGATCAAGAAAGTGTGGTTTATCTGTACAATGGAATACTACATGGCAATGAGAAAGAATGATATCTGGCCATGTGTAGCAACATGGATAGAACTTGAGGGCGTTATACTGAGCGAAATACATCAGACAGATAAGGACAAATACCATATGTTTACACTTATAGGAGGATTAGGAGGAACTTAAAGGAGGACCATGGGTGAGATGAAGGGAAAAATAGTTGGGGATAGGGAAGGAGGCAAACCATGAGAGACTCTTGAATGCCGAGAACAAACTGAATGTAGATGGGTTGGGGAGGAGTGGAAGAGGGTGTGATGGGCATGGAGAAGGGCACTTGTGGGGATGAACACTGGGTGTTATAGGGAAACCAACTTTACAATAAACTATTAAAAATAATAAAAACAAATGAAAAATTAAAAAATATAAAGGATAAAAAATAAAATGTATATTTTTTGGGAAAAATGCAAAAAAAAAAAATCACATGATCTATGAAATAAAACCACTTAAGCAAATTTGTTTTTGCCCAAAGTTACAGAAACTGATGGTAGGGTGGTGTTTACTAGGGACAGGGTTAAAGGTAGAGTGGGGAAATGTTGGTCAATGTGTACAAACTTCCAGTGATAAGATTAATAAGATTCTGGGATCTAATGTACAACACGGTGCTTATAGTAAATAATACTGTATTATATACTTGAAAGTTGCTGAGAGAGAAATTCTTAAATGTTTTCATTACAAAAAAGAAAAGGTAATTTTGTGACATGATGGAAATGTTATCTAATGGTAAGGTGGTAATCTATTTTTAATATATAAGTGTGTATCAAACCAATGAGTTCTACACCTTAAACTTACACAATATTATGTGTCAATTATATTTCAATAAAACTAGGGGAGGGGAAAAAACAACAGTGGCCAGAACAATACTAAATCTCTATGTGTTGAGTCCAAACTGTTGTCTCTGCATTGGAGACGATCTTTGACAAAGCTTTTCTTTCAATTTCTCAGAAATTACCCTTATGCGGAGGGACTCCAGGGTGATTGCTATTACTGTTAATTCTGCTCTCTTGATTAAGAGTTCACTACAGAAAAAAATGTGCTTTAGGGAGACATCAGGAATAAGAATATACTTTTGCTGCCTGCTGTGTTCTTTGGTACAGAGCTTGTAAAAGAATCACCTAATGATGATTTATCTGTTTGGCTTGCTTCTTCAAATAATTTCTTTTTTTTTTTCAAGTATTTAAATTCCAGTTATTTAACATACAGTATTAGTTTCAAGTCTAGAATTTAGTGATACATCACTTATATATAACACCTAATGCTCATCCCAACAAGTGCCCTCCTTAATACCCATCACCTATTTAATCCATCTTCCCATCCATCATCCCCCTAGCAGCCCTCAGTTTGTTCTCTATAGCCAAGAGTCTGTTTTATGGTTTGCCTCTTTTTCCAACTAGTTCATTTGTTTTGTTTCTTAAATTCCACATATGAGTTAAATCATGTGGTGTCTTTCTCTGATTGACTTATTTTCCTTAGCATAATACTCTACAGCTTTATCCATGTTATTGCAAATGGCAAGATTTCATTATTTTTGATGGCTGAGTAATATTCCATATTTTTATAGATTCCTCAGTCGATGGCCCCTTGAGCTGTTTCAATAATTTGTCTATTCTATCTATCTATCTATCTATCTATCTATCTATCTATCTATCTATCTATTCTATCTATATATATGTATATATAGTATATATATGTATGTATTGTGTATATATATACACCTTGTGGTGTATATGTATAGGTTATTGTGAATGTATATGTTGCATATATATATCATATACATATATCTCAGCTTCTTTTTAAAAATTTTTTAAGAAACAAGGAGAACGAGAGAGAGCACAAGTGGGGAAGGGGTAGAGGGAGATGGAGAGAGAGAATTTTAAGTGGGCTCATTCACAGCATGGATCCCAATGCAGGGCTTGACCTCAAGACCATGAGATCATGACCTGAGCCAAAATCAAGAGTTAGACGCTGAAGCAACTGAGCCACCCAGGTGCCCCAATACCACACCTTTTTAATTCATTCATCAGTTGATGTACATTTGGGCTCTCCCCATGATTGAGCTATTGTTGATAATGCTGCTATAAACATCCTTTCATATAAGTATTTGTATATCTTTTGAGTAAATACCTGGTAGTGCAGTGCTGGGTCATAGGTTAGTTCAATTTTTAACTTTTTGAGGAAACTCCATACTATTTTCCAGAGTGGCTGAACCAGTTTGGATTCCCAAAAACAGTGTAAGAAGGTTGTCCTTTCTCCATATCCTTGCCAACACCTGTTGTTTTCTGTGTTGTTAATGTTAGCCATTCATCTTCAAAGAAGTTCTTAGATTTACTGAACACATTTTACTTTTTCTGTCTATTAATTCATTAATATTTGCTTTTACCATTTTGTAGCCAGTGTCCAGCTTCCCCCCCTCTTTTTTTTTTCTGTTGTCTTTTTTATTTGATTGCCTAGGTCATTTATTTTCATTCTTTTTTGTTTGGTACATAAGGTTTTTGAGTGTGTAAATCTGCCTCTGAGTTCATTCACATAGTACCTGATATTTCAAATATAATTAAACTGGAGTTTGATAAGAATGCACACTCCTGAGCACCAGTTATTTGGGTAGATTTGGAGTGGATCCTAGAAATACAGATTTTTTTTTTTTTGACAAGATCCTCAGACAACACATCGAAAAATCCATCATAATTATGAGGTATTTGATTTCTTTATTCATTTTTCTAAATTCACTGTAATAAGAACTTTGATTTGCACTTTGTCCCATAAGTGGTTAATTCTGTTTTAATTTTCAAAGAAGATGGCATGATATTTTTTTAAGTAAGCTCTGTGTCCAATGTGGGTCTTGAACTCACAATCCCAAGATCAAGAGTTGCATGCTCTACTGATGGAGTTAGCCAGGTGTCCCTCTATGATATTTTTTTTATATTTTAAGAAAATTAAACAACCAAAAAAAGACAACAGATTTATAACAAATACTCATATCCCTACCACCAATAATTAACTATTGCTATTTTGCCATATTACATTTCATTTTAAAGATGAAATAGAGATTTAATTCAATTTCGTTTTAATGACTATTCTGTGTCCTATTCTATTTAGTGTTCCTCATGACTGTAGGTTTGGTAGGAGTCATTCTAGCATATTTCCAATAGTTTCACATACATATGAACGCATCTATAAACACAATAAAGTGTTGTACTAATTAAGTTTTTGAAATTTATACATATTAATATATTTAGATATAGTTCATTCATCTTATCTTCTGTGTTCTATTAATCATACTATTTTTTTAAGTTGAAATTCCAGTTAAAAAACAGTGTAATATTCCTTTCAGGTGTACAATATAGTGATTCAATAGTTCCATACATCACCTGGTGCTCATTACAACAATCAAACTCCTTAATCTCAATTACCTATTTCACCATCCACCCACCCATCTCCCCTCCAGCAACCATCAGCCTATTCTCTACAGTTAAGAGGCTGTCTCCTGGCTGGCCTCTATCTCTTTTTCCCCACTCTGTTCATTTGCTTTGTCTTCCAAACCCACATATGAATGAAATCATATGGGACTTATTCTTCTGACTGACTTATTTTGTTTAGGATAATACTGTCTAGTTCCATTCATGTCCTTGCAAATGACAAGATTTCATTCTTTTATATGGTTGAGTAATATTCCATTGTATATACATATACCACAACTTCTTTATCCCTTCAGTAATCAATGGACATTTGGGCTATTTTCATGATTTGAATATTGTAGATAATGCTGCCATGGTGTGTGTATCCCTTTTAATTAGTATTTTTTAATTCTTTGTGTAAATACCCAGTAGTAAGATTGCTGGATTGTAGGGTAGTTCCATTTTAACTTTTTGAGCAAACTTCATAGCTTTTTCCATAATGGCTGCACCAGTTTGCATTCCCATTAACAGTGCAAGAGGGTTCCCCTTTCTCCATATCTTTGTCAACACTTGTTTCTTCTGTTGTTGATTTTAGCCATTCTGACAGGTTTGAGGTGATATCTTACTGTAGTTTTGATTTGCATTTCTCTGAAGATCAGGAACGTTGAGGATCCTTTCATGTATCTGTTGGTCATTTGTATATCTTTTTTAGAAAAATATCTATTCATGTATTCGATTAAAGACCTAAATGTGATACCTGAAATGATAAAAATCCTAGAAAAAAATCCTAGAAAAGAACACAGGCAGTCACCTCTTTGACATCGGCCGTAGCAACTTCTTTCTTAAATAGGTCTCCTGAGGCAAGGGGAAATAAAAGCAAAAATAAATTATTGGGACTGCATCAAATAAAAAACTTGTGCACAGTGAAGAAACCAATCACAGAACTAAAAGGTAACCTGTCTAATGGGAGAAGATATTTGCAGATGACATATCTGATAGAGGATTCGTATCTAAAATATATAAAGAACATAAAATTCAACACCCAAAAAACAAATAATCCAATTAAGCTTACTATATTAATCCATTTCCCTACTGATAGACATCACATACATGTATGTTTTTTTCTTATCTTAGATTATTAAGCTATTTGTGGCCTAATGACTTCCACATGCTGTTAAATGTTGGTTGGATACTACAGAGAAAAATTTATTTTCTGTATGGTATAAATGAGAGTTCGAAATTTATATATAAATTTGAAATAATTTGTCCTTTTATTCAAGTTCTACATTTTTATTTCTTAATCATTTAAAATATTTTTAATGTTTATTTATTTTTGAGAGAGAGAGCATGAGTAGAAGAGGGGCAGAGAGAGAGAGACAGAGACACAGAATCTGAAGCAGGCTCCATGCTCTGAGCTGTCAGCACAGAGCTGGTCACAGGGCTCGAACCCGGGAACCATGAGATCATGACCTGAGCCAATGTCAGAAGCTTAAGGACTGAGCCATGCAGGTGACCCTTCTCTTTCTTAATCTTAATTAAATTAGGTAAATACATTAATCTTTGCACTAAAATTGTATTCCCTCGGGGCGCCCGGGTGGCTTAGTCGGTTAAGCGTCTGACTTTCGCTTAGGTCATGATCTCGCGGTGCGTGGGTTCGAGCCCCGGGTCGGGCTCTGTGCTGACTGCCAGCTCAGAGCCTGGAGCCTGTTTCAGTCTGTGACTCCCTCTCTCTCTGACCCTCCCCTGCTCGCGCTGTCTCTCTCTCTCTCCTAGAAATAAATAAAACATTAAAAAAAATTTTAAAAAAATAAATAAAATAAAATTGTATTCTCTTTAATTTCTACCTTTAGTCTTCCCCCTAAATACCTTTTGAATTTTAAAAATTTATACATGCAGTGTATTCTTCTACAAACTACTGGAAAATTTAAAAATCTAATTTAAAAAATGAAAGGAATAGTTATTCATAATTTCAACACTAAGTAATAGCCACAATTAATATACCAGTGAATAGTGTTCCAGATTTCTACTTATGCATACAGTTAAAGAGGATTTACCTATACAAACTGTTTAAAAATAGTCTTAAAAATACCTTTACTGTATCTTTTGGTATTGAAACATACATCCTTGTATAATTTCTAACTATACAGAAATGTAAAAAGCTGAAGGTGAAAATACTGTGATTTCCTTATAACTACTATTTATTTAACGCATACCTTTAAAGACACTTTATATTGTGTTAATTAACCACCCATTTTTCACACACAGTACATATTATTCTATTGTATGATAATACAATATATTTCACCAATGCTGTGTGATTATATTTAAAAATAATCTTTAAGATACTGCAGTTCATATACATTTTATACATATTATTTTTGCATCATTATCTATTTTCATAAGGGAGGTGTCTAAGGCATTTCTAAATAAAGGTGGTAATTTTCCAAATGTTGATATATATTTTCAAATTGCCTTACGATGATAAAATTTACACTTTAACGGACATGAGAGTGCATTTTCTCAGCGCTTTGTTGACGATATGGTTTATCATTATTTTTCATTTTTACAACATGATAAAGGCAGAAGTAGAATCTCATTATTTTAATTGAATTGTTTGATTACTAGTGAGCTTAAGCATCCATTTTTATGCCCATTGGCCATTTGTGCTTCTGTAAAATGCATGCTCAGGCCCAGTTTTCTCCCCTTCCCCCACAGAGGGTATTAATCTTTTCCTTTTTGCTTAGTCAGAGTTCTTTTTCATTTTTCGTCTTTTACATGGGGTCATTTTGATTCAGGCTTTCATCCTTCCTTGCCTTATAGAGTGCACATATATTTATATATATAATATATTCTCCATAGGTCGTTTAATTTCCTTCTCAGAAGCTGCCTCCTTTTCTCTCTCCCTCCCTCTTCCCTCTTTTTTCTCTCGTCTTCTCTTTTCTCTTTGTTTCTTTCTCTCTTTGTTTTCCTCGTTCCCTTTTTTTTTTTTTTCCACTACAGAAGTTTTTAATTTTGACCGAGTCGAATCTATCATTCAGGGCCTGGCGCCGCGTCAGCAGAGGGGGCGGGGAGGCGAGCGCCGAACTGGGGGAGGGGATGGGGCGGGGAGGAGCGGCAGAGCAGCTGCAGGAGTTGCTGGGAGTGCGCGCGGTGCGATCACTCAGCGGCGAAGGAGGCCCAGAGACCTGAACGGCAGCGACTTCCCCTCGGCCTACGGAGCCTTCTCTCCACTGGAGGACCAGGGAACCGCAGTCTTCATCACAGAGGTACCGTGCTCTGCGCTCCCCGCCCGGTCCTGCCCAGCCTGCTGTGGCGGCGCCTCCTTCCTTCCTTCTTCCCTCGCTCTCTCTCTCGCCCGCCCGCGCCTTCCCTGTCTGCCTGCGTCACCGCGGCCGCCATGGCTGAGAACGGCGAGAGTAGCGGCCCCCCGCGCCCCTCCCGCGGCCCTGCTGCAGCCCAAGGCCCTGTTTCTGCCCCGGCCGAGCCCAAAATCATCAAAGTCACTGTGAAGACCCCCAAAGAGAAAGAGGAGTTCGCGGTGCCCGAGAATAGCTCAGTCCAGCAGTTTAAGGAAGCGATTTCGAAACGCTTCAAATCCCAAACCGATCAGCTAGTGTTGATTTTTGCCGGAAAAATCTTAAAAGATCAAGATACCTTGATCCAGCATGGCATCCATGATGGACTGACTGTTCATCTTGTAATTAAAAGCCAGAATCGACCTCAGGGCCAGTCCACACAGCCTAGTAATGCCGCGGGAACTAACACTACCTCCGCGTCGACTCCCAGGAGTAACTCTACATCTATTTCCACAAATAGCAACCCGTTTGGGCTGGGGAGCCTGGGAGGACTTGCAGGCCTTAGCAGCCTAGGCTTGAGCTCGACCAACTTCTCTGAGCTCCAGAACCAGATGCAGCAGCAGCTCCTGTCCAGCCCTGAGATGATGATCCAAATCATGGAAAATCCCTTTGTTCAGAGCATGCTTTCAAATCCTGATCTGATGAGGCAGCTCATAATGGCCAATCCACAGATGCAGCAGTTGATTCAGAGAAACCCAGAAATCAGTCACCTTCTCAACAACCCAGATATAATGAGGCAGACCCTTGAAATTGCCAGGAATCCAGCCATGATGCAAGAGATGATGAGAAATCAAGATCTGGCTCTCAGCAATCTTGAAAGCATCCCAGGTGGCTACAATGCTCTACGACGCATGTACACTGATATTCAAGAACCCATGCTGAATGCTGCACAAGAGCAGTTTGGAGGTAATCCGTTTGCCTCGGTGGGGAGCAGTTCCTCCTCCGGGGAAGGTACACAGCCTTCCCGCACAGAAAATCGAGATCCACTACCCAATCCATGGGCACCACCACCTGCTACCCAGAGTTCTGCGACCACCAGCACAACCACGAGCAGTGTTAGTGGGTCTGGCAGTAGCTCCAGCAGTGCTACTGGGAACACCGTGGCTGCAGCCAACTATGTCGCCAGCATCTTCAGTACTCCAGGAATGCAGAGCTTGCTGCAACAGATAACTGAAAATCCCCAACTGATCCAGAATATGCTGTCTGCACCCTACATGAGAAGCATGATGCAGTCGCTGAGCCAGAATCCAGATCTGGCTGCACAGATGATGCTGAATAGCCCAGTGTTTACCGCAAATCCTCAGTTGCAGGAGCAAATGCGTCCACAGCTCCCAGCTTTCCTGCAGCAGATGCAAAATCCAGACACACTGTCAGCCATGTCAAACCCAAGAGCAATGCAGGCTTTAATGCAGATCCAGCAGGGGCTACAGACATTAGCCACTGAAGCCCCTGGCCTCATTCCAAGCTTCACTCCAGGTGTGGGGGTAGGGGTGCTGGGAACCGCTATAGGCCCTGTAGGCCCGGTCACTCCCATAGGCCCCATAGGTCCCATAGTCCCATTTACCCCCATAGGCCCCATTGGGCCCATAGGACCCACTGGCCCTGCAGGCCCTGGCTCCACTGGCTCTAGTGGCCCCCCTGGGCCCTCTGTATCTAGCTCTACACCCAATGAAACCAGTAGCCCAACATCAGAATCTGGACCCAACCAGCAGTTCATTCAGCAAATGGTGCAGGCTCTGGCTGGGGCAAGTCCTCCACAGCTACCGAATCCAGAGGTCAGATTTCAGCAACAACTGGAACAGCTCAACGCAATGGGGTTCTTAAACCGTGAGGCAAACTTGCAGGCTCTAATAGCAACAGGAGGCGACATCAATGCAGCCATTGAGAGGCTGCTGGGGTCCCAGCCATCGTAATTACATTTCTGTACCTTGAAAAAAAATGTATCTTATTTTTGATAATGGCTCTTAAATCTTTAAACACACACAAAATCGTGCTTTACTTTCATTTTGATTCTTTTAAGTCTGTCTAGTTATAAGTCAAATATGCATTTTAAGGTGGAATCCATCCCTCTGTCCCTCCCTCCTGTACTATCCTCCCTTCATACTCCTTCTTTACCTCCTTCTTTTTTCCCTTCCTTCCTTCCTATCCTCCCTCCCTCCCTCCCTGTTTTGAATGGTGGTAATCAATGCTGTTTCACTCAAAGGTGTTGCATGCAAACACTTCGCTTTATTCTGCTTTTATTGTGATTTTTGGAGACCGGTATCAACCTTCACAGTTGGGTGAATAAGTTTTGTCCTACAGAAGTCCACTTTATTTGCATTAAACATTAGCCTATGATAGTAATTTAATGTAGAATGAAAATAATTAAAAACAGAAGCAAACTATTTGAAGCTCTCTAATTTGTGGTACAATATTGCTTATTGTGACTTTGGCATGTATTTTTGCTAGCAGAATGCTGTAAGATACCATTCTTTGCTCTTTATTTGCTATATTTGTACACAGTACAGTAAGCACAATTGGAACTGTACATCCAGAAATATTACAGCAGATTCTAAACAGAACATGTGTAACTAAGATGAGAAAGAATATAAGAAATATTTCTGGAGCTAGGTATAACTCAAAATTTTGTAGAATCTTACAGCATCTTTGATAAACTCAGTGAAAATGTTGGCTAGGCAAGTTCAGTTAAAATATAGTAGAAATGTTTATCCTGGTATATCTAAGTATACATTTAATTGTACAGAAAACTTAACAGTGTGACATTGTGTCAACATTTTCAAATTAACTGTATATGACCTTAATTTGTGCAGCCTGAAGGATCAGTGTAGTAATGCCAGGAAATTGCTTTTTACCTAAGACGTCCTTCTCAGCTCCTCACATAAAGAGACCCTTAATAAGCATTTTGATCTGTAATTGGAAATGTAACTTTCACTGAAAAGTGTCATGTGATGTTTGCATTACTTTTACCTGCTATGTATAAAGGAAACTGTATCTTTTGACTCTATCAGTTATTTCTCTTGTGCACAGGGAAAAATGCATTAAAAATGACTAAAAAAATAAAAAAAAATTAAAAATGGATAAATCTTTCCTTTTTTGCCTTCTGGCTCTAGGATCATGTTTAGTAGGATTGCCCCACCCCAAGATTATATAAATCTTATATTTCTCCAATTTTAATGGTTTTGTTAAAATAATTCCTTGTCCTATGTGGAACTATTCTGATGTATGAGTTTAGGTATTTCAATCTTTTTCCCCAGAGGGTTAGTCAGTTCTTAGCCAGTATTTATCTTGTTGCCCATCCCCCCATTTGATATGTTTTATATATATATATATATATATATACACATATACATATATATATTATGTATATGTTAGTGTCTATATAAATGTGCATGTGTATATATACATATATATACACACACATACACACACACACACACTTCTGTGTTTGAATACTCTTCAGTACCACTGAATATTGTAGTTCCAGTCCACCAGCCTGTAATTACTAAGTTAGAAATAGAACTTCATATCTGTTTGGGTAAGTCTTCTATTGATCTTTTTTATTTTTATTTTTAATAATTTTCTGATGATTTTTTAAAACTTTTTTAAATGTTTTATTTATTTTGAGAGAGAGGGGTGGCAGCGTGAGCAGGGGAGGGTCAGAAAGAGAGGGAGACACAGAATCGGAAGCAGGCTCCAGGTTCTGAGCTAGCTGTCAGCACAGAGCCCAATGTGGGGCTCGAACCCATGAACCCTGTGAGATCATGACCTGAGCCGGTCAGACGCTTAGGCGACTAAGCCACCCAGGTGCCCCAGTTTTCTGATGATTCTGACACATTTATTTTACCAGATTAATTTTACAGTTAATAGCCCCCTCCCAAATAAAGTTTGATTGGGATCATCTTAAATTGATATGATGTTAGGAACTACAGAATTTCAATGCTTTCCAAAAAAATACATTGCCTCATTTTAAAAAAATGTTTTAGGGGCGCATGGGTGGCTTAGTCGGTTAAGGGTCTGACTTTGGCTCAGGTCATGATCTCACAGTTTGTGAGTTCGAGCTCCATGTCGGACTCTGTGCTGACAGCTCAGATCCTGGAGCCTACTTTGGATTCTGTCTCCTCCCTCTGCCCCTCCCCTACTTGTGCTCTGTCTCTGTCTCTCAAAAATAAATAAATGTAAAAAAATTTTTTTCTTAAATGTTTTATGTCCCTCAAGAAAGTTTTATGTATTTATGTCCTATATAATTTATGATAAATATATTCCTAGGACAGACATACAGGAAACAATACTGTGATTGGGAGCCCTTATTCAATATGTTACCTATATGGTTATTTTTGCTGTATAGGGGGATAATGTATTTTCATAAATTAAGATTAAATTGGCATTTTACTGAAATTTATTAATTTTGGAGATATTCAGTTGATCCTTTTGAGTTATTTTTGATAAGCAGTCATATTAATATTAATCATAGCTTAAAATAGTATATTCTCCGTCTTTTCAAAATTTATGACATAGTTTCTGACTGCATGGGTTAAGCTCTTCCAGAACAGTGCTAAATAATAAAAGTGACAGTGACATTCTCATTTTCCATTTTAACTATATTTGCTGTAGCAATTCTAAATTGCGTTAAAAAAAAGCATTCCTGTAAGAGATGATCAAATAAATTTACAAAATGGTATATACAGTATCCCCTCTAAGAGAGTCATTGTGCAATAAATATTGACTAGTATTATTTTCATAAGGAGTATGTTGTTCAGTTTAAGAGTAAAAACTATTTAACTTTGTTTAATTCAACATATCCCAAGCCTGTTTAAGAAATACCTTTTTTTTCTTTTAAACACACCTAATAATATTTGGCCCATTAATGTTCCTCAGAACACCAAATTAGGAAGTGGAGGTTTATTATTTCAGTGCTATATGATGTTGAGTGTTTGAGATAATTACAGAGACAAAGTCTGCCATAATATATTTAATAATTTTAATGACATGGATGATTTTATAGGGAAATAAATACCACAATAAAACACTGGCATTGAAAATAGCAATAAATCAATAGCCATAGGAAAAATGATGTTGTCTGAGCCAGAGCTCAGACAGTTTGGCAGGTAAATTTCTTTCAAACAGTCGAGGAATATGATTAATTATTTTTGCCAAATGTTTATCTGTTTTTACACTTGATCTTTGCCAAAAGGCCAAGAAGCGATATATCTTTTTTTTAATACATTTTGTTTTCTCCCTGAAAAGATCCAAGTCTTTAACCTATTAATTCTATATTTTTCCTTTTAGTTCATTAATTTTTTATTATGATTTTATTTACCCTTTTATTTTAATTATTTATCTCTTACATGTTATAATATTTTAAGTTCTTTTTATGATTCTGTTTTTGTTTTGGGTTTTCTTCATCTATTATTAATTCACAGTTTATCAGCTTACTCATTATCGAATCAAGAAAGGTATATCCTAACCTACTATCTCTTTCCCTCAAATAAAAGTGGAACACTTCTTACATGCTTTTACTGTTTACTTGGTTGTCACTCATTCCCTAAGTTGATATTGTATGACTGGATGGTGTAAGTGTACATTGCTGGCTGTGATCCAGAAGGATGAGGTAATGGGGTGGGAAGTAGGACCAGGGGCAATCCTAGCAGAAGTTTACCTCAAGACCCCTTTCTACATTTGCTCTTTTGGCCTCTCCTTACGTGGTATCGTATATATACTCTTACCATTTGTGTGGGGGGCAGGGAGAGTGAATATATAACGTTGAAACAAGGCTTGCTGGTTCAAGGACTGTTGCATCACTTCCAGTCCACTATGTTTACTGAGAAACCATTATCAGAGACTGAGCTTGCCCTT